>VXBU01014119.1:999011-1030182 GCA_013400315.1 Bombycilla garrulus
AAAAAAAAAGACTATAGTTCTTTGCTATCTTATTTCCAATATGCTGCTTTGAGAATTTGACCAGGATGACAGCTTCTTGCCAATGCTGACAAGTTATTGGCTTTTGTGGATTCTTTTAACCTCTGCAACAATTATGCAGGAAGGAAAAAAAAAATAAACTTACCTTTTTATTTCTAACTTATCAGGTTTTTGTTATCTAACCCTGAAGAGAAAGAAATTCTATGCACTTTCCCACATTTGTTTCTCATCTTTGCAAGTCCCAGTGGCTCCACAGTCTCAAATGTGAGATAATCTGTAGATCAATGAGGGCGGATGTAAAACTCTTGCTAAGCCATGTTTTCCCAGCTGGGGGTAAATTCACTTGCCTGTATGTAAAATTTCCTAATTAGAAATGTCAAGTCTCTGTTAAAAGCTTCCAGAAATTGATGCTGAGCTCTACAAAAAGTTAACTATTCCATAGCTGTCTTAACTGACTCATCAGGAGAAACTCTCCCATATTATTCACAATTAGGGCTATATAGCAGCAGAAGAATTTCAGAATTTTACTAGGTGGGGGTTTCTTCCTGTCAGCCATAACAGCCCTGGGAAGGTGCCCCACGAGGACCAGAGCACTGGCACTGGGCACTGCCCAGGCTCTGGCAATCCTTGAAGGGCAGTTCCTTAATTCCCAGAGACTCTCCACAGCCCAAATCCAGTTTGAACAGAGCAATTGGGAAAACCTTTGATTACCATCTTATCGATATAAGCTGCAATATTTTTCAGCTCATAGAGGAGCAGAGGAGTCCAAACTATGTAATCCCCAGGTTACAGAAATTACAGGAAAACTCTGGGGCTCTTTCAGTGCTTGAATTTTACATCCCTACCATTGGTGATGGATCTACTGAAATTCTGATTTCAATGTGAGACTGATAAAGGTAATATAACTTATTCAAAACTTATATCTTGTCCTCCACTTTGGATGGACTTTTCATCACCATAACATAGTTATATTCTGGATGGTTTTTTGCAATGTTACCGTATTTCCTGGCTCTCACTATAATTGGAAGAAATTTTAGAATAAAGGCTCAGTTACAAGTAACAGCAATTTTCCTATGTTAAAGGTGTATTATTTGGTAAAATTATAGAATGTTGATGTTGTTGGAGGTGAGAAATGGCTTTAAATATTTGCGTAGAGTCTTGGCTCTGCAGCCCAGCTGATTCCACTCCAGTATGTAAAAACTATTAACAAATTCATTGAAACAGAGGTGATACCAAAGCCTTGAGTAAGCACAGTGTAATGCCACAATCATGGCCATAACATCCATTTTACCCTTATTTATAACTAAGGAAGTTTTGTTGTGATAAAACATTATGTGTAGTATCTGTAAATTAAATCCCTTTAAATAAGTAGAGAAAAATTCGAGACACAATAGCCATATTCCACTTCTTCAACAAAACAGTAAATTTGGATTTGTGTTCTCAGTTAAGCTGAAAATAAATAGGATCAAGAAAAACAGGAACTGTTGACAAAGACGTGCCACAGTGCTCAGATATTTTCTGGACTGCAACCCAGAGAGTGGAACCTGCCCTTATAACCTATATTAGGAGTTGATCTTGAATATTTGGCCCAAATGTAACAAAATACTCTAAAACTTGGATAGATTCAGCTCTCTCAATAAACATTCAGGGCAAAAGCAAGCTCAGAACCCAACCATAGCAGGCCCCTGCCCCATTCTACTGCCAGCCTCACTTCTAGGACTGAAGAAACCCAGCAAGAAGCCTTATTTCTACCTGTTTGTCCAAAGAGCTGTCATGACGTCTACCCAAACAAATATTGCCAGAGGTTACCTGCACCTTTTTTTTGTACATCTGACTTGCTCAGAAAATGCCAGTAATTGTCCTCCCTGCTTAGGCTGATAGCTATGAAATAACCTGTGTTTCAGGGCTCCTTGCAGAGTTCCAGCTATTGCCACGATTAGGTGGTGAATAAGTACAGGGCTTCAGTGCCATTCTCTCCTTATGAGCAATCAAGCAGCTCTACTGCATTCTTCATACAATGACTGGGAAGCTTAAACTTGTGATCATACTTTCTGTCCCCATAAGAAATACAAATTATGGAGGAGAGGGGAAAAAAGTTAAATCAGCATGGGTTTTTTCACACTTTAAATGAAATAACTGGCTAAAATGTAATGTCTCTACCACACTGTGAAAGAGCTTTCAAATAATGAGTAGATATGAAAGTGGATGCCACAAATAAGTGAAGTGTTTTCCAGGAAGACAGCAGTTTCATTACAGTAAAAAAAAAAAATAAACACATATTGGAAAGGCAAATACATTTGGACTGTAAACAGGGGTCTGAAGGATTGTTCAAAGGCTCACCATTTGATTCCAGTGTTCGTACATAACAAATATCCTTTCTTTCTTTCTTTCTTGTTTTGTTCAACTTGTACATAATGGCTACTTAGGGAGTTTCAAAGACAAGTAACAGAATAATTGAAGAAGAAACTAAAATGAGTTATATAATCTGGGGAGTTTCCATTTAAGAAAAAGCTACTAAAACCCGGTTAAGCTGCCCTTAAGAAAAGTTAGGTGACCTCCGGTGACAGTAATTAAGGGAGACCCTTCTTCTCTCATCATTCTAAAAGCAGATTATGGTTCCAGCAGAGAAGTGAAGAAGTGTGAATATATTCCTAGACAGGGTGAAGAATGACCACGTGGCACTGTCACCCCTGGGAAAGGCAGCAGAGGTCACCAACATTCCCCACAGCAGCACTGGCGCAGGAGGAGCAGGTACTCACTGGTGCTTCTGGGTGACAGGTGATCACCACAGGAGCTGGAAGAGGGAATCCCCCAAAGAATGTTGTATAACAGCCTCTGAAGCATCAGTATCAGATGCCTGCCAAAGCTGCATATTGATTGTGTTATTGTTTGTGTCGTTTCTGGTGATTAGATTAATGCATGTCTGAGGTTTTTTCCTTTAAATAGGAGATTCCCCCAATCCCCAACCCCAAATAAATGAAAGCAGAAAACGCTTTTTGCTGAGAAGTAAAGAGCTGATGAGTTCAGGAAACGATCCATTAGTTTGCTAGGAATAAAACACTGCAGAGCAAGACACAACAACATTTTCATCCTTTTCCTTGCAGGTGGTGGAGCGCCAGAAGCACTTGTCTCCTGCCCAGCACATGACAGCCAGCTGTCTGGAGCAGCAGTGGGCAGGAAGCTCAGCAGATGTTCAGCCTTCTTGGGCACTTGGAGTTCAGAGCACTCGTCATCTCCAGCAGAATGGAATCAGCAGGTCGTACATCGCTGCTGGAAACAATGCATTGAGCTGAGCAGTGGCTGAAAGCTACCAGGGCTCCCCCACTGCAGAAGGGATGATGGATTTGAGCACTTCTATCACTCAGCCTACAAAAGACTAACAAAAAAATAACTCTTTCTTCTCCTTCTCAAACAAAAATTCTCTCACAGTCTTTCAGATTCCTGTTAAACTAAAGCATGATCTATTGAGGCGGGTCATTGTGACAAACAAGAAAAAGAGCTACATTTTCAAAAAGAAGTTCTGAAACTTGGGACAAAGTTGCAATTTGGCAAACTAATTCCCATTTCTCACAGACTGCACTTTTCATAATTTAATTATTATCTATCATTCTCCTAATCATTACTGTAATTACAGGGAGTTATGAGATGCTGAAATTGGGTTTTTTGTTATTTTAAGTTAAAAGAAAAAAAGAAGAGTTTTGTAAAAACCTCAAGCTCTTGTACTGACAGCAACCACTAGCTCTTTTAGATCATGGGAAGTTCTGACAAATTCAGCTGTGACTAAGTTGCATCTGTACAAATAAGGATTTGGGCTGGCATTTTGTTATTGCAAGAATTAATCCCACACAGTGAGCTCTTCCTCCAAAACAGACACCCCCACAATTTACCTGCAGGTACACACTGCAGTTACTTCCCATCACTAAAATACTGATGGTTACATGAGCAGTGTACAGAAAAAGACAGAAGATAACTCTGAGCACAGTCATATTTATTAAACACTGCTGAATTCAGAAGAAAAGGCGCACCTGTGATTTTGTGCTCTCTGCTAAAATGAGTCACTTAGATTGGATTTAATAATAAACAGAAAACAAACTTTTTGATAGGGATATGCCTACTCATCTCATCTTGCACATGACAGACTGGATGAAAAATAATCCTCAGTTTGCAGTGTACAGCCATATTTGCTGTACATTTTCAGCATTACATCCTTTACTTGACCTAAATCCATCCTCTTGAAGCAAACCCTACCAGGAACTTTACACAGAAGTATAAAATTAGTATTTTTGTTAAAGGCATTAATGAATATGCCTGAATGAATAAAGGTATTAACAAATATAGCCTGCCCCTCCACAACTACCACACAGACAGAGAATACTTTGCAAAAGGGCACCATGGGCCCTTTTAACTACACAGGGAATTTTACACCATAAGGCAAAAAAAATAGCTAGTCATTCTGGCAGTATGAAAATGGCACAGTTCTTTAGATTTTAACATAACTGTTGTCCTATTAAATAGAATAACAGCCCTAAGTTAAATAATGGAGGTCATTTGAAGGGTCCACATATTTTGCTTTTCTTCTGGGAAAAAAAAAAAAAATTGAAGCCTTATGCCTGACTATTCATAGAAACTGAAAATCACCCTTTGTAGCCACAAGGGAATCAAAATATCCAGGGTCATTACTTCATTAACTTTGATTTGTTTCCAGCTAATGGAACTTAAAAAAATTTTGACTACTTACCACGATATTTTTTACCAGTCATTCACTCTCAAAATAAGTCTGTCACCAGGCAGAGTTATGCCATTTTCTTTCTTCCCTTTACCCACAGAACTCAGAGATTGTTTTTCCTCTTTCATCAGAACTGCAGAGATTCAGTCTGGTGACCTAAAAACCTAAGTAAGCCTAATAAGAAAATTAAAGTTTTCCAGAACATTGACTAAATCACTCTAAAATATTAATTCCTCCAACGGGAAGCTTAGTCTAACACAAGACATTGAGTTTGATTCAGCACTGAAGAAACCCAGTGCAATTTCCCTCTCCAGCTTAAAATCCAACCAGCTTCAGTGAATTACCATCACCACACATTATTTGTTGCATTGAAAAGCTCTAGTTAATAAATGGCCCAGAGCTGCTGCTGTGGCAACTCTTAGAGCAGGGACCACTCACACACACAGACCTTCTGACTGGGAGATAAGATTATCCTCCTATTATGAAAATGCAAAAAAAAACCTCAATATAATTATCCTAATAAACAGAGACTAAAAAAAGGAAAATACTCTGTATTATCAGGTGTGAGGCACTAATGTGAAGGTTATTATAGCTTCAACTCGGTAGGAATATTACTTCTGGAAATAACACACTTACTTCATTCTAGCCCATGCTGGGAAAAATGAGGAGCTCTCATTTGAGCTTTAGGGATACACACAGAAAACTTGAGCTCAATACTAAATATTGTCTAGGTCAACTGTACAAGTCCAATATTGTTCCTGGAAAGAGAAATTAACAAATGCTTTTCTTAAAGCAGTCTCTGGGTTTTTTATTTTTATTCCCCTTCCTAAGGGAGAATGATTAAGCAGATATTAATCCAATACATTTCCAAATGAAAAATGCAGCTAATTATTTAACATAGATTTCATAATATTTCTTTTGATATAATGTATTAACAAGAAATATTATCCACATTTATGCTTTAACCAGAGTTTAGTCACTCATGCCTCCTCTAAATAAATGCATATTCTGGCTGTAGCTTTCTGTATTCTTACCTTTGTCTGGCACTGTGCTGGGGAGCAAATAGATTGAGAGATGCAGTAATACACATAACCTTTAGCTTAGCTCTTATCACAAGGAAAATAGTTACTGTTGCTATGGTTGTTTGGTCAATCTGTCACCCCATATCAGCATTGTTAGTATTCACACCTGATAAGAAGATATCTTCAGAAAAGAAGAGGAGGGGAAGTAAAGCAAGATGCTCTGTGGAAGGCAACCCAATTCCCATCTAATCTCTTTAAAAAAATCTGCTGTGCTAATGCTATCCTGGGTGCCTATCATTGAAATCATATGAGACTTCAAATAAGAGTAAAGATAAGTAGAAAATAATGAAAAATAGAAATCTGCTTTTTTTCTGATTACAGTGATGTTTCGATTTTCATTTGTAAACCACCCATAAGGTATTTTCAAGGTCAGAAAATAAAAAAGTTTTAAAAAAGAGGTATGATTTTCAAGTACATCTAAGCTGCATTAAATCTCTGAACTATTGCTCTACAACCTGAAACCAATCCCATATGAGACTATTATTTCCCAGCATCTTGTTAGTCCTACTTCTCACATGACCTTGTGAACTACTGATCTTTCTGAAAACCTACACTCAGCTCTAAAGGCACACCAACAACTTTTACAATTAGACGTGAAAATTTAAATTAAATTTTGTTTCAAACACAACTGTACAAGGCAGGTGTTTCAAAGTATTCCTGCAGGGTAAACTTTTAGAAAGTTCAACAGTCTAAAGAGTGAAATATGTGAACCTGAACAACCTTAAACAGCCACTACAGCAAACCTCACTCAGGCACAAGCATGAAGTATTTTTTATTCCCAGATTTCCTAGTAATAGAGATGCCACCTCCCTCAGAGAGGGCCAGAGGGGATTACATATTACATAAGTCTCCCATTAAGCATAAACACATTGCAGAGCACTAATACATACTGACAAGATGCTTTCTGCTGCTCTCTTTCCTCCCTTATCCATTTTTCACACAACTACTCAGAGCCAAATGTTGGTATCTCATCTCTGCTCTGAGGAAGATGAAGGTGCAGCACAGCCCTGGGACCTCTCCTTCCCACAAACCCCTTCTGGTGCTCACCAGCTCCCCATGATCTGATCAACTCCTGTTGTTACTCTTATGGGCCAAGATCTTGAAAAAATGCCAGCAGACCTGGTCTCGTTTGCTGGAAGCTCCAGAAGCTCCCAGATGTCCTCCCCATGGAGCCAATTGCAGTGATGCACTGTGGATATTTACCCTGCAGCTGCTGCCCATCCCTGCAAAGACTGCTTGCTGGAGCAGACACACGTGCTGTGTGGGTAAATAAGACAAGAAGCTTTATTGCTTGTTGTAAAAGCCCAGATGAGAAGCTGGCACACTCTCACCTTTGGCACCAGTCTTGTTCAACACCCCACTAAACTCTGCTCCCAGGGAAGCAGGAGAGCAGTGACACTGCTCTGTGAACACTGCTCTGTTTGGCAGCGTCTCGCTCTTCATCGCAGCCCGGGTCCCTTCTCCGCACCCACAAGTCAGGCACTGATGCACTCTGCTCATCCAGCTGCATCCACAGCAATGCACAGAAGGATGCTCAAGGAGTTTATTTTCCAAAAAATTCATTTGTTCTGCTGTCTTCAGGAAATAGGATGCCTGTTCCTGCCCTAGCACGTTTAATGGAACCAGTATTTTACCTTCTGGCGCCAATGTGAAAGGGTTAGAAAGGTTGTTTATCCCATCCAAAGGATAAGGCACAAAAACCGTGCATGCAAACCACTGATTTGTGCCTATTGATGCAGATAAACAAGTACACATGTAAATAAAAGTATGCTTATTTAAAACTGGTGACAATGTGTGTCCTTTCTGGTGTTTTAAGACAGATCTCTTTAGTTTCACATAACTAAAATTAGTAGTGCCTTTAAAAACTTTCCTAAAAATTCAGCTCAAAATGGTGGCTTAGGTTCAGTTGTTTCCCACATCAGAAGTGACAGCCTATTACTTTCCCTCTGCACACTCTTGCAATCCAGCTATCCAGCTCACAGGTAGATATAGGTTAATATATATCCCAGCAGCAATGAAACTCAAAAATAAGTTTGCAGTCAAAAACGGGGATTTTGAAAGCTACAGGGTGTCGTCTTGTCCTGGTGATGCACACATGCTGCTCGAGTCTTCAAACATTTTGGTAGTCTTTTCTGGCTCCCTCCTAAGGCTCAGATTTTAACTTGGACAAATCTCTTGGTTACTACAGCACAGAAGTTGTCACTTGCATGTTTTGGAAAGCAAAAAGAAAAAGAGTATGCTAGCAGTTAAAGATGTTTACAGTATTTGCAGCAGCGAGGGCTACACCATAATGGGTTCTCTGGAAGCAATCACAGCACAGTATATTTAAGCGTAAAGAGAATAATCACTTATATCAGCAGGGTAGGCAAGACTGCCATTTGCTGACATTAATGCATTTATTGAGTTAGTGTTCCTGAATTCAGGATACTAATTTATTTTTTACAGCAATTAGACCCCGCTGGGAGAGAAGAAGAGAGAGGTGTGAGACTGACCACCTCTCTGATGAGCAGTGCTTAAGACAGTTTGAAAAAACATTCTTCTCTCTGTCACACAGTCAGTGCTGCTTAACAGTGCAGGAAAAACAAATTCAGAAGAAGAAATGCATCTGGGATCTGAAAGGAAGAAAGTCAAAGCAAAAACCTTTTTATGATGCTGTTGTAGATGTCACTCAGACACATCCACCAAGTAGAAGGTTACATATAAGATTTATTCTTCTCAATTCTTTTCTCTCTCTTTAATAAAAACTTGAGGCTTTTGAAAGCTCTAATCAAATCTCAAAACAATTTCCAGCTATAAAAGAACTGTGTATTTTGAAATACAACATAATCAAACCCAAGTATATGTTGCTCAGTTTAAACTATCCCTCTATCTGAGCTTCCTGTTAGACATGCCAAAAACTGAGTTCTGTAAGTCTCCCTCCAAGCTTTTGCAACTTCCTAGAAAAGTAAATAGGTTTACATTTTGGAGTCAGTCAGGAAGGGAGAAGGGGAAGTGTCTGAGCACACTAGTGCCCTTAATGTGCTCTGAAATCAAAGTAATTATAGCAAATTTTCTAAACGAGGAGCCAGTGAGGAGCAGTAGTAGGGACATAAATTAGGAAAAGACAACACTATAAGAAATTAAAATATAAGAATAGTTATCCTTGTGGGACATTACATATTCAAACGAGAATGAGAAATGGCCAAAGCTAAGTCAGCATTAGCATGTCAAGCTATTAAAGTTGCTTTGAAGAACAGAGACTGGCATGAAAAGAGAGAAAAGAAGCTGAAACACAAGGGTAATTGAAGGGTCAGGAAAGATGGGGATGAGCTCTGAACTATCTGGACATTGCTGTACCATCCATGGGTACAGCTACTGAAGAATGAAACACTTTAATAAAAAGTAATTGGAGAACAGGACAAATAGTCACCCTTGAACTTGCTCAGGATGTTCTTCCAACTCTCTCTGAGCATGTCGATTTTTAGAGAGCTTATTTATTGTCAATAAACAGGGAAAAAGCTACATGACCATAAGTTCTATTTCTTTTGTCAAGCCAGAAAATGAGTGCCATGGCTGTTTCAAGACTCTACAAATGACTCCATTCTCCCCAGCTGGCTTTGCTCTGGTTTCCACTGCTCGGCCAGGGACAGTGGGTGCACTGAGCTGCAGAATAAGGGGCTGTGAGGCGCTGGTGGCACCGTGCACAGCAGCCAGGTGAGGTACTCTGCAGGCAGTGGCAGCCACAGAGATCCTTGAGAGAATTTTGGCAAGATTTTATCCGAAAATACAACAGCTTATTCAATTCAACCACAGATGCTTTCTGTTATCCCCTACAGCAAAGAAGTTATTAAACAGCCAGCCAAAGCCTCAGTCCTAAGGCTGCCAACTGGTGGTTGTAATATTGAGTTTTGCATTTCCCTCCCACACCATCACTATCATTATTACCCGTGGCCTTTCTTTGTGCCAGTGTTTACCCAGAAATGGCAGGCCCATTCCACACAGTGTTAAAACACCATCATTTTCATACAGGTTGAAAAATTAAACCAAGCTCGACTGCAAGGGAAGATCTCTGTCCCTTTGCAGCCACAGGTGTGAGCCCTGTGCCCTGGAGGTGCCTGTGCCTAATCCAGGCAGAGCCCTCAGGGGCTGAGAGTGAGGAGCCGAGGGCTGCGCAAAACACTGCAGCAAAAGATGGATTGCAGTGAATGGCCACACAAAACACTACAGCAAGCCATGGATTGCAGTGAATCGTTCAGCTTAGAAAAGCTTCCCCCGAGCCACGCACAGCATTACACAGTAAAGCCTTGCTCGGCCTGGCCTGGCAGGGCCTCAGGGGCTCTGAGGCACAGAGGCCAAACAGGGGAGAAACCCACCTGCCAGTTACAGCCACTTTAGGATTTAGCAAACAGACCATAAAAGCTGCCACAGACATGTGCATTACCAAATTTTGAAGATATGCATCTTTTGCCTCTTGCTATACTCTATGTAGAAGCCAGAATAATAGCAAAGTAAACAGTAACACAGTCGTGTTTTTCGGTATTTGGCTCATAATGATTCAAAAGGCAATTTTTTGCCAGGTGATTTCTACAGGCACTAGGTCCAAAGGGTGAAAACTGAAATTCTTAAGGCAATAGCAGAACTAAAGAGCTGTTAAACTGAGAGGGAATTAATCCATGGGCCAATTTATAAAAACACAGTGTAAACACATTGAGTATTTAAAGGAATAGCAATGTTTTTGTAAAGAATGCTTCTTCCATTGAACCACACTTACTTTAGTGTGGCTTCAAGAACCCCAGCTTTGGTAAGACAACCCTAGATAAAACCCTCAGAGGAATCTCTAACTCTTCTACTGGGAAGCAAAATCAAACCTGATCATAAAGAGGAACTATCACTTCACTCTTCAGTTTAGAGCACAAGTCCCAAAAATGTGAAGTGACAGAATTTTGGATGACACGCAAACCCTTTTATCCACAGCAACATTTCTGTATAAATTTCTCATCTGACAGAACTACTAGCTCCCCTTTGATTTTATTAAATCAGGATAGTAAGGGCCAAGAGATACTTTGAATAAACTTTGAAGACTGCTTCTGGTCAACATGCAAAGTTGATTTCAAGGATTTCTGCCCAACTCTGCACAGTAGGAAGCTGAGGTATGAGGCAGATATGTGTACAGATGGAGGAAAAAAAAAAGTAGAAAGATTGCTCTGGCTCAGCCTTCCCCTGACTGTGACCCTCTCTCATACTTGAATAAAATTAAAAAAAAAAAAAAAAGATAAATATTCCAGTCAGACTTAAAACCTTGTGAGTACAACTTGTGCACAGGCAATATCAAGCCTTGTCTAGATCTGGACCTCTGCTTCCCTGCTGGTTTCTCAGCTTTGGTGATGTGCAGCTGCATCTGTCATGAGGCATTACGTTATGTCAGCGATTTAATGCAATAAGAGATACAACTGGTTCTGGCACGTAAGAAAACCACAAATCAGTCTAGAGAATTTGAAGAGACAGTTTTCTGGAGGAACACAGGTGCACAAGCTGGGATTTAACAAAAGTTATTTGAAATTCAGGAAGTAAACAATAAAAAAGGCCATTTTATCCTAAGTAAATTTTAGAAAATAGGTTTTCTATCCAAATGTTTTGCTACAGCTGCAAGTCTCAGATTCAAAAACTGACAAATAGGATTTCTTTCAAACTCCAGCATGAAATGAATGGTAGAGAGTGAAAGAGACAGAATTTCATATCCATTAGGATCCCAGTACTCCACTTTAATCAGGAATCAGTTGCAGGCTGTAAGAAATTGCCCGGTCTGTACATCTCATTGAGTCTTTTGCAAGAAATTCAACTACTTTATGTTTTTGGAGTTGTGTCCTCAGGTAGGGACAAGCAGTTAATAAAGTCCTTAGTAAGATTGCAAACCTTTCATCACAGAGATTTTCCCACCATTACACAGTCGCAACAATAAAGGGTCAGTCTCCTATATTCTGTCTTCACTGCTCTGTCCTATGGGTACAAAAAGTTCTCAGGGCAGCAGTACAGGAGTTAAATGATTCCATATACCCTATTATCAAGGTTAAGAGAGGTTTTCACCACAAGATCACACACCTGTTTTACTTCACTTTCAGTCTATTGCCATCTATTTCATTGCCTCTTGCAATAAAACAGTGGTTAGAAACAAACAGCAAATTACAGAATCACAGAATGGCTGGGGATGGAAGGGACCTCACGAGTTCCCCTAATCCACCCCCCTGCTGCAGCAGGTTCACCCAGAGCTGGCTGCACAGAATCACGTTGTCCTGGTGGGTTTTGGATGTTTCCAGAGAAGGAGACTCCACAATCTCTCTGGGCAGCCTGTTCCAGCCCTTGGCCACCCTCACACAAAAGAAGTTTTTCCTCCTGTTCAGGGGGTGGAACTTTGTGTTTCAGTTTGTGCCCATTGTCCTTTGTTCTGTGCTGGGCACCACTCAGAAGAGTCTGGTCCCATCCTCCTGAAACATTTGTGTGCCCTGATGAGGTCCCCTCTCAGTCTTTTCACATCCAGCCTGAACAGCCCCAGCTCCCTCAGCCTTTCCTGGTACGAGAGATGCTCCAGTCCCTCACCATCTTCACAGCCCTCCACCCAACACTGTCCAGTAGATTCTTGAGCTCCTACTGTTAACCCACAGGACACAGACTGAGAACTCCTCCCACGCTGCCTCACAGCTCCATACAGCTCCCATCCAAACACATAACATATTCCTCACCAGTCCAGTCAGAGCTTCCCAGAAACTCAGGCTCTAAGATCCTTCAAAAGGAAGGGTGAAAGGAGCAGCCCCAGAGTTACAGGTAAGGAGAGGAGGGAGCATATTCTTCTTTTATGCTGGGGGTGGCCTCAGAGAAGCTCTCTTCCACCTGCACACCTCCCACTGATACCAACGAGAGCTAAGCACCAAGAGTAGGAAAATACAGAAAAGCCAATGCGAAAGAAAAAAGTTCAAAATACTGGGGATTTTACATGAAAAAAAAAGCAAAACCAAAATAATAATATTAAAATAAAAAAAGAGAAATAAGCAAAACCTGGCATTAGAAAGTGGGTGCTGACTTCACCCAAACACCCCAGTTGATTTTTGTGGGATTTTTGTATCTCAGCGCAGCCTGGCTCACTGATGTTTTGCCAGTACTAGAGATAATCTTTTGAAATCAAATTATATGTGTGCAATGTGAATTATGCTTTTGGCTTACACTGCAGTAAAACTGCACATTTTGCATATTTTTAAAGGAAGGGAAGAGAGAAAGAAAAAAATAGAGAATTATATGTCAAAACCAACTTATCAGAGATGCAGATAACTCCAGACACAAGCGACATCTTAACTTACAAAAAGGATACATGGTATCAGATACAAAAACAACATGCATTTTTCCCTGAGAAGTTACAATTGGCACGAAACTATTGTAATATTTTCCACAGGAATGTAATGTCGCTTGGGAATAGCCAGCCATCACAGCACACTTACAGCTAACGCTGGCAATCCACCATCTTCTTCCAGTGACACGTGGCTCAAACGTGCTCCCTGTGCTTCCCCTACGTCTAAAATAGCCCAGGAAACACAAGGATTTTGAAGGGGCAAGCTGGGCCCTGTTGTCAAGGACAACTGAAATATGTTATTTATGTGTAAGACTGGAAAAGAGTGATCATCCAAATTTGAAATGAAAACCAATTTCGTTTCTTTATTTCCCTCTGGAAAGCATCTGATACAGTCTCTGAGAAATATCTCAGCTATACTGGAGCCTTAGTCACTGTTACTGAAGTTTTCTGGACATAAAAAATTACTGGAACGTATAATAAGGAATCCACCGGCCTAACAAGGATTTATTTTTCCACTCACTGGCACACCAATTTAATTAAGACACCAAACCAATTAATAAGCCCTACTAATAAGACCCACTATCTATTAGCATATGCAGTGAAAGCAATTTCTGCCTGTGACTATTTATGAGAGTAGTTATTCACTTGGTAACCATTTACGTAGTAACAGCACTAAAAAATTCTATTGAGGACAAAGAGGATGGGAAATTAAATGCTGTGTCTTTTACATTGCATAATTTTTAAAAATATATTTCCAGTGAGAATAAAAAGAAAGGGGGAAATTCCTGAAAATAAGAGCTAAAAATAAATAAGCCCCCATGCTTGCCAGCGCCCTCGAGTCAGCCATTCCCACGCACACTTCCCAGCACCCTGGTGGCCCCAGCAGCCCATAATAGATCAAAAAGACATCAGGGTTGCAGCAGTTACTGGCATCGCTAAAGCTAAGATCACATTTAAGCCAGTTAAGTGTTCTCCCTGTACTCAACAAATACACACAAATTAAAAAGAGTCAATTAGCAGGTGCCCCCTTTAAGCAGGAGAGCCAAGAGCACCGATGCCAGCTTCACCCACCCAGGACACTGCCTGTGGCCACGAGCCAGAATCATCGCCAGGCATATTTCAAACCCACCATGAGATACCATTTTGCAAACCTCCCTGGAGGAAAGGATCATTATTCAGGAAACGTTCTTTCTCTCCCAAGTGGTAGACACCATTTCATTTATCAGCTTCTGTTAATTGCTGTCTCCAACCAGCTCGTTCCACTAAGGCAAGCAAAAGGAAGATTTCTGGGAAGGGACCCACCGCCATGAGGAAACAGATTCAATTAGGCCATTTATTCTCTGTTCTTATTTACAGTAATTCCTGGTTTCATATTCTCACTGAATCTCATCTCAGGGCAGTATATATCTCTATATCAAGAGGACACTTCTGTAAGATGCTCCCAAATTTGCCCCCATTGGTTTTAATGAGAGAGAGATGAGTGTGAACAGAGATGCAAAGAGGAAATATCAGAAACAAAACCTCATGAGTGAGAAAAGATTTCCCCAACACTGGAACTGTAGCATACCTGATGCGCACATTGTTTGTTCTGGGCTAGAAAAGGTAATAGAAAGCCTTCCAAGTAATGAAAAATGTTTCCAGATGTTTCCAGGCTCCTCAATGAATTTCATCTAAATGCCATGCAAAATAAAAATACTGCCACATATTTGCAGTAGGAATTCCTGAATAAACCAATGGTAAAGCAAGGGGCATATAACTGACTCTACCTATGGTGCAACAAAGAAGCAACTCAGCTGTGGAACTTGAATTCAGTTGCTTTTCCAAATCCCTGTCTGGCACTAATGCAATCCAGACAATTAGATATTTATTTCAGATGGCTGCAAACACACTTCCCCCATCAGTTCTGACCACCTCTCTGCTGCTGCTTTGCTGAAGAATGCAGGTGATATTTTGGCAAATATCATCTGCAATGAAATATCAATATGGTGAATTTATTATTACTGCTATCTTTCCCAGGGAGGAGAGAAAGGAAAGACAAGCCAGAAAAAAAATAATTTAGAGGTTAACCATATATTTGGTCAAGTGTATATTAAGTATGAAATAAAAGTTAGCATCCAAAGTGATACAAGAATCACACATCAACAAATGAAATATGAATAACACAAAATAAAAATTAAAAATTTTGGACTTTTTAATGGATTAGGTTTTGATTTCTGTTTTCTTTTTAGCCCAGGTCATTTCAGCAGTCTTGCAAAACCTTGGAATGAAAAAAACAGGTGGGCTTGCAGTCTGCAGTAATGCGCTGGAATGACAGGAAAAACTCAGACTGAGAATGTGATAGAATAAAACATTTCTAATAAGAAGAAAAAATAAATAATCAAATTCTGAGAAAAAGTTTATAATAATTCTTCTTTCTGCTCATAAAGGAATTGATTGTTACAGGAATGCACACAACCAGGCAGAAAGTTCTTGGATTATATTAACTCCTTTCTGATAAAAAAACTTTTGGCAATTGCCAGGTAACTTATTGAATCACCTGCAGTGGTCAATCCCATTTTTTTGCATGAAATATTCAGGCAATGTAATTTCCAAAGCTGTTGAAAAGAAGAAGCCAAACAAACAAACAGCCAGCTGCAAATAAAGAAAAAACTTAGACAATACAATATCCTTGAAGAGACTCACTAATGGGTCTTAAACTAATTTGTGCCATTAGTCACTATTTTAATCATCAAGGACAGCCTGCTCTCTGAATTCCATTTTAAAAAAGTCTGGTTTAATTAGTATAGTTTCCCAGCAATCCCTTGTACCTAACGCTGCAACTTCAACTAATAAAAAGCCAGAATAAAAGCAAATATGTAGCTCAAATAAAATATATGATTTGGAGGAAAACTTCACCACCACTGATCCCCCTCAGGCAAAGCTTACATGACTGATTCTGAGCTTGCAGCCCCTGCTGCTGTCGGAAAAGTGCCATTTCTGAAAGAGCTCCAGCACAATGCAGGGAGCAGCAGCAACCAGGGGGAGGCTGAGAGAATTCTTTATCCCTGTGTGCAGCTCATGCTTGTGCTCCCTGAACCTCTGTGCTTCTTGTCAGTCCCACCCTGTCCAGGTGCTCCTGCAGGTGTCTCTCCCCAAATATAAGCTTCTCCACTCAGTTTGGCATCATCAGCAAATTCAGAATACACTTTACCCCATATTCCAGATTATTTATGATGACGATAAATAGTATCAGGCCCAATATCAATCCCCTCTGGATTACACTTCTTGTAAAATCTTCAGTCTACAAGGAATACATGCAACAGGAAGTCACTCAGAGTCACAAAGCCCAAAATTGATTAGAAGGAAAAATCTCAGGTCAGCACCATAAAGGGCTGTTGAAATCAGGAATGCTTCATCTACTTATTCCGACAGAAGATTTGTGGCAAAAATACTTCAGTATTTATTAAAAAAATATTTCTGTTGAGTTTCTAATCTGCATTTCAGTCACCCCACAGCAGACAAATGTGTCATTTTAAAATATAATATCATAAAACTCAATGACTGCAATATTTCTCCTCTTGTCAACATACTAATTTTCCAACATAATACTATTTGCTTGAAGAAAACTATTACCAATATATACCAGTGCAAGAAAGGCGAGAAAATACCCAAAATTATTTAGTTAGAAATGAAAAATTTGGGACGTGGAGCTTCTAAATAAGGGATTTATGCCTAGAGCAGAGAAAAATGTACATGTGGATGCATTTCATTAACAAAATTATTAGAAATCTGATGTGATCTGTGTTCCTATCCGTTTATCTCAGCACATCCTGCAGGCAGAGGGAAAGCTGGGAATGTGAGACAAAGTACTATGAAATTAGTACAATTGGGTTTTTCCTCCCCTAACATTCAGAATATTTTTTTTTCCTGAAAGGAATCAATTTTCTTATAAGACTGAATTATGTACATCTCATTTACTGGAAGAAAGCATGGGAAGAGTGGTTTACAGGAAGGGAAATGTATAAGAAACACTAAATTGGATCTTGAATAGCTGTTGTAACTAAGAAATCTTCATTTGGTTTTGCCATTTTTTTCACTTGTCTCTTGAAAATTATGTTACACATAAGGCGCTGCTGATGAATTTCTGACAGTGCGTCTCATTTCTGGGTTTTTTTTAAGGCATCCTGTAACATAGTCTCCAAAACTTTATATCATAATTGCATGATGGCTCAAATATTCCTCATGTGAGGACTCATGTGAGAAATTAGGCTTTTTTCATGTACAATCTGAAACATTCTCTGGCTGTCAATGCATAATTGCTCAGCAAAGGTGCTTTTGTCAGCAGAGCTGCTAAGAACATGGTAGGATGTCTCACCAAAATGTATGAACTCTGAAATTCCCATCATGAAGGGTGAAGTCAGTCTGTCATGGGCCCACCTAAAGCATTTTTGTGTGGTTTTGTAAAGAAGCCTCAGCATCCATTTACAAGGCTTTTAAGACTCTATTGGAGCTGATCAAACTGTGGGAGAAATTTTTCACCTAGTGTAAAAAAATCTCCCATCTTTTGGAAAATTTAGCAAAAAAAACCCCACCCAAACTAAGATCATTCAGTTCTTTTCCACAGGGACTGGGATGCAAACAAGAATTATTGTCACTGGCCAGGGAGCAACCAAACACTGTTAACTGGGATCAGCAGCCACAGATCCTGCCTCCCATGATTGGTAACAAAGGAAGTTCTGGCCTTAGGTTGAAGTTCCCAGTGATATCTTTCCTGAGAGGGGCTGAGTGTTTCTACCCAAAGCAGAACGGGGAACGATCAATTATGAATGTGCTGATAAGCTCTGGAAGGGATGAAACCAGCTGAGATACAGGCAATCATTTGGAGACAACAATGAACTCAAAAAAAGCCTGCAGCAATTTGTTTCATATCATACACTGACAGAATTTTGAGTTTAATAATTCTTACAGAATTACGGCTCACAGAGATGCTAAGTTATGACATAAACAGATGAGAGCACCTCCACACCATCTCCAGGTGCAAGCTGTTACCCCAACCCACCCTGGGGTGATATCAGTGATGGATCTTTCCTAGAGCAATGCTTTTAGTGCTCCCCTTTTACTTTGTACTCACAATGAGGTAGAAACCTGCACACAAACAGCTGCTCTGAGTTCTCACAAATTCACACCCTGCCTCCTCCTGCTCCTGATGTAATTGTTTGCCCACGTACCCAAAAGTAACACAGACATATGTCAGATTTTACTAACAGGATCGTGGCAGGTGTCTCTTTAATTTGGAATTATGGTAGTGAATTCTTCATCAGCATTTTGATAATCATATTTGCAAAATGGTAACATTCGCAAGGCTTAAAGACAACTACAGGCACACCTTCCTTAGGGACTCTCTGTGTGTTGGGCAGCTGCTGCACTGTGTGCCTTCCCTCTGCCTTTTTCTATATAGACACTGTTGACACACACCTTACAAAAAGAGGCTAAAGAATTTTTAAGTGCAAAGTTAAAGTGGTTTTCACCATACACACATGGCATTAGTGATATGCAGAGGATGGGACCTGGCACAGAAAGTATTTTGAAACATCTGTGATTTGTTCTGTTTTTGTCTCTTTCCAAAACCTGAGAAAGCTTTTGTTGTTCTTATGTTTCTAAAAGGTTTTTTGCCTGCAAGAGCAAGGCTCTTTAAACAGTCCATAAAATGCTTCAGTGCAGAATGCATGAAGGGCATGCATTAACATACATTGATTACTTGTATTTTTAAATTTAAATGTTGTCTGCTCAGCATCTGATGGAATTATACCAGTACAGTCAGTGTCATTGACATTCAGCTCCCTGTTCTGAAGCTTGACAATACCTCTGATTCTGCAGTTTTTATTTGGATAATATTCATCATGGTAACAGAAAACTACTCCAAAAACACAATAGCTTCTATCTCTCAGACTTGGGGATTTCAGACGTAATTTCCCAAGGTGTTAGTCTTTGACAGAGGGTTCTGGGGTTCCCTGGCAGTGCTGGCACAATGCTGATAGCCTGTGACTTATTTTGTGCATGTCTCCAGCTCCATTTTCTCCTGAAGGTGGCAATTCAGATTCAGCTCAGCAGCTCTCCCACCATCAGTGAGTCCTCCTCCTCAGAGTGTAGTAAGCCACAATATGTCCAGAGAAAATACCTTTAGTGAACTCTGGTCTTAGATACCAGTGGGGAATCCCACTCTTTGCAAATATATATCCAGAGCCCAAACCCTCACCAGTTTCCTTTCCAGACAGGACAGGGACAGGACAGTTTCGTGCTACCTGTGACCTGGAGTCCTCTTCTAACTTCTGTCCTGTGACAAGCACACAGAGCCTGGCTGCAGTGGCCTCCACACGCCTGGTCCTGGCCTCTGAGCCCTTGTCACAGACCCTGAAACAGGGATCCCCTGTCTGAAGTCCAAAGACTTTATGCTTTAGCTTTAACTTAATGCAATAGTACCTAACTCTACAAATACAAAAAGTCCAGAAGGGAACAGGAACAAACCCTACCTGACTCTAAATTCCCCAATTTTAAGAACAGGGGGCTACTGGCAGAAATTTGAACCACATTAACAGAGCCACCTTGCCTCCCATTGTTCATTTCCAGCCTGTTCTCTAGGTGACACAGGGACACTATTACACCAAGACATCATCTCCCACTGTTTCACAGCTTCAGAGCGTCCCAGGACTCATCAGTAATGACCAGGCAGACAACAGCTGCACAGCGCGCTCAGCAACACGCACATATTCAGGCACTGTTGCCAAATCTGTACATTTTCCCTCAGCCTGATAAGAGAATGCCCTTTTCATGCCCCCAGGTAATGCACAAATACCACTATTTGACAGTCAATAACCCACTGCTCTCTTGACATTCTTCTGAATCCATATAGTTAATTAAGGTATGAATGTCTATCCAAAAATCTATACTGATTAAGCCTGGATTACAGAGTCCTTTCCTTGCTCATTCTGAGTAACCATGCAAATTATGAATATCCAGACAAAGAAAGCAGCTCCTGTCTCTGTGTATTTATTTGAGTTGAGATCTGCCATCAAAGAAGAGAGTGTCATTACTTGAGCACCAGGCCTTAAGTGATAGATTCCAAGTGCATCATTTTTAGAGCCATTAGAGGTTATCAGGCCTATATGGTTGCTAAGATACCACAAATCTTGAAGGAAAATATAAGATAATGGTAGGAAGTCACTGTGATGTTTATCAGAGCATGTTCTCTACATCTTACTTAACAGCATCATGATTAGGATCATTTTCAAGAGTTCCTGTCTATTTTCTAGCTAGGTGCAAGAATACAACTGCACTAAGTCAGCAAACATTGTTTATAATTCATGTTTTGCCATGAGTAAATGAATTTGTGGAAGTAAAAATTTGTAATTTCCACAGCAGAATTTATTAACAAGTAAGAGCGGCTGTCTGTGTGCAGGTTGCTTTCCTGGCTATTAAATAGTATCTTCAGACTTGGAATGAAATCATCCTTCATTGATTTCAAGTATATTTTGTGATAACAGAGACTGTGCTTTCAAAGAGTTTCTAAATTAAATTTGTAGCTGAGGTAATTGCTGTTGCAAAATTATGCAACTAAAGTAAAGCGTTATGCAGGAGTTTTCTTGATATTATAATTTAACTGCCTCTTTGCTAAATCATGAAAGTGTGAGATGCCAGATTAGGGCAAAGCATTAGGTCATTACTGAATTATTTTATTTTCTGTCTCTGGAAGTATCTGGTGAAAAATAACGGGATGAATCTGCAGTGCTATGAGAGTGCTCACACCATAACCCCCAAAGTACTCTCTGGGTTCACTCTTTCGCTGCTCCAAAATGGGACAATTGCCCACTCTCCCTGACTTGCTACCGCAACAAAGAATGTAATTCCTATGCCAATGGACAGAGATAGCCAAATAAGCTCTTTTTAGAGACCTGGCTGGTGGTGGTGGTTGTTATTTCTGCTGTGAGGAAGCGAGGGAGTGGCACAAGTTGCTCAGAGAAGCTGTGGATGCCAATCCCTGGAAGCGTTCAAGGTCAGGTTGGATGGGGCCCTGAACACCCTGATCTAGTGGGTGGCATCCCTGCCTGTGGCAGGAGGAGTTGAACTGGATGGTCCCTAAGGTGCCCCTCAACACAAACCACTCGAGGATTCTGTGATTCTTATCTGTCATGCACTAAATCCACAAACCTGTGGACAGATGCCTGCGTGGCATTTGAAGGAAAGCACACAAAAGGAGTAAGACAAAAGCTCAACAGGCAGCCTTCCCTCAGCCGAGCTTTCAAATAAAACATCTTCCCATTCCACCCTACAGAGGCATTTTAGTGTGATTCGCCAACTACCCTTCCCAACACAAAACAAAATACAGTTCAGGTGAGAAAAGCTGCTGGAACACACAGCAGAAGACACCATGCAGCCCAGGAGATCAGAGTGACATTATGCTACAAAAATTAACCTGCATCTTCTACAAGATCTCAACTGGATCTCACACAAAACTAGACTAGTGACACCTTCCTGGAACTGCCACATCCACATTAGTGAAATTTTGTTCTATGAGCCTGTAATTCGGACTCAAAGCAAGGTTTCCCTGTCCTTGACAACAACCACAAACTGCTTTTTAATTCTTTCAAGAGCACTGGAGATTTAGACATTCATTTAAAACTCAGAGTTTGTTCAAAGAGCCTAAGAAAGACCCACTCACAAGAACGAAACGAGGCAGTAATATTTCTAATTTTCCTGGCACCCACGAAGATGAATACACATTGACATCTCAGTACTGTAACTTTTTTCAAGTAAATGAGCCTTGAAGATTATCTGTCAGCTAAAATGCACCCAAGGGCTTGCTTTGCAATGCTTCTTTTTTAAAGAATGTTTGTTTTAATATTATTGTTGCAACTAGCCAAAGAAAAATGTAGAGCCATCATAAAAAATACAAGTAGATACTCAGTTGTTAGAGTTGGTTTAGGAACAATCATAGGAGTGATGGACTGTGTGACCCAGGAGAGGTTCCTTCCAACCCTAATGATTCTCAGAATTGATTTTCTTTTGCAACTCACTTTCAGTTAGTCCTTTAGAAAAAAAAATAAAAAGGGTTAGATCAATGCTGGCTTCAATGACACAGCCATTCTAGCTCCTGCAGCATTTTCTCGCCATGGCAATCTCTTTATCTTCTTGTTTGTATGAAAACCATTTTCTACTCCTCTGTTCCTGGCTGTACATAAAAATAAGGAGATGGGCTCATAGTTTGCTGACTACAGGGCGGAATGTGACATTAATACAAATCAGTTAGCAGATAAAATTCTTACCACGCTTTTCAGAAAGTGAGAGTATATGGTTGTTCTGTTCACAGTTTGAGAGAACTAATCTTTTCATTCATTATCGCAATTGCTAAATAGAGACTCTTCTAGCTAGAAACTAGAACAGAAATACAAATATAGGAAATGTGTATATCCATTTCCATAGAAGGATCCATTCGGTAAGTTTAATATTACAGAACACCAATACAATTTCATATAAACTGGTATTTGCACCTGATTCTTAAGGAAAAATTTCCAGCACTTTCTTGCTTTCACTTAGCAGTCTAAAAGGAGGACAGCATTTTCCCTCCGCTTCTTTCCCTTTTCAATCCACTGACATGACAGTCTGGGCCTCAACAAGAAAGAAAACTCTCTGTAGATTGGAGGGAAAGAGAAAATCAATCAGGTGAACTCCAGGGCTATGTCAGTGTCCTGAGTCAGATTTTGCAATGACACACAGAGATCAGCTCTAGCTCATCAGCACTGGCCTCTGGGATGACCACAGTGAACAGAGAATAGTTTATGGGCATTCCAAGGTCTCTCTTTTGATGGAGCCACCTATAAATTATTGCAGAGCAAGGGGCCCAGATATTTCTCAAAGAGCCAAGCTGGTTGGAGGCATAAAGAAATATGCTTAAAACGATAATTAAAAAGTCAGAACACTTACAGTTTTAGTATACTACACTAAATTCTCCAAAGTACCTCCCTTAATAAAGCCTCCTTTTTGTCTCTTTTCTTGAAAAAGATTTGCACCATGGAAAAGGGAAAGTAGAAAGGTGTAATGCCAAAATGGCTCAATAAAGGTCCAGTATTGAAACAAATAATTTCCAAGATTTGTGACTTTCTACTATGCTATCTAGTTCTCATTAGGTAGGAGGGCTTCAGGGATGCAGGATGCCTGGAAGTAGTGGCAATGGAAGAGGTAGAGGGACCTGAGTTACCCCAAGCTTTCTGAAGTCCTTCCATGACTGTCACTGACCTGGTCCACAGTCTGATCTGGAGGCAGGCAGTTTGCTGCTAAAGCTGCATGCAAGGCACAAAAGCAGCACTTCAAAGGTGCACACAAACAAGACCTGGTGTTGAAGCAGAAACCATTACAGAACGACAGCCCAGATGCACCCACGTCAATATATTCATCCCTGGGAGTGCTGTCCCACTGCTTTATTTACCTCAGATGCTTTGTAGCTCATTGCAGGCAAGACTTCAATTTTGAAAATCCGAGCAGCTGGAGGCAGACCTCTCCTGGCAAGCCCTGTGGAAATCTCCCTCAGGCAAAGTTCGTAACAGTCAGTAGCCTCTAGTATTTGTCATGTATCTTGTTTTTGCATTTCTCACTTTAAAAGATCTCCATGCTCATGGGAAGGCAGAAGCAAGCCATGCAGACAGAGCTGGTGTGTCTGTACAGGAACAAAGCTGGCTCTGGTTTTTTAACTGTTCATAGAACTTTGACTTTTCACATGCCACAACGTGTCCCTAGCTCAGGACAGAACTGGAGAGAACTCCTCAGGTGTGACCTGACCTCTGGCACATGAGGACACTGCTGACCCCCCTCCAGTGCTACTCAAAGAGCTCTTGAGCAGGTGCAGCCCAGGACACCTTTGCACCATTGCTCTGTCCTGCTGTCCCCCATTTTTGGGCTGCTGCCAAGAATGAGCACAGGACAGGCTCTCCAGACTTGCCTGGTGTAACTCACCTGTCCCCACAGGGCGGCTCATGGATCCCCAGGGTCAGCACACACTGTCCCTGACACAATTTCCTTCACCTTGCACCAATGCAATCCAGTCAGTTTATAGAGCAGAACTAAGACTTGCACTACTTTGCTTTTGGTACGTGTTCTTTTCATTCTGCCATCCAAACCTGTCACCACCAAATGTTTTAGCAGTGCAAAGTTACTTCCTCATATGATTCACAGAACCATAGAAAGGAGTTGGAATGGACCTTAAAGATCATCTAGTCTCAACCCCTTTGCCATGGGCAGCGACACCTCCCACTAGACCAGGCTCCTCGAGGCTTTTCCAATCTGACTGAACTCTGCCAGAGTTGGGACATTCACAACAACATCTATGGCTTTTAGCACGGTCCAAAATCCCAGAAAAGTCCCTGCCTTGTGCAATTTTTTACACTGTATTGCCTTTCTTATCCCACAGATCTTCTGTAAGTTTTTGCCTTTGTTTTTCTTTGCTTCTCCTTTTCTCTATTAAAGCCCAGGAAGTTTCCCTCTCTCCCTCTTCTACACTTCTTCCACTTTCCTGTAACTGCTGCCACTTCTTGGATTTCCATAAACTCATCATGTGGAAATGTATGCAATAAAATTCAGAGAGGTCAGCTACTCTGCTCTTGATATATTTTATCCAAGTCATCCTATTCTTTATTGCATCTGCTGTTTTCCAGACAGGCAATTTCTAGATGGCACACGCATGGAAGTGGCACGCATCCAAAAAGTGTTGCTGCTTCACATAACACAGTATTTGGCATGGTCTCATGTTGCCCTGAAAAGCAGCTTTTATTGTGGGCAAAAGATCAAAGCAAAAAAAGAGATACAAAGTCAATCTGGTCAAAACTTAGACTTTCAATTGGCCTGAAATATTGACATTGTAGAATTTGTTTAGCTCATACTCAGGGTAAATTGGCATTTTTCCTTCTACAAGGAACCTTTAATAGAAATTCTCTTGCTTCAGAAACACTGTTTCCAAAATTCATCCTGATACCAGGGGCAGCTGACTGAAATTTGTGTTGTTTTTCAGTCTCAGAGTTTTTACAAATATTTTTCCTGTGTACCAGACACAGAAACAAGGTACAGCTTTTTCAGTTTAGTCATTCTGGTTTTCTGAATCCCAGTTTTGTAGAAGTGATGAAACAATCATGGTTCCAAGATAGTTTGGGACTCCTAGATTCCCTGAAATGAGCTCACTTTGAAGAACTTTGGGCGTTTCAAGTCATTATACCATAAATGCCAGCCAACAGCAGCTCACAGCCCCAGGAGTTCACAGCTGACCGCAGGGAGCCAGACACCTCTTTTGGCTTTCACTGTTTTACTTCTGAATCCTCCTACCTGTACCCCACAGGTTCCATCCTCCTCACCCCAAATAAATCTGTCTTCCTTCAAATACTCTGTTCAAAGAAAATTTCAATAGCAGGACACTGTCTGGAGAGTGCAGTACTTTGAAAATATATAACCTCATGAGTGTCCAAGTGATATATTTTTTTTTCACTATGGTTACATCAGGTCACATGTCCAGGATATAAAGTTAGGAAAGGGCCATGGAAATCAACATAGCTGTGTAGACAGTGCCCTAAAAAATTAATATATTCCAAACTCCAATGAAAGAGAAGCGAAAGTTTCCTGGAACTTGTCTAACTCCACTCACTGTGCTTGTCTAATAAATGCTAGCTCTGGGTTCAAAATGCAGCCTCTAGAACAGCTGACCTCAGAAAAAGGAAAATTCTGTCCTTGAAAGGTTTTTTTCTGTTCTTGACCAGAGATGATTGATATGTCATTTGCACCTCACACTAAAAATCAATGTCACAAGACAGAAGAGTTGTATTCTGATGTTTTACATGTACCAGCTTGCAAATTATAGAGGAGGAGCAGCTGCATTTTTACCCTTTCACTTTCAGTATCTGACTGATGGCCATTTTACAAAATTATGTTACCATTTTCCTGGTTTACAAAATCAGTAACCCATAGGAAATAGTTTTGAAATTATGAGCTACTGAATGCACAGATGAGTTTCACCTCATTCACAAAATGTATTATCAATAGAGGTTTTCATGTTCTGTTCCATTTGGTCTTTTTTTTTTCTAACCGTAGTCTTCTAATATTAAAAAAAATGACTGAGTAGGTCTTTTCTTATGTGATAGAAGATAAGAAAAAGTATAACCAGTCAACTGCAGTCCACAGCTGGAGTATCAAATATATTGTCAGCTTAATAATGTTCATCTCTCAGATAAAATTTCATTAGCAAAAATTTGCAGCAGAAGTCAATGATGCTAAATTCTTTGTCCTCATTTCTCTGCATCAAAACACACAATTGTATTATCTGATCTGTCTTAGTTACTTTCTCTATACACCTGAACGTCCCAATAAAACTGTACAAAACTGAGTTTCAAATAAGCATCTTAACACTGGCTGGTGCAGAGCAGAGGTGGAAGCCCTGAGAACACTTTGAAAAATATTTTGATTTCAAGATTTTCATATCATCAGAGACCAAGAAGCTGGTAGTTAAGAACTGATAATCTGCTGAGAATACATCTTCTCTAGATTCCCATTAAATTGGAAAAAGAAGTACAAACTTATCTTTGACCTAATAAATTAGTCAATCATCTAACTGCACAATACTGTTTTTATCATTTATAATTTTATCATTCATAGAAAGTGCAATATAGAAAAATGGCTTAAATAATAAGACATTGTTCTCCTTAAAAGTCCCTTAACAGACACACAAACAAACAGCAAATTAAAAAGCCCTAATAGCCATCCTTCTATTGGCTTTTATTCATTATCATTACACATCGATTACCGTCATGCATGTTTAATTATGAGGACAAAGATCTGACCAAAGCATTTTAGCATCTCTAATTGTGTAGGCTTTTAACAATGCACTGTGCAGTGCTTGTCATATGATCTGAAAAATTATCAAATAAGTAAGAGCTGCCTTCAGCTAACACCATATTTCCCATTGACACTCAGCACCTGTTGCAGTTCTTTCACAAGGAGTCTCTGCAGCTCAGTCGCACACTCCTGTGCTTGCTGTAATAGTGAGAAATGTGGTTTTCGTTCCCACTACTTCTTTGTGCGTGTCATTCTCATTGGTTGAAATTCACATTAATATTGCTAATATCAGACTCCATCTGCAAGGTCTTTTTGGTTTGGTTTGTTTAAAAAGAGTCTTAATTGGTTCAATTATGAGTTATGATTTCAACATGAACTCATTCAAGTGAATAAGCTTACCTTGCCTAGATGAAGTCTTCTGGTAGCAAGGGAGTAAAATCTGACCATTTCTCATCAAATTCAATTTAAACTTCTACACAGGTGTATATCACAGCAGTCTTACCCAGAAACTCTGAGAGATTTACAGTCCTTGCTAAGGAACAATAAAAACTACCTTCACTTCAGTTTTCTCCTTTTACCTTCATACATTTCAGGAGAGGTCTGGAAGTAGATTAAGTGAAGGAACAAAACAAATGATCCACATCCTTGTCACCAGTCACATAACTGGTCCATTAGCACTGCAAAACTTGTGAGGTCTCATGCTCTCTTCTATTGCATTTTTCTACTTAAATGTAATGGAGGAACTTTACACCTGGCACTTGATGAAGGCCCATATTTCTGGGATTGCAGTAAGCATGGCAGAGAAGAATCAATTTGATTTTACAGAAAATGGAGGGAAATAAACAAATGAAATAGAAAACCCAAAGCCATCTGTGTCCCTGCAGACACCTTTACCTGTGGAACCACAACAAAAGAAAATTACTTGTGCCCTACACATCACAGGACTGCTTGGCACAAGAGTCTCACCTCATTTTTGCCACTCTGGGAGGAGTTGAAGAAGAAATGAAATGTCAAAATCCAGAAAGTTGAGAGCTGCAGTATGGAAATGAGGAAAGAAGAGCAAAAGGAGGCTGTGGTCCACTGCTCCCATGGCAGAAGACATGATGGGAAATTTCAAAATGTCCCAAAAATAAGAAGAGAGAATGAGGATGCAAGGCTCATGTGTGCTTCTTGTGCCCAGTTCAGCCAGCATTAAAAGTGAGGTAAGCTACTAGTTTCCTATTTTTTTAGACTTGAACACTTCAGAGCAGGGATTCCTTATTATTCTTTGTTCAGCACCATGAGGGCAAATGCCTCAATGCCTCAGTGTGATGTAAAGAACAGAGGCAGTACCTAAAGAACTGCACGTAAGGCAAACAAAGTGGCTGAATGAATTGGGAGAAAAATCCTGTTGTCAATATATTTTTTTCCTTCTCAGTATTCAATGTTTACTGTCCAGAGTATTTAAGGCTTGAGTTTTGCATTGACTTTTTTCGGACTGATGACAGGCTCGAAGCTAAACACACGTTTAGATGCTTTGGCACAGCGGAGACAATAAGCCCAGCACAGCAGAGGATTAAATCTACGCTACAGCCACTACAGCCTTCACATTGCTTTATTGCTAATTTTTGCACATATGTCTGTGATCAGTTACAGGGCTCTGACATATGGTGAGTGCACCTGCTAAGTTAGCCAGGGCTATTGCCTCAAACAACACGGACACTTATGGCAGGATCTGCAAGGGTATAAATAAGGGATTATAATGTCCCTCATGCTGTAGTGCTTTGCATTCCCCAAACAGCACCGTGGCAATGCAATAACCTCGGATAAACAGTCTAAAATGTTTTGTAAACACGCTACAAAATAGATTCATCGCTCTCCCACAGTTAAGCAAATTTATTATTAATTATGCAAGATTCAAATTGATAAAGTGTGTTTTCAGGGTTTGGTGCTCATTTGCATGATTTGGGGTGGAATTTAAACAGACCACTTATCTACCCACAGTCAGGTTTTCATCTGTAAAATTACATAAATTGCTCAAGAAATTGACAACTACATTTTGTGTGAGGGAGCCATAAAGTTCAACCAGTCTTTGTCACAGAGCTGGGCAGTAGCATTCACACGTTCCTCCAGCACCAACCTCTCCCTGCCCTGTTCCCTCTGCATGTCCCAGGGATGTTCCCCACTGCCCAATTAACGCCCTGCTCAGCTGCTCACCTGCAGAGACTTTTATTCCCAGGCCTCTGAGCAGAGCTTTAATCCCCCTGCTGCACACCCCTTCCTGCCGGGCTGTCGAGGTTCCTGATGCATTTTCAAGTTCCACCCAAGTCCTGAACAGCCTCTCCTGCCGGTTTTCCAGCTCTCAGAGAGGTTATTCCTCACCAGATCCTTTAGGATCTACCTGCACACCAGATGCTCCAGACTGCAGTCAGGCTTTTAAAGCAACTGCTTGCACACATCAGGGAGAGCCATTCCCCACGTTTATTCTGTTGTGCTTCACCACATTTGTTTTGGCATTGGCCTCTTCTGCCAGATTGGAAATAGCACGACAGCAGCTCTGCAACTGCCCATATGATGAGTCTCCCTGTAAAAGGGCTTTTTAGGACAAAGAACATCAAATTTAAATCTCAGAGCTTTCACGGCATTTAATACCACATCTCTAGGTCTGGTCCCCAGTTGTAGGGTCTGGATTGTATGGATTTTTGCAGGAATTCACCTTCTTCTATTTCACTTATCAGGAGGAAAAACTGCAAATACTGTATTGTGCTCGAAAATATCAGGAAAACATCTTTAAAGATTTGCATACAATTAAATACAAACCTCAAAATCTCATTTTCAGTTTGGACTTGAATACCATTATCTTTTTTTCTGTGTATCCATGCAATTTTATATTCCAGGATGCAATACCATATCCTCAGGCACAAGAATAAGAATAGAATTTTTTTATTTTATCCTGATTATGTTTATAAGAGTATTGAATGTGTGGCTAACACCGATGTAGTAGAAGAAATTAGCAAAGTATCTTTTTTTTTTCCTCAGTATTATTTCCATAGCCCTCTGGACACTCTGGGAGTCTTTTTACAAGATTTTTTTCTTACTCCTCGATTAAATTATTCCCCATGCTTACACCTGAGTACACAGAATATATAGTTCAAGTGACATATTTCAAATTTAGGCTTTTGAAGCTCTCCTGTCCTAGTCCTGCTAGCAATTTTTGCCTATGGAAGACTCTCCAGAGCACATTACCATCAAAACCTGCCAGAGACACTATGCAATATTAGTCAAGGCATCTTTAATAATGCAAGAAAGGTCAGCAGCTCACAGAATATCAAGCTACATATGGAAGAATTATGAATCTTTTTCTCTGTGCAGATTTCATAGGTATTCTTCGGGATTTTTTCCTGATTCATTTTATGCCAACAGCAGAGGATTTGTTTCATTTTCAGCATATACCAGAAAAACAAAACAAACAAAAAAAAAGAGAAAGCTTTCTTATCAAATGAGAGTAAGAGTGTCAGTATATAAATCACTTCTTATATGTCAGCACATAAAAATAGTGTAGGGATCAGGCATGTAACACACTCTTTACATGAAAAGTAGCTGATGCCTAATAATTCAATTAGAAATTGCATTGTAACCCCATGTGGGAAAGTGACAGCCAGAGCTCATGGCTGCACAGGCCGTGCCCTCTCCAGGCCATCGAGCACAAGGAGCTAAATTCCATATTTTGTTCTTTCAGAGCCACCAGAGTTAATGTTGCTTTACAACTAACAGGTTTTTCCTGGAACAACTCAGGATGTGATCACATAGCAGGGCCCTGACCTCTTGACTACATAATGCTTTTGTGATCAATAGCACAGAAATTAATGTGTTTATAATATCAGAGCATTTTAAAAATGTCATACATACAGTCACTAATTACCTCCAATGTCCATGATACAGCATTTTGAAATGCTGGTCCAGTGCTTTCAAAATTCTGCACAGGAATAAGTTGAATTAGGCAGTCTGGAAAATCAAACCCAACTAATTTCTTCTGTTCTCCCCAGGTCATTAATCTTCATGGGACAAATTACCACCAGCAGCTCAACAGAGTGGCACTGATGGACTGGGGAGACAACAAAGCCACTCTGGCATAACTGAGAGGAGCATTTGCCTCGTATCCTTTGCAACGTCTTCCTTGAATTTTCCTGCATTTCCCTTTTTTTT
>VXBU01014119.1:1030218-1221700 GCA_013400315.1 Bombycilla garrulus
TTGTAAGTAGTTCTGCAAGAATAGCAGAACTATTCTGATAAGAGAGTAGCAGAACAAGTCTTATAATATTTAGAAATTACACAGGATCCTGGCATAGCATTAGAGGCAAAATATTAATATTAAACTAAAAAGCTGTTAGCTGAATTCAGGGGGGGTTGTCATGATGAAAATGTGAGCTCTCAGCACAAATGTAACAGCAATGCAGGCAGATGAGTTCCACCTTAAAAGATTTTAAAATCTACTTATAAACACAATACTAAAAAGTCTATTTCATTTTACCAGACAGAAATTATGCACTTTCCAGTGTGGTGTGATGTATGCACAAATTACCTCCAGGTCCACATTTCCTTTTGTCTGAAAGCTTAAGGGGAAAAATACTCCAGCCTTTTTCCTTAACCTATAGCAGTACAGCCAAAGGCACTGGTGAGGTCACAACAGTACATAATAAGTGATCAGTAAAGAAAATGGTGCCATATGTTGCTTTTCCCTTGCTGTACTTAGTTCTCTGGGAAATGATCAACAGTATTTGCAGCTAAATCGTACCCTATTTTTCTGTTATCAAATGGGGTAAAAAAGTCATGTAAATAAATATACATGAACTAAACAGAAACAGCTGGAAAGTTCCCAGAAGGGACCTCTAACAACCTCCAAGTTAGACGGACCACGGTAGATCAAGGGATCATTATTAAGATTAAAGGCTTACACCAAACCTGCTGTGAAATTCAATCTGCTGAATTTTAAACGTTGATGGCGCAAAATAGAAAGTACTAAATGGTGGTATTCATTAATTCCTAAAAAGCAAGACGATGAGAGAGTTGTTACATTTTCTGCATTCCAAATGTGCACAGTGCAATTCGCTGAGGTAAAAAAATCTGTAGGTACCTCGTGTGAAAGTCAAACATTTCAGGCAAGCTCCTTCTTGTATTGGTTTTCTCGAGAAAAAAATTATCAACAACATCAGTGCTTTTGGGTTTTTCTTTTAAAGGCTTTAGACCAACTTCATTTTAGAGAAACATACCACAGAAGTGACTGGAGCTAAATCTGAGCTCTTTTACCTTGGTAGACCTGTACTACTCCGTACGTATTTGATGGGATTATTCTCCCATGCCTAATGAATAACTGAGATGACAGATGTCTGAGACTTCAGGCATTACTCAGTGTCTCACTGTCCTCATGGGATAGCTGCCCCCTGAACTGTGTTTCTAAACTGAGTTAGAGAAGTGCTGTACAGGAGAGGCTGGGTGTCTCCAGCAGGGAGATGCTCTCACTGTGCTTGCACTGCTCACTGATCCCTGCGCAGATGCTGCCCCCTAATTCACTCAGCAGCGCTCAGCTAAGATCTGCTACCAGCCACAAAGCCCAAATGTTCCAAGTCTCAACAATCTCTCTTGAATGAGCGAACAAAAGAAAGCTCCCTTCTTGTTAGAGTCAGTTTCGTATCCCCAAAGAAGACAGTGTGACAGTAATTAGTTATACTTGTTGAGAGATTTACACGGGAAATGCTCCCTCCACAGACAAGCCATGTGGAATTTTCGTATATTTGGAAAAATATTTAGACTTCTGTCATGGCTTTGCCATCTGTATTCCTTGGCAATCATACTCCTTGGGCAAAGAGCTATGCTGACAATGTAAATTAGGTCAGAGTGGCATTGGTCCTCTGGGGATTCTGGAAAATCTTCAAAACTGCTGAAGAATAAGTGTATCCTGTAACCTGGGAGGAATGCCTCATTACTTGGGGCTGTATTTTCAAATGATAACTGTGCCCTGATCCTTTTAGCCAGCAGAGCCACATTCCACAACTAACAATCTAGTATCTAGCACTTGGGCCGGCTTAGTCAGACTTTTGTCCACCAGAAAAGTGAAGGATTTAACTCAAAGCATTAAAAAAAATATTTCACATGGGAAAACACTACTGTTGAAACACTACGAACAATTTCCTCTCCAGAAAGATGATTACGATGAGTGACAAGACCCATTGTGTGACAAGACACTTGCTTTCTGCTTCAGCCAGTTCCCACATTGAAGCTCACTGACAATATTTTGGGAGCCAGTCAAATAGAGTTATTTCTAAAAGCTTGACCCAAAGACTTTCTCTTCTGGCATAGCATGGAATATTTCAACTGGCTTTAAAGTTGCCGTAACAACAGGTCCCTCTGAATGTCCTAATACCTGGGTGCCAAAAACCTGGGAGCTGTAGGAAAATCTGCCTTGAAATATGTACTGGCTGAGGGAAGGATCTATTTATAAATCAGGTCATGGGGGCTCAAGCTTTTAGCAAAGGGAGAAGTTTAGCAAAAGACAGTATGGGGAAAGTAGCACTTCAAACAGTTTTGAAGATGATTTTCTTTAGTTATGCAGTTTTTAAAAGTGCATCAGTTTCTGCTCCATCTTACTTTAATCTCACAACACTTATAAGCATGGCACATTTTATAGGAACTTGGAAGAAGCTTCACTGCACAGATCCCTCCATTCTGCCTATCTGGCATACATTCATGGAAGAAAAACTGATGTAAAGGGACAGCAAAACACCTTTGTGAGTTGATTTGTGAAAATTGTTTCAGTGAGTAAACAAATGTATTTCCTTACTCTTGACAGACAGTCTCATTAAGTTTTCATAAAAGATCTGCATTATTAAAATCCCTGTTCTCTCCTGAGGACTGGAGGTATAGGAATCTCAGGTGATGCTACGGTACCCATTCAATGAAACTTTCGATATAGATGCTATTTTTAAAAAGAACACTTAGCAAAGGAGCAGGTGACCTGTTTTTTTTTTCAGGATGAAGCCCACTCTTGCAAGCAGGAGAGTTGAAAACAACCACTTACCTAGAAGCAGAAAAGAGCCTCAGTTACACTAGGAGCCCACCCTGCCTTTCTGGCATATCTTGCTTACAAAGGTATTTTCAGGAAACAAGAATAAAGTGCTTCATGAAGTGTCTTTACAAGTGTCGACTTCTTTTATAACCATCAAAGTGTAGCATGCGGAAATAAAAATATAAGAAACGAAATGTGTAAAAATATTCATAACCAGGTGTTTGGACTGCTCTTTTCACCTTGACTCTTGCCTGTAAAACATCAATCTGCTATTATCCTCCTGCCAGATAAATAGGCAAGGTAGTTAAAAGTGACCTGCCAAGAAACTTTTAACTTCTGAGCGCATCTTCACAGCAGACACAAGATTTTTCCCTGATGAGTGCAAATTACTGTAGGACTGGTGGGTCTCTGTGGCACATAAAGAGCAATACACTCTACCCTGCATAAAAGAGTGATTTTCACTTTGCATGATAACGAGCCTTTTGTATTTTGAAAGTCGCTAACAAAGTACCTCTGCAGGAGGCCCGCTGTGTTAGTCTTCATTAAAGGATCCAGATCGATAGATTAAGCAAAACAAAATGGTAGCAATTCTGCCTTTGCCCGAAGCTCTTTCTTTGCACTCCTGAGCTTTACGGGAAGAACTGGAACCAGAAGAAAAGTTGCCACTGCATCAAGCAATGAGACTAAGGAAAAAAAAGAACTGAATTTCAGAAGTCAGTGCCCAAGTATAAGTGAGGCAGAGAGATAGGTCTAGAGATGGGTTTGCTTTTAAACAAAATAGAAGAAAATTTGGAAACCCCTGGAAGCCGTTTAAGACATGTGACACTGCAGATGCAGCAGCAGGTACCCAGGTTCACCTCTCCTTGGCAGGCTCTGCTACCTTAGCAGCCCCCCAGATCATGGCAAGTGGCTTCCTCCCTAACCTGTAGAAAAATGCCCCATTTAATTCAACCATCTCCAACAGACACAAACTTATCACTCTTCTGTCTCGCCTTTGCTTAGCTCAAAGGAAACATCTGCTGAAACTTAGAATTAGGAGTAACTCACCAACCCTGCACCACTTAAAATTAGTTGGTTGTGAGTAAGAGACTGGGCTAAGTATTAAGGAAACCTTGGGAATCCCAATTCAGATAAGCAGGCTTTTGCTACCCTTTCTCTTTTGGAAGCAGCTTTTGTAACAACTTAAAGTAATGTAATAAAACTTCATCTCTATTTAAGGATGTGAGAAAGAGCCCCACTACAAGAGAGAGTACTGGGAAAGAAGGAGACCTGAGGGAAAAAGAAAATACTTCTATCAATGAAGAACTGGGACTGTCTGTAAGAACTGTAGAGCATAGAAGCCTGGCACAGTGAAATCAGAAAATGTTTCTGCTTTCAAAATGGGAAGTTATTACAGTCCGCAATCAGAAAGGAGATGAAAGCTGCACCAATGAACTGAAGCACCAAACTCACACTTGAGAAACCGTAGAACTAAGTGCCTATTAAAAAGCCAGAAATCAGACAGAGAAACATGCAAGGGACAAGGTTAACTATCATCAAAGAGAAGAATTGAAAGAAGGTCGATAACGGCCTGGACAGGAAAGGAAGATGAATAGAAAATTGTTCTGGACCACCTCAAACCCCTGCTTGGCAGAAGGGTATTGATGGGATTTGAAGTGACCAAGAAAAATGTGAAAGATGTGTCCTCCTTTCTCTCACAAAGTGAACTGAAGAAAAAAAAAAAAACAAGACAGAAAAGAAGGAAAGCCAAAGTCAGAGAAACCTCCTTGTAAGTTCCAGGGATTTGCTTAGGACAAAGGACAGACTTTCAATCGAACACGAAAATCACCTTTTTAAACCACCTTCTCAGAAAAGTGCTCGGCATATTTACATAACATGAGTCATTGTATAATCACAGGGCTTTCTCTGTATTTCACCCTTCTGTCTCTTTTAATCATATAGAATCACTTTTTACTATTGACAGAGACATAACTAATTTGAAACTCTTTGAAAAATCCCCAGCTGGTTATCCTGCTTGTCCAGACAAGAGCCAGAACAGCAGGTATCTCAAACACTGCAATAATCTCATCAAAAACCAAAGCAAAATCTGTACTACAAAAATTTTTTATGAAAAGCAAATGGGAGGAAACTGCTCTGGTGAGATAGGAAATAAATCTGGACAATCTCAGAGAAGACTTTCTTCTGGCACAGGATACTCAGAGATTTTAGTAAGTCCTTTTGGCCCCTCATGTTTCAAGTTCCTTACCCATTTAAGAGAAATAAAAGGGTTTTCAAGGCTTTGAAGTTTTTGCTTAGGTGCAAACAATTTGGAGCTGTGATTTTCTGGTGACCGTGGCCTACACTGCAATGAGTCTCTGCTTCTAAGCATCGTTTCAATGCAAAGAAATTTGAACTCTTGGTGTTCTCAGTGGGAGTAAAGGACTTTCCAAAAAGTGACAGGAAATTGTTGGGGTGGGGGTGGTCTACAGTTGTATTATAGTCATTCCAGACACTGGAAATGAGTGAGAAGAAATATTTGGGAGGGGAAGTGAAACTGTTGCTGGCCTCCAGAAGCCTGAGTGGGATCGGGTGTGTGGGTCAGGGTCCAGAGCCACTGGTGGTAGAAGCTACAACCAGAGCCACCAGCCAGGCAGAGGGCACAGGGAAAGAGCATTCGCAGGCCAAGGAGGAGTGGGGCAACCACACTGAGCTCAGCAGGACTTTCAGATCTACAAACCCTTCTCTATCCTTTCTTTTGGATCTCACAACTCTTTGCTTCTACAGCACAACACTGATCTGCTCACTGAGAAATATCTTCAGCAAACACCAGCAGTGGCCAGCATAGAGATGTCCAAACTGAGACAGCCACCAAAAGACTCAGTCCTGTTCTAAAAACCGCTTGGGAAAGCCACATGGATAATGAAGTGTAAAAAAATAACCCAGACAGACAAATTTCTTGCAGATCAGTGTACTGAAGAGGACAGAACTGGTGGGCAAAACAGGCTGTTGCAAGAAGCAGCTCACTCAGCCCATCCCATCTGTTATACGCAGACAACACAGAGTTACATTCTGTATTTTTTCCATATAACATCTCCAACTCTTTGTATTGAAAAAGAGGTTTAGTCAAGATCAAGGACAGTCGTATTCAGCTGTCATGGTGATAAAAGCTGGAGAGATTGTCTAGATGAGCTCTTGGTTTGTGCAAATATAAGTAAAGCAGAAGCCAGAAGGTGAGAAAATGGCCCCAGCTGAGCAAACTGAGCTCCTTCCAGAGCTACAAGTATTAAACAGGGTTTTGTTAAAGATTTTGGGGAGGACTGAAGTGTAGGACCTGTGACAAAGTCCCATTTTCTCTAGGTTTCCTTTCCAACAGGGATGAGAGGTTCCATATAAGCTCCAGCACAAAAAAGGGACTTACCTTTTTTTAAAATTTGTTCTCCATTGCAAGATTAATTGTGATGAATTGTCAATCAAGATAAATACAGCCCGTTGATGAATCTAAGGATGTGAAATTAGAGGCTGGTAGCAAGACAACAGCAGTTGGAAAGCACCGTGAGCAAATGATGGATGAGACCAGGAAAACAAATGGATGGATTGTCAAACACACAAACCAACAGCACACGGGAAATTGATGGCAGCTGTTCCAGCCAAAGCACGGACCTAACACGCTGCCTTAAAGCATCATTAACTTTAGTATAAAAGCTATGTGCTACACAGACTTTATTAGGCAGAATCACAGGTGTTTGAACTTGTGAAGAACTTGATGAAGTACTTTCTCGACACAAGTGTTCTTGTTGCACACACAGGTGCTGGGGGGGCCTCACATGTACCCCAGAGTGACCCAACGTGTTTGACGTGCAGGAAGCATCCGGGGGAACTCTGGTAAATGGCCTGCCTTGCCAAAAATGAAAATTTTGTCTAGACGGGCAAAAGTAAACTCCATTTACACAAGGTGTGCAGGTGAAACACTATTCCACAGTGGTTCCCACTCAGCTGCACTGGTGTGCGGGCACTCCAGCATGCAAGAGAGAAGAAATGCTGCTTTACTACACATCCAGGAATTTTTCCTTTAGCTTAGCTTTCATTCTACTTCAGTTCAGTTTAAAATAAACAAACAGTTGATTAATCCAGAGAATGCAAAACCAAGCTTAGTCAGTGAAGAAGACAAATCTTTCCATAGCAAAGATGTGAACTGTACAGCAAAGCTGGGGAAGAAATGGAGTCCTGCTTGCTCTGTCAGTAATTTCTTTGGCTATTTTTGATAATATCCTAGAAGCTTTTAAAGGACATTTAACAAAAAGGTCACTTGAAGTGTTTGCAAAGATTACAGGGGATCAGGATGCGTTCACTATGCACAGCCTGCTACATGCTCAATTCACTGTCATGGAGCAAGAAAACAGCAGAATTAATCCTCACAGAGGAAATTAGGATGATATTGTGCTGGGTCACGTTCCTGGATTATAAGATTTCCACCAGTCAATCCAGAGTTATTGCTCTGCAAATACTCAACATAATTTGATAGATACTCTGGGAAAAAAATACAATAAGAAATTACTTTCCTTGTGTTTCAGAATGAACATTCCATAAAAAAGAGAGGCATTTAGCATGACACCACTGAATGCCCAGACCTTTATTAATGGATGTTGCATTTCAAAGTAGATCTCTATCATTCTGTTGCTATTAGCCCACCTAACGAGCATATTTTTTGCACACTTAGCATGAATTATTCTAGCCAGCAGGGAACACAGGCTTGGTTAGATAGACGCTTGCTCACACATCTATCTTTATTTTCAAGGTAGAGCAAGATATGAATTAAGATGTTCAAAGACACAAAAACTTTCCATAGATACTTTCCTCTACACCCCCTGTTATGCCATAGAACAGTCTGCCTCAGTCAGGTGCTTTTCTACAACTCTCACCCTGAAATACATGTTTTTCCTTAACTACTTCTCACAAATTCTTGAGAACACATGCAGAAGTGGCATAGGTGTAATAGTTACACAGCTCAAACAGAATGTCAAAACACAGAGAGCTTAAAGATAGAATTTGATTCTCAGCTTTCAAGGTGACTTTGGCTCCTAATACAGGATTTTCCAAGTCACCCACACAGATAAGGGCATCTGTACTTCATGCGGTTCGTGGGAATCTAAACTCAATAGGCCTTTTCAAATTCCCTCACATGGCTCTTAAAAGCCATACTTCTGAAGGTCAATAGAAAAGAAGCATTTCCAAAAGGACCTGTTTGGAGTGTGGGAAAGAGGCAAGGCCTCCGAGTCCTTTTAGCTCATCAGATACTGCAGATTAGTGGAAATCCTCTCTCCCGTCTGGCAGAAGCATAGGGAGCCTGGCACATTTGATGGGATGTTTCAAACCAAAATACAAGCATTAAACCATGGGAATCACACACCTGTAAGGTGCGCAGTGGAGCAGGGAGATACTGTCCCATTTATTGAGAGAAACCAGAATGCCACTCCTGTGTGACTTTTCATATCCTTTCTAGCCTAGTTGTGTGTTGTGAGTAATTCAGCCCTTCCTGGCATTTCATAATTACAGTTAAGAACATTTTGTCATGTCCAAAAGTCCAGGATACTCATGTCATACAGGGACGGGATGACCCAAGCAGCCTGAGAAGAACTAACAGCGTCAGGGCCAGCTGTAACACTGCTCATCACAATTATTCTGAAATGTGTGGACATATCTCATTAATAAATAAACACTTAATGGCCTCTTTTTGCTCACGTATCAGTTGAGGTGGCTCTTCAAGCAACACAGAACTGGGAAAGATCATTTAGCCTGTTACCAAAAAAAAATAAAAAATAAATAAAAAAGTAACAAAGATATAAAGGCAGGGAAACAAAATCCTCCCAAGGTGACAGTCTGAGTCCACCACTCACAGTCAGTCTGTGAACCACCCTAGCCTGGAAAGCAAGAAATAGTGTGAAGCATAAAACAAATTTATTAGTCTCTAAAAAATTCTGGACAATCACTCACAAACTTATGCCTCTTTTCAAATATAGTTCACATTACTAATATAGCAAGGAATGGTGTCTTATTGTGGAAGACACTGCAAACAGAAGCGAAAAATGGTATTTGCCCCAGGGAGTTCAGCATGTGTTTGGAGAAGGCAGATGGCAAATGCAGAAGCAGAGGCACAAAGGCAGCCGATGGCTCATGGAGCAGCTCTGCTGCTCAGAAGTCAAACCTCTCAAATATTTGCCTGATGACCAGTGCTTCAGAATTCATTGCTTCCTCAAGTCCTTGTCCTGCCTGCAAAGTGACATGCAAATGCCTGTAGGACAGCATAGGGGATATTTTCCCTTGCATAAATCTGTAGAATTTCATGCATTCCAAAAATTCATCTAATTCAACCAAACATTCATTCTCTAAGTAGAACACACAGATGTAGAATGCTTGTGTGCCTAAATTCTTTCACTTAAATCCAACATCAAACTCAAGCAAAAAGCCCAGAGACAACATATCCTACTTCAAAACATTTTAATTAGTCACACTCATTTAACTCTACATTTTCCTGCAGTACAAAGCAGTACTTATCTTTACGATTCAGACTGCAAACTTCTCACTTCTCAAGATGCTCACAAAAGAAACCTGACTGCTTTGGGTGGGGTTGCTGGCATCAGTATGAGCAAAGCAGCAGAAATGGTTCCCTTTGGGAAGGACTCTGTTCTGTCACCCAGGTTTCTCTTGGTCACTTGCACAATCACACTGAACGTGTCATGTCCAGGCATGACACCATCAGTTCCAAAGCAAATAATTCACTGCAGGAAATTGTCCAGTCTGGTTCATAGCTCCAGCCCAGCAGAGCACAAGCACTGCTATCAGCGGGGTTCCTCTCTGCTCAAGTGTCCAGCTTTTGTTGAAGGTTTGTGAAAGAGTTAAATGTTGATTTTAGAATCTCAATGGCCTTCCCACCAGAGAATGATATTTCAGCATACCATTATGGCAAATTTTCCTAATGCCTGCCTATGGGGATATCTGTGTAATGGCACCATCTGACTCTTATCATAATTTGATTCAAACTCATATTGCTTTTACATTTTATTTCTCTTTGCCATTCTGGCTTGTAACAGCCAACAGCAGGCTGAAATTTTACCTAAATGAGAGCATTTTTGCTCAGTGAAAGAACATTACTCTGTGCCATTTGCTTAATAGTTCACATTACTGTGTAGGGAGTGTTGCATTCTTAGGCCAACTTCCTGACACCCAGTTTGTTAAAAGTTTCAAGGGCAACACAGCAATAGCATCTGCATGGAAAAACCTTACTGTCCGGGAAAATTATAGTTTCTCAGATAACCTAGAAGTCAAGAAAAATCTCAGCTGTGTTTATGCATGGGCAGAAATAAATTAATAAATACAAGCTATACTCTCGCCACAAAGTGTCCATGTTTTCTTAACAAAAACAACTTTTATTTAACACCGTGTTCGTTCTGCAAGTGTAGAGAAATTTAAGAGATGGACTGCCATGCTTTCGTTGTTTTCTGTGACAGCTTTCAATGATACTCATTACCCACATTTTTAAAAAAGACAAAAAAAGGAACAGAAGGAAACTACTGAACCCAGGAGCTGAACCTAAAGTGGATCCATGTTGTGGTGACAAGTGAGAGAAACTATCATCTTACTGGAGTGTGATCCAAAGCACAGGGCTTGGACTGCAGCAGGTGCTGCCCCTGCTGCTCCCGAGCTGGAAAGAGCTGCAGGGAGGAGAAGGGAAGCTGCACTGAGGGCCGAGGCTGATGGCACAGCCCTGAGGACCTTTGCTGTGTCAGGAGGAAGGGCCAGGAAAGCCCAAAGGACAGAGTGTGTATTTAAGCACAGCATGCTGAAATTCTGCAGAATTTCCCATGTTTCCAGGACTCTACTGCAGTGGATAAAACACCAGGAACGCAAACAACTGAGCTGCTGACAATGGATGTTTGTGCTTCCTGGGATCCTACCATACTTGGAGATTGCTTAGATTCAAATCATAAGATAATCTGCAAAAATAAATCAAGTTGCCATGTTTATAAAACCTTGTAGGACACCAGAAGACACTTTACATAGTAGGAAAGGTACCGTGACAGTCCAAATGCATTAAATTATAATTTTAACTTAGAAGGCAAAGAACATCCTGCCTGCCTTATCTCGGGCCCCTAACTCCTTCCTCACAGCCCAAGAGTCATACACAACTATGGAAAAAGAAGAAAATAGGTGTATTCTCAAGGTAGGGAAAGTGGCTTAGATCAAGCTGGGAAAAAAAAATCAGATTCTAATGAAAAGACACAATATAAAAGCATCACCCATAAAAAGGAATATGAGCTGCACCACCAAGAACAGAAAGCTATTTCAGACAGATTAGATTTTATGTCCCATGTTCCACATACTACATCTCATTCCAGAAGTAAGACATTAAATCTGCAATAACAATGGAGCGATTTGCCCCAGACCATAGTACATTGCAAGCATAAGCCAACTACTCATATACCTCAACACTGATCTGAAAACAATGTTAGCACTAGTTATTTACCTCTAGAGATGATTACTGGTCACACACAATGTCCAGGCACTTTGATTCCTGCTAAACACCAGTCAAGAGTCCAGGGAAACTGTAAGTAACAAAATGTATCTTAGGTCACTATTTTTGCACCACACAAATACATTTCAAGACTACTTCTTTATGTCCAAAACAATATTAATTGAATTTAGTTTGTCATTCATTTGTAAATGTCGTGGCTTCCAGCCATTTTTCACCTTCCCCTTGAGAGTGGGAAGGCCCTGGCACAGATGCCCAGAGGAGCTGTGTCTGCCCCAGGATCCCTGGAAATGCCAAGGCCAGGCTGGACACTGGGGCTTGGAGCAACCTGGGATAGTGCAAGGTGTCCCTGCCCATGGCAGGGGCTTGTAAGAACATGATCTTTGAGATCCCTTCCAACCCAAACCACTCTGTGATTCTATTTTATTTTTATTCCACTATCATTTCCTGAAATTCTGTTCAGCCTATTGTTTACTACTTCCCATTTGAGAAGAATGCATTTTCTATTGCAAACTGCTAGAATAAGGCATCAAACAGAAGCATCCACCCTTATTCAACCCAGAATTCAACTCATGAATATGTTATCCACCATTAAGTTTATATTTACAGTCTTAGAATTAAGAGTCTCCTCTGAGCTGCTGTGCTGTCTTGTGTGAATAAGGGAACTGTGCGAAGCACTCCATGCAGCAGGGAAACCTCTGCTCCGTGCCCAGGAGCACTCAAGGAGCAGCTGGAAGGAGCTGCACTGTGCCGAGCTCCAGTGCCTGAGAGGATACCTGGACACCAAAAGATTTCAGACTTGTCATTGACAGGAGATGTGGCCAGAGGCCATCTCTTCGTCCTGAAGAATATTCTGCATTTAGGCAGTGAATACAGCGATTAGGAAGCTACTACACAGTAGCTGTATGTGACAATGCTGCAAAGTATTTTAGCAAAAAAAGCCAGACTAGAGTCTGAATTTCAAAGCATGAAAAAGTGCTAGCATGAGAAATGTCTAAAAACAAACTGGAGTTTAATATACACAACTAGATGAATTAAAGAAAGAATTTTTTTTTTTTTCTGGAGTTCCATCTTCCTCTCTCCCAACAGCTGGTCTTATTTTTCCCTTGAAGAGGCTCAAAGTACATATTTAATAGAATTTTATAAATATCTTAAATATCATGAGAAAGACGTTAGTTATTGCCAAACCATGATTAGGGTTGATATTGATCTAGAAAGCCAGATCTTATTTTTAGATTACTACAAAGTACTTCAGTGGCTTATGTTGAAATTATTTCAGAAATTGTTTTTATTAATACACATCCATCTGTACTTCTAAGCAGGTGATAGAAGTTTGATCTGCAGCTTTAAAATTCTGAGACTCTTAGTTGCTAGGAAACCAACAAATCTAATTGTCGTGTCTCTTATAACACAAAAATATAACTATATACTGATCCTCTCAGAAAAACTCATGCTATGTATTTTTCAACTTCACCTTTTGTCAGTGATTTGAAGCTTTATTTTCTTTCATTTAGGCCTAAGAGGAGGCACATCACTTATAAAGAGATTGGTAAATATGTTAACAGAAAAAGAGATGGAATATTCTTTTACCAGAATTTTTCATGTATCTCATTTCTGGAATAAGGAGTGTCTGAGCAGCGAGTTATAAGGGCTTGAAATTTTCTTCTAATATGGATTCACGTATTTATCTTTAACATGTCATGACCATGAGTGTTGATCATTTCTGGCTCAGAAGATGGTTTTGTAGACAATCAATCTAGTGTCTTTATGAGAAACATTTTTCATAAACATATGCAAAAGGCCTGTGCTTTCATTACAGCACAACCAGTCAACCATCTATCTATGTACGCCCATCTGACCTTGCAATTACTGCCTTATCTATATGATGCATTGCAACAGAATTATTAATTCTACTTCCTCACACTTTTATTCATTGGCTTGGCAGGTCTACCAGGAAGAATAACACATTATCGATAATAACAATTATCAGTGACATGATAGGAACCTGAAAATTATGTTACTCATAAAGCGTTATTTTGTTTGTGGACAGAGGTAAATATAAATACCTTGAATTCTGGGAAATTATTTTCTCAATTTCATCAAAGAAATGTAACTATATGTAAGAAACAGAGACAATGTACTCTTTTTATAGGAGGAAGAAAAACTCAGCAACAGCTAGAATAAAATCTATATCCTCTCTGCAAGTTATCTCATATTTTCTCAACCTATGTGAATAAAAAGCAAATGCAGTGAAGAGAAAAGTTAGGACAGCCAGTTTTTTCCCTTCTTCAAGAGATGTCAAAATTCCAGAGGTCACCATTTTAACATTTGCTTTTCCTGGGACAAGGCAGGCGCCAGCTGAACATCCTTCCCCACCTTGGCAAGAGCAGCCAACACCCAGACACCCTGCAGGTCCTCACTGCTGCCTCCTCAGTTTCCAGCGCCCCACAGGGAGGAAAGATCCCTCCTTACAAAAAATGAGAAACCTCAGCGTGTGCCAACTACTTTTGTTGCCCAGTTTTGGAGGCTGGCAGCTGCAGCCTTTTCCTGCTGTTGGAGGTGACCTGGCAGAGCTGGAGGGAGGGCTCTCAGACCCTGATGATGTGCCATGTAACAGCTTCTGCAATTACTCAAAACAGACTTGTTTTTCTCTTTGCCTTTAACAAAATAAATAGGAAATGACATCCAATAACCCACATTAAAACATTGAGATTGAAAATCACACACTTCAGCTTAAAAATGGCAGATTTATGCTGCCACAAAGTCTTTATTCTGCCCTTTCAGGATTATGATATGTTTTTCAAATTCCATGATCCGACCTTCTCTTCCAAATACTTGGGCTTCGAGTAAGATAAGAGCTCAGTGTTGGAAGATAAGTGTGGGAAGAAATCCAGCATGCATAGAATTAAGGTTGCACAAAGAATTACAAATTTAGATTTTTCTCAGTTCTCCAATTCTTGACCTTGCAATAGAGAGCCAGATTTTTAATGTACAACTGTAGTGAATACATCTGCGTATACACAAATGGTATTATATACATATCTCAACTACACAGACAAATCCATTTCCTCTGTTGAAAATGTTTCTATTAGGGAATAATTTTGATAATCCTTTGCCCATATAAGTAATCCCAACAGAAGGATCCTCTGCAAAGACCTAACTCTGCCCTGTGCACCTCTGAACAGAAAACCTCTGTCCCTAACAAAGCATCAGTTACTCCCCAGAATAGCATCTTTGCTTCACACCCTGCAGTGTGCCCCTCACAGTTCTTACATAAAAAAAGACTCTGGAGAGAGGAGGAGCAGAGCAGAGCTACTCATAAAATGGAGATGGAAAGGATTAAGATTGTTTACATTAAGGAAAAATTCCTAAGGTAGGACCTGATGAAAGGAATGTAAGCAGATATTGAACTGGGGGTTTCCAATCAACCTAAGATGAGGGAAAAAAAGGCTTTTTTTCTCTCCTAAAAATAAATTCTAATTTTCAGAGACACCCTCAGCTTCACAAGCAGCACATTCTCCAGTACAAGCCTTGCTACCCTGTCAGGTGCACAGGGAACTGTATCAGTATTGGGATTTTTCTATTCCAGCACTAATATAAGAAAGAATAATAAGATAAACAGCTTCCTATTACAGACTATTACAGCATGTATTCACCTTCTTTTCCCTTATTCCATGAGCTCTAGGACTCCATCCCTCTGGGTGTCCAATATAAAGAAAGCCACATCTGAATCAAAAACATGATGAAGGAAAATGTCCAGAGGATGGAAGGCTCAGCCTGGCTCACTGCACTGAAAATAACCTTCCCCAAGTGCCGGTATGCCCAGGGCTCAGCAGGAGTGACCCAAACCCCAGTCACTGCTCTCTACTGCATCCCTGCCCGGCACCATCACGCCTCAGTTTGCAAGGCCTTGGCCACCTCAGGTTATCAACTGAGCTCACTTTTAAAAGCCATTTAATGCAAAGTTGAAACGAGAAACTTGCAGTAAATACACAGAGGCAGTATTGCTCAATCAAAAGTGAAAAGGAGGAATCAGATTATACAATTAAGCATTTATTTGTAAAATTATTGCTTTGACTGCAATACAGTGAAGGAATAAAACAGAATTAAACTTCAAGCACCTACCATTCAGTGAACTCCTGATGTTGCTATTTATCAATGAATTTAATAAAAATTAAAATGAAGAATAGAAATGTGTATCTTTCCAAACCAAAGTGGATAGAATCATCTAAATCAAAAATGCAAAAAGCACCTGTGGACAGTGGGAAGAAGCACAGCAAGATCTGCAGAACACACCAATGCAACAAATAGAAGATCTTTTGGTCCGGGCTAAAATAACTATACTCTCATTGCAAATCAATTTTCCAAGTTTATTCCAGCTAAAGGCCTTTCCCAAATGCAAAAGAAAATTAGTAATCTTGAAAAGCAAGTATCGATATCAGTGCTTTTGCACCATGTCCTTATTAAAGAGAAAGCCTTTGCAGCTCTCGCTTCCTTGGTACTCTCACACGTCTTAATAAATTTTGGCCATTTGAAATAATGAGTACTTCCAGCATTACCACTTTTGAGAGGGGAACGAGGAAGGGGAGAGGAAAACAAGCAGAAGATTAAAGTAAGATGATCTTAAATCTAGAGCTCCAAGTCTAAAAGATAGCTTAATCTCCTTCTAAAATAAAAGCTCCTTTGGCACTCTTTGGGGATATACAGGACAGGAGAATTAATTTGGAAGCTCTCTTGTATATGTGATACACGAACAAAAAAGGCTTTATACAGGAGTACTAGAGTTTATCCCCTTTGGAATAATCCTTTCAAACCCCCCCCAATATCTTAATTTTTACACATAGTTCTTTTATTCAAAATACATTGTTTAGTTAAATTAAGCAATACAGGGGAAAATCAGCTGAAGCTCAAAGGTTTATTACAACAGAAACCATACATAGTTCACACACAGAGAATAGCTGCTACAAGGTCAAGATTAAAGACACATTACCTTTTTCAAATTGTATAAAATACAGCATTTTGGTATATATTTTGCATTTTATACCTGTAGCCATAAAGAAAGAGGTATCTCTAACCAATGACTCTAAAGAACATGTTTCATATCCCCAGTGCTGTCAACAGCAAGAAACAACTAATCTCCACTCAATAAATGTATCTTTTATAAGAGTGCTTCCTTTTACAATTTCTAGCATAGAAACTGCAAGAAAGGAACACACAAGATTAGATGAGCACAACTTGACCTAATATTGAAAAATAGATTACTGCTCTCCTATATTACAGAGGTTATAAAACCATTTATTTCTGTGTGGAACAGCTCACAAATACCAATTTCTTGCAGTAGAAACTGAGAAGACAATAAGGCATCATCCCGTTTAGCCGGAAGTAACACAGGAATGTTAGGTTCTTTTGTGCTCTCTCAAAATGCAAAGGTGACTTACAATCTCCCATGCCTCAGCAATAAATTGAGAAAAAAATAAAAAAGGTGGCTTGCTACTTGTACACACATATACTGTTCTATCATAATTAATAATGATAGTTTTATTACGGCCCATGTAGCAGCTAATCAATAGGCTGTGATACTTGCACAGTCAACAGCAGTTCCTGTGTGCTTGCATAATGTTCTCTATAAAACTTGCTGCTCCAGATAATGCATTTACTACCAATGGCCCAAAGTCAGCAGAGAAAACTGTATTTACAGTCCATACATCATTCTTCACACTTGTTCAGATTCAGGCTGAATGTTCCAGAGCACAGGGGGGAATGGCAGAAGACAAGTATGAAAAACAAAAGGCAGGATGAATGAGAGGTAGGATTACTGGATATTTGGAGATGAGAATCACAATTCTGCTACTTCTGAACTTTTTTTTCTGACCTAGCTCCAAAGAGTTATTCCACACTACCTCAGAAGAAACAATCCAGAAAATAATTCTGCTTCTCTCATAAGGACAAGGTCACGTGTAAGAGTTGGAGATGCAACCCAAAGGCATCAGGAGAGAGAAGCAAGTTTCCCAAGAGCCTTAGACACATCTCTGTTACTGCTACTGTAGGTTCATAAGACCCAATTTTTCCTACTCTAGTTTTCAGGACCTATTTCATTCATTTGCCAATCCTTGTTCATCTCAGTAACCAGGCACTAAGTGGGTTTCTTCAGAAGACACAGTGGCTGAAGTTCTTCTAATTACATACAAATGCTCAAGTTGAATTTATATCTTCCTCAAATCTGGGATATCTCAAATATATTGAGAACCTGTAGCTGACCATGGCCTTTCATTTGCAAGAGCCACTTTGGTTTTGAAATCACAAAGACTGAATCCTATAAATCTTACAGGCCTTCTAAAATCAAAGCTTTCTGTGTGTCTACACTGAAGCCAACACCTTCAATGTCTCGAGTTTTCCTGTTCCTTTGCTTTCATCTTCTTTCTCCAGAAAACATGGTGCTGCTGAACCAATTATTATTAGAAATGTAGTTAGCTACAAGACAAATTGCAGTGTAGAGTGTAAGATATGTGTCTAAATGCAGAGTCCCTATTGTATTGCAGCTGTTGTCTTGAGATGAACACCTTTCTAGTACGATGGAGGCTACGAAAATGACAGTAGTAGTGATTTATGCTCAAGGTTGGAAAACAGATGCATAAGAAATTATGTTCTGGTTGGTTATGAGGAATATCTTTTGTCTTACAGTTTGCATCTTAGGAACAATGACTTTCACAAAGCTTTCAAACTTTTCAAGCACTATGAAAGGAAATTTACTATCGTTCCTGCTTGCTGGACTGTAAACCCCTGAAAAACACACAATCGTTTTCTTTCCTTTTGTTTTTACAGGACAATACAGAAATTTTTCCCCCTATTTTCTCTTTTTTTTCCACTCATTTACAAGTATCTTCCTCTTTGACTTTCTCCCCTATTGTTCCTTAAATATTACAATAGATATAAATTTTCTACTTCAGATGGTGTTTTCAATTGCTCATCTTTCTTGCCTACTCCATCTAATCTTTTAACTCTTTTATTCTATATGCCATTTTATATACTTTTTTATTCTTTCTGGGATGTTTTTCACTACAGACAGAATTTAAACACTACTCTGTATTTTTGCGATATTTCTACCTAAAGAAACACCCACAATCGTTCTTCCTCCTCTCATTTCCTTCACTGCTTGTTTTACCTGGCCATCTTACTCCTGACCTCCCCATTTTCCATTCTCATCCTTTCTAATTTATGGGCTTGCCTCACCCACTACTCTGTAATTAGCCTTTGACTATATTTTACACAGTCCCTGAAAGCACTTAGCTTTAATCTTGTTTACTCTTCCAGTCTGTTAATTCATAACCTCTTTTGCATTATCCAAAACATCTATTCAAATGAGCACTTCTTGCAGTTGTTCCAGCATATTTTGCATTTCTGGGTAGATATTTCCAAAATATTTGTGATGTTGAAGGAAATTTACTACATCAGACATCTACAAAGAACTCATGAAGTCCACAAAAACTTGAGATGTGGCCACTGGAAATAAACCAGTGCAGCACGAATATTTGCTAGATTAGGTCACCAATTCCACCAGCCAGGGCAAAACTAAACTCTCCTTTACCCACCTGCCAAGAGATTGTGCTGACCCACCATTTGTCCACAGCCACTGTTACTTTTTGTTTTCCCCCTACAACACAGGCATCAAGTTTTGCAGACTAGAAACACCTAAAGTTTGTTTCTTAGCGAGACATTTCTGGTCTTTATTAGAATAGGTATGGGAATTAAACAAATTGATATATATTTTGCTTTAGTTTCACCACTCCTTCAAGCACAAATTGGCCTTCATTTGAGTAATGAATGACACAGCATGTCTTTTACACACCAGGGAAATTTCCTGTGCTCTAAAGACTTCTTCTCTCCTGCAGAGAATCTGAATAAGACTAACAACCTTTCTGACTGACACAAAGGATTTGACAAGAACTCACCTTCTCCTCCACTACCAGCAGTGGGCAGGGTTATCTGTGCCTGACAGTGCTGGGGGAAATTTCATATGGGATGCACCAGAATGGGCACAGAAACATGGAATATTTAAATTTCTGATTGTGGCCTCTAATGATTATGTCACCGGGGATAGCTGGAAAAGTGTTTCTAGGCTTTGTTTGAATTCACAGAACAACACTAGAAGTCATATTTCTCCAAGTTCATTTCAGAGGAATACACAAGCCCCAAGGATGTCAGGTCTTTCCTGAAGAAGAAATTTCCTTGCTGAATTGCAGTAGATCATCACGCACACCCTCACACTATTGACTAAAAAATACCCATGTTGAGTCAGGAAGAAATGCACAATCAGTGGCAGGAAAAGCAAATGCTACACTTTAAGTTGCCTTGGTGTTGACTTCAGCTTTACTGGAACCCAAACTGTGTCAGTCTGAGAGTTTCTTTTACCTCCTTAGTGTGACTATTGCAATACAGGGTGGTGCTATTTTCTTTAAAACAAACACCTTAACAGCTGCCCTGCAGGTGCTGTGCAAAACCCACTGCACTCTAGAAAACAAAGATAATGGGGAAAGCACCCACAGAGTCAGAGAGCTCAAGAATCTGTCCTGTGGCATGTGACAAGGTGCCTCCAGGACTGCTCTCATTCCTGGTAACACACACGATGCCCAAGTTTCCAGTGGGGGATTCTGGGGTGTGTTCAGATCTCCACAAGCTGGCAGAAAATAGGGAGGTACCAGATCTACTCCTCGATCCTGAGCACTCAAACATATCCTCTCCATCGTCTCTGCTAAGTGATGTGTCACAGGCATGACAGGGATGACACACCAGAGTTACCACAGACGCATGGACAGCCTAACATCCAACAAGATTACATTGATTAAAGTGGAAGATTCTCAGGGGAGGAAAAAAGGCAACACTTCCTGAAGTGAGAGAGAAAGTTTATTTTCTGCAGCACAGGAACATGTAATAAGGTACCTTTGCACTGAACTACCTCACTACCTTAAATCCTGGACCATCATCAAGAAGAAATATTAAATTTTATTATCTTTTTAATTTTACAGTTACTATTTAATCCATTTAATGTGTTTTCACCCTGTGATTCCTACATCTCTGAAGGAGGTCAGAGTAGATGATCACAGTAATGTCTTCTGGCCTGCCAATCTAGGGAATCACTGGGCCATTATAACCTCTCAAAAATATGCAATTAAGAAGTACTTTTAACACCAGCTGCTGCCTGAGATTCAAAAAGCCTCTCTGGCTTATCTGGTTTAGGAAAATAGAGGAGGAGAAAAAAATAATAAAACTGTTAAAACTTCCATAGTTTCCCAAGACTTCTAACAATGGAGGTAAAAAAGCTTCAACTTTGAGATTACAATATAGTACCTAACAATGTTTCCCATATATCTACCATCATCAATTACAAAAAACCCCAAACATTGAACTCAGTTTGAGCTGAAAGGCTTGTCTAAAAACCATTTTTGAAGAAGAATTTTTATGAATTTTAGAAGCAGAAATTGGGTTGGATTCATCTGTGGTGGTGGGAGGTATGAAATGGGATTTATCAGGGCCTGCTGCAGCTGCCATATGCCTGAGAGGCTCAGATGTGTCATTTCACAGGCCTGGTGAAATACAGGGGCTGGAGCTCTGGTAGCAGTGAACTGTATCCAGCCCTGGACTCAGAGGAGAGGAGGGCTGCATGCCCTGAGGAAAGAGAATCATGAACAAGAAAAGGAGTTAATTATTCTTAAAGTTAAGGAAAAGGCACAGCTGGTCTATTTTGGCACACCACCTGGTCGAAGCAGGATTTTATCAGTTTCAGAAGAAAGAAATGCAGGCAGATGTTGAATGAGAGACAGAGGCTGGGTGACATTTCTAGTTCAGACCCACGAGAAAACTTTGCAGACACTGAGATCTGGAATTTATCAGCACCTTATCAAAAACACAAAACTGGAGCGAACCTAGAGCTACTCTCTGACTTCCACTCTTCTGAGTTTCTCCTGAAGAAAACCTTATGTTCCACCATGGCAAGTATTTTCTGAGAAAGTGAGGAAACAGCTTTCTAAAAGACCAGTAAAGTCCAATAAGCAATGTGGTTACAAAACTTCAATCACTTAAATTTGCAAAGAACATTAGGGGAGTTAATGTCATTGGAGAACACTCAGTTACTCGAGCCTGAGCCAACAGAGCTCTTTTCCATCCCGGAAACCCCACACAGCAATTCAGCAGCCTCCAGCATTTGGTGATCACGTCAAAACAAGTTGTTTGTAAGAGCTGGATAACACTATCATTATGGTGTGGCACTTTTCTCCAGTATACAAATATTGCTCTGTGCTAAAAGGGAAGCACTGCTGCTGCCTGAAGGGTTTATTTTCCACTGGTTTCTAGAGGTAACAGAGCACTCCGGTATCATCCTCACACTCTGACAGTAACAGCTGCCTCTTGCTGACCCTGCAGAGCACCGGGGTTAGATAATAATGACTTGGCTTACTTTGCAGGTGAGATCTTATTTTATATACTATACACAACCTTTAACATTTTGTACAAGGTCAAAGAAGAGGCTGCTCGTAGCAGGGAAGTCTGCAAGTAGCTCACAGCCCTTAAAAGTGGAGAGAGAGCTGTGTCCCAGGGAGCAGGGCAGGGTCAGCATGGCTCTAAGAGGAATTACTGGCAGCTTTGCTACTGAATTCAGCAAGAAGGGGAAGGCAAAAGCATAACGAGTTTTCTAAAAGAGTAGGAGCTGCAGAAATGCTGGACAAAAAAAATAAGGACTAGTAGAGAACTCTGGAGGTGCAAAGTACTTAGTAGAAAAGATATAAATGCAGGTTTTCGGGGGAAATGAAAGGGTCAGAAGGAAATGGAAGAACTGTCTGGAAAAAACAGAATTAACTTCTCAGCAATTACTTCTCATCCGTAATAGAAAAAAAAATATGGAGGAAAACCACCTGTACAAAAGCAAATGCCAGCTGAGAAAGGAGTGATGTTTTAATAAAAATGTACTGGTCAATTCCTAGTCCTGCAAAAGGAAACTGGGACTGAATACACACAGCTCCTTTTCTTTGGGCTCTTACATTTCAGAGGTGAGCAGGCAAAAGGCCATTTCACTCACCAGCACCAATATTTACCACCAATGTATTTCTAAAGTTCAGGCACCAGCACCCTGAATTACAGTTTGTTTTTACAAACAACAGTTTCACAAATCTCTTTGTTCTCTGGAGGAGCTGAATCAAGCTCAGAAAGCACCACACATTAAATAGCTTTATCTAAATCCATCACAGACTGACAGAACGGTTTGTGTTGGAAGGAACCTGAAAAGGCATCTTGTTACAAGCCCTTGCCATGGCAGGGACACCTTCCACTAGGCCATGCTGCTCAGAGCCCCTTCCAGCCTGGGCTGTGACAAATGTTCAGTGTAGGCTTAAGAACACACACTATTTAAGTGCAAGGAAAAGGCCTCACTAGAGGCAGCACAACCAAAAAGAAAGAACCTGCACTATTTACCGTATGTTCAGATCAGTAATGCATTAAAAGCCATCAAGAAGAAATTACATGCAGCCCACATTGTTTTCAATGTGGTTTTTCTATCTTCTCTTTTTTTCCTGTCTTGGTTTGGATAAATGATGGACCAACTACAGACTGAAAATTATTTTTGAGAGACATGGGTATCACCACCATCATATGCTGTTGATTCCAAGAGTGTAAGGGATGGTGCTATGCAGGAAACTGCTGCAATGTTAAATTTCACTGCAATCCATTTTCTGTGAATTGATGTAGCCAAATAAAATAGAAGAGTTTATTACAAGTCCTTCCACAAGAACTACTAATTAGAACTACCATTCACTCAATTACACACAGTGGAGTTTAAGTTTAGCCTTAGACACTTGCATCTGGGGTAATTCACCGACTGGGGGCAGAAATTTTCCTTCCCATCTCAGATCTAGTTTTTGTACCACTTGTATAATGCCTGTAAGAGATAAATTAAACACATCCCTGGAAAAACAAAGCTACACTCCTCTGCAAACCAGGGATTACTTGATTCTCATAGAAGCTCCTCTTGTACTTGATGAGAACTGAAAAGAAAGAAACACCTTCTTTGGAACTATTTTTCCAGACATTTGTTCCATTTTTGGAGGGTTCACTTTATGCTTTTTGTGGCATTATATAACAGAGATGAATTACCAGTGTGGCAAGAGCACTGGTCTTCTTATCTTTCCAGTATCCCAGAGAACAAAAAAAGGTTTTATGAGACAACTAACTAAAATGGTAATCAAATCATAGTTCAGGATCACTGGTGACTCCAGCCTCAGGATTGCCAATGAGAAATCTAAATTTAACTGCAGAAACATTGCCAGACACTTAATCAAATTACTGCTTTGGAAGATTATTTGTTTAACATGTTTGATTCCCTCAGTTAAGGTGCAATATTACTTGGAACATTGTTGATATTATGTATTTCAGGTTTTAAAAATAACTTCAGCCTTTGTTTTAACAGGCTGGATCCGATTCTAGGGTGCTGTTTGTAGATCTACTCCTTTAATACGCCACTAAAATGGATTGCATGATCAGGCCACTTAGTTATGATATGACCATTTATTTACATGGCATGTTTTAATGAATCATTAATATATTCTGTGGGCACTTTAAGTAATCTGCCCTTTACTTTGGTATTTCTCAATACACCCCAGGCTTAATGGCCCATTAAAAGATGCCCTGTTGAATCTTGTGGCTTAATTGATGCACTTTTGCTGTTTTAATATTATTTTCAGGAAATTTGTTTTTGTTTTCAGCAAGGAAGGACAGCAATAAATTGGAAATGAGCTCAAAAGGCCATCTATTAAATGGAAACGTGGGTGTTTTCATTATCATTTTTTCTAATCCTCCCGGTGTTCAAGATTATGGCACATTTAGATTTAAATTGCCAGATTGGTTGATCACAGCAGGAAACAGAGTAAGCACATTACTTCTGTTTTGACAGAACAATATAAGATTTTTATACATTTCATTAAACAGAACTACTTAAAGAAAAAAAAGTCTCACTGTGTAGCACCATCTTTTACTCATGAACATTCTGTTGAAAATCCAATTAGTATTTTCAGAAGGGAAAGAATTCCTGGAGTTAAACTCCATTGTCACAGCAGATATCATAAGTATGAAATGAAGTTCCAATATTCAAATTTTTTCCGTGATCAACCTTTTCAGTGCCAAAAATTTATCATAAATTATACTTTAAATTAGGAATTTTTTTTCTTATCTGTTTTTCTAATTCATGCAGAAAAAAAAGGAAGTACCTAAATAAGCTTAATAAGAACTCTGAAAGCATTAGCCTATCTGCAAAGAGGAGCTGGTCAGGAAAAATGCTGATGAGTAGACTTTTCTTTCATAGCAATCTTTCATTCTTGGTGATTCCAGTAATAAATTGTAAGACTGTATTTGTCCTTCTCATAGGGAGCAGATAACTGGAAGCATAGCAATTTCTCTTAATTTTAGCATTTTAATTGATCAGTATGCAAATATTAGCACCAAATAGATAGGTCTTGACACTAGAAGCTGCAGGTAAAAATTATTTCTCTGCAAAATTATGTAAGGAACTCATTTTATTATTATTAATCCGAATGTTGTGCATAACAAGAGCAAATGCACTGACTGCTTACATGAGAGATATCTCAGTCCATGAATAATAAAACATCAAAGCAAGTGGCAAGAAATTTGGAGGTGGTCAGTTTGACACCTATTGTACCCAGACACAATGAAGTTCTGGTAACTCCAGCATGGATGGCTTCTTCCCAAAATCCTGCTGCTGTTGTTTTCCATACACTGAGGCAATGCTCTTTGTTATCACTCACATTTCAGAAACAACAATGAATGTGCTTCAAGAAATGTTTAGTGCCACACAGAACTTTCTCCCTAGAGAAAAGTGTCTCGTAAGGAGGTACAGCAAGCAGACAAATTGGGTGCCATGGGATATTAATTCTGCCTAATGCAGGGTAAAGGCCCTTAAAACTACATAATAAAATACTATGCAAATTGCTAAGGCAGAGGCAAAGAAAGATAACACAGACAATAGCAGATACTTGAAACACAGTGACATAAGGGCACAAACACAGATTTCTATTTGTTTTCATGCCTATTTTTTTTTCTCATCCATTCCCACTGAGAAACCATTAAAAATGAAACTACAATCTAGTAATTCAGACATTTAGTCTGAGCTGATCTTGGGCTCAGACTTAATTCCCTATGTTGATACAGACTGTTTCTTGCCTGAGCAAGTCATTCATTCACACTCTTCCTTGTTTTCTGTGCCCTAAAACTGGTTATTCCCATTTCCCCCTCAGAGGTGTCAGATGCTCCAGTACTACAGGGATATGGACCAGAACTCTAGTTCCCAGCAGGATTTACCATGGCAGGCAGTCTACTCATTATCTGCTTTCACCTTCTAATGCTTTCAAAGATGATAGCTTTTCTGCCAGAAATCTAGCACAGTCTCAGCATAAACTAGAAAATTATGAATAAAACTCAGCCAAATTATGTGCAGCTGACTGTGTGAGATGGGACAAACAACTGCCAGTAACACAATACAAAACTAATAAAGGCAATTTGTCACTAAATAACACCACATAGCTAAGATGCTATGAAATGTGCATTCACTGTGTGGGGGAAAATAACCCAAAAAACAACCTACAAGAGTAACTCGGCTATGAATCCCACCAAAACACGCAGGTGTCACAAATCCTGTCTAATTCACACATAGTCCAAAGTACCAAGTAATGCAGCACAGCAAAGGGGGGTGCTAAGGCAAACAGATGGTTTTGATGGACAGTAACTTGCTGTGTGCATTCAGGGATGAGGGCGGAGGCAGATTGGACTGTCTACTCTGATCCAGTGACAGGGTGCATGCAGCACCTTGCTCCAGCAGCACTTCTCCCTGTCCACTTGCATCACAGAATAATGTAGTTGCTTTGCTCTCCAAGGCTGTTCTGTGAAGCGAATGAAAGAAACTGGGGATTGTTGGGAGACTCATTCCAGAAGTCAGCTCCCAGTCTGAACCGCAACTTTAATGCAGATACATTTTTGTAACACATGAAAATGCTTTCACTGTGGCATAAGCCAGCCTGGGAACTTCAGTGTAGCTAGTGGCATCTTAGAATTATCCCCCCATGCTGCAAGGCAGCATGAACGGCTTCCAGGTGGCACAATAATATGTTACACTTTGAATGCCAGGAGCAGGATTGCCGGTGAGCTCTAACATGAAAAGTTAAAAGCCCCACATTCCAGTGGCCCAGCAGGAACATAACAGAAATGAATTAACAGCACCACATCCTCCTGCAGCAGCACTGGTCTTATCTTTCCAGTATCCCAGAGAACAAGGAATATGGAGTTTGTGAGGCAGCTAAAATGATAATCAAATGATAATTCAGGATCAATGGTGACTCCAGCCTTAGGTAGCTTAAGAGCAGGCTTTATATCGCTCCTAGCAAAGAGGAAAGCAAAGGATAAAGTAGGGCCAGAGTGCAGCAGGCATCAATGACCAGAATCTGGCTTTTTAACACCTGGAATTGTGAAAGTTCAAACAGTCCAGGCTCAGTGGCATTTAGGCCATCCGTCAAGGGCAGAAATTGTCTTACTGGAGTCAGCTGTTATAAAAATAAGAACTTATGTCATAACAAAGTTCATTAATATCCTTTCAGCCTGGCCCTCATCTCCCCCCTGTTACCACAAGCAGCCACAGCTGGGTTGCTGCAGGTCATGCCCTGCACAGCAGCCCCTTCCCTCAGCTCACCAGGAGACTGTGCCTGCTGCAATCCATCCTGGCACCTGCCCTGGAAATCTAACTCACTCCCTGCTGAATGCCACAGCTGGGATCAGCTCCTGCACCAGTGTGGGCTTGGATCCATCTTATCCAGCCTAGGAGAGTGCTTCCAGTGGAGACAATAGGAATTTTTCAGCCCAGAAGTCAGCACCACAGAGGAACAGCACGCGTTTTACCTATGGGCGTACAGTATGCATTTTTCACAATTCACACTGTATTAAAAAGAAAGAAAAAAAAGACCCCACTTTGTTAACAGCTCCAGCTAATGAAATGCACACAGAATACTAAATTGAAGGCACTAGACCAAAAATATTCTGGTTTCCTCTGCCCTCCTGTTTCTCATTAATATGCTGTAAAACAAAGAAAGGATAACAGTCTGAGTCTATGACACAAATTAAAATTATATATACAAAGCCAAAGAGGAAATAACATACACACTGGGCTCAGAAATTATATCCAACAGCCAGATGAAAACTTGATACAGTGAGAAAAATACACTACCACGTGAACCACCTCCTCTCCCCAAGGATAAAACAGGACTTCAAATTGCTTCTACAGCCAGCATCTTCACTAAGGCAGCAAGAGACCAGCTAACTACCTTTTGCAACTGTAAAAGCACGAAGGAATCCACGGCTGCTCCATAGTCATAATTCTGTAAATCACATGAGACACATGAAACCATTGCAAACCTGGTGACCTGCCGCAAATGACCTGTGGCATATTTTCCACCTCAATTTTTCCACCAATGAAACCCAAATGCCTTCCCCTCCTTCTCCTATGAGAGAGGAACTGTCAGCTTTCTGCCCAGGCCTGATTTAAAAACATAAATTCAATTTATATTTTTATCCTAGCAACACACAAAAGTATCTCTCTACTCCAACATATCCTGTCTGAATTAACATCTTTTCAGAGATATCTACTCATTAATTTTAGCTTAACATAGCAAGATGGCTAAAATCTTTTTTTTCCTCTCTCCTCAGTCACTGCCAAAAGTACAGTGCCACTTGTTGCATCCATAATCTGGGATAACCTGCATCTCCCATCCTTTTCTCTGTCCCCAAATCCAACTTACATGTAAATCCTGCAGGTGCTCTCTACATAACAAATTCAGATACGGCTTTCCTTATCAGATAACACTGGAAAAGATGTCTCTGGGCTCCAAACATCTTTTTTCTTTATTAAAACAACATGGAGTATTTTTCCTGGGGTTTGACAAATGCAATTCTATCTCTGCTCACATCCATTTGCAATATTTTTGAAAATATTATTTTACTACTCTGTCACTTTGACCACATCAGCTGTCCTCTCTGTCATCTTTGGCGTCATTTTGTCCTCCTTTTATGTTCCATCAAACAAAAAGCATCTTCATTTTCTAAGCTTTCCCTTGCCTGTCCCAGCCTTGTCATCTCTCATTCTGCACTGGGGAACAGGCTGTCACTTATCCTCAGGCAGCGACTTCCACTTTCAGCATCCACTCCCTACAAAAATACAGAAGCAGCTTCATCCTCTCTGCTGCTGTGTCCTTTGTTGTAGGAAACAACGTATTTTGAACATCTCCAAAGCTACTTACAGTCCCTCCAGTCTCTGCACAAAGATTTCGTTTCTGATACAGCTGGGGAGTGGCCAGCTTTGGACAGCTGTGTACCAGGAACTCCAGGCCACCTATTGCCACCACTGTTCCGTGTCCCCGTGCCTTTAGCACCGCCTTTGTCTCAGCTGTGTGTTCAGCGTTAGTGCAGAGCAGAGCAAAGCTCCTTCCTGCATAGCCCAAGGCTGGGCTTCTGGGCACTGTGCAGGTGAAATAACAATCAACAAAACTGCTGCCTCTTCCCTGCACTTGGCTGTGCTGCTGCTCATGGAACAGTTTAATGGGAAGCCACGCTCCAGCTCTGCTGCTCCGCAGAGCACAGTGTGGGCACCTGAGGTGCTTTCCAGTGCAGTCCAGGCTCTTGGGAGTGCCAAGGACTCAAAGGATTTTTAGATCATTGAGCAGTGACAGGTAAAAGCTCTTATATTGGAGAAATATGAAACAACACAGGTCTTGGTCTTCTTTTAAGAGACACATATTCCACAAGAATTCATTTTGTGTCATGAGAGTTTTGCTTCTAAACATCAGAAATCTGGCAAAAGGAACTTCTTTGCCCAAGCAATAATTTCCAGGGCAACAGACCTTCTAGAGCTGAAGGTCTATATGTCTTGCAGAAACAATTCTGCGAATGTCTCAATCTCCCATCCTTGGCAAGTGATAGATGCTGAGGTAACTTACTATATGTACTCAATACAAATAAGATGGAATTTGATAAAAACCTAGATAAATCTATGGTAATGCTAATATGGGTTTTCAATTCAGGTTGAAAATAAAACATCAAGAAACAAAAAGCAGGTCTTGAATCTTGAAATGAAGACTAATACACGTCTGAGGACTGGTAAACACACCATTAAGATATAGACTTCCAGTGTACTAACACCCCAAGAGTAGAGGCAAAAAGGAACAGAGAAGTTTGGATAACCTAGAAAAAGCAGAGAGACGGGGAAAAGGAAATGCCATTAGAAGAGTGCAAGAAAGTTACAGATACTGTAAAGGAAAATCCTTGGAGTACTTCAATTTTTCTTTCCTAAGAGAACACAAGCTGAACCAGAATCTTGGTTTACAAATCTATGTTAAAACCGCTTGACCTACCATATAGAGCTTTGATCTACTCACATCAGCTCCCATCTTCAACTAATCATTGTGCTCTGCACTGGGTGGCAGCAGGACAGGTATATCTTTCCAAAACCTATTGGACAGTAACTAATTTTAAAGATTGGTTTGCAGTTTGTAATGACACAGTTCTTGTATATGCTCTGTATAAATCAGTACAGTCTTGCATGCTACACTGAACAAATCAATAAATCACTTCCCAGTAACACTTGCAGACCCTTTATTATCAAGTGCCCTTTGAAACACTTCCTGCCCCTTTCACATAATATTTCCTATCTTCAGTTTTCACTAGAAAGGTATTTTATCAATTATCTGTCTGTCTTATTGGAGACATTTTATGCTTAACTGCTTAGTTGCTCAAAGATTCAGCAGACTCACATGAATGTTTTTTTCTTTCTCCTCAATACCCTTGAAAATTCTAGTAAAATCTAAACAATGACATATGAAAGTTTAACCCCATAACTAGATGAAGTCTAAGACCAGCAACAAAATACGATGGGATTTGTCCATTAAATCAAAATAAATAAAGCTTCTAATTTTCAGTGGAATTTGCTTATAACTGCTTATGACCAAAGAAAATGTGGAGAATTATTCATCTTACTCATCTGGTTAATAATTTTGAAAAACAAAGGATTTCTTTACAGTGAATTGGTGAAAAAGTGGGTTTGATCAGATAAATTATCAATTACAGGCTTTGTTTTAATTAGTAAATCACCAACAGGGGAATTTATGTACATTAGAATGCAAAAGGATTCGGAGATAGTCATGTAATTGTTTGTCTGCATAAACAAAAACAAAGCCCTTCAAGGAAGAGGGTAAACACATTTAGATACCTGAATGGGATAGAAATTAGTTCTGTTACTTAAATAGCCCAGCCATTCTATAAAGTTTTCTTTTTAGAAAACACCTTCATACTGCAATAAGCTCCTGATGTCTGCTGGGGAATGAGCAGAGAGAATTGGGGAAATGAGTTTTCTTTGGATAAAAAAAAAGTGGTGTCCCTTTATCAGTTTTTCCCTACACTCAGTTCCACATTGAGCTTCTGCTCAGCCCACACCTGGGTTCACAAAGGCCAAATGTAGCTCAGCACAGCTGGGACACCAGAACCAGAGCTGTCCAGGGCACTGACCTGGGCCTGCCTGCCACAAGTACTGCCAGATGTTTTATCTGAAAACATGAGAAACAGAAATATCAAAACACAATAAACAATGTAATCTGCAGGTAATTCTAGTCCAACACGTAACATTCCAACCACCCATCTCAAAGGACAGTGTGTCTGAAGAGCAACATCAGTGGATCTTTCCAGTCTGCTCTTTCCATGCAGCCAATAAAGAGCATCACATGGACCTGTGCACTCCAAATTTCACACGTCATTAGCAGAGGGAAGGGATTTCCATCACACTCAGCAGCAAGGACTGGATGATGGATTTTGTTACATACTTTAAACTTTTAGCAGAGGCTAGAGCAACAAATCTGAGTTGAACCTTCTTCCAAGAGAAAGCATGCTGTGCACAAGTTGCAGGCATGAGAGACTGGCTTCCCACAGACCTTCTTTGGTGCTTGTACTAGTTAGGAATTTGGCACAAAGACATGAAATTTTAAATATTCATATATTTGACCTAATGTTTCAGAAAAAGCAATAGCCATTATCTCCAAACAAAATATATATTAACAACCTTAAAATCTATATAATTTTAATGTAGTTTCACTAATACAATTAGAAGTTCCAGCCTTTCTGGGTGGCACAACTTAAAACACTTGGATAAATGCTCAAGGCTTTGTTAGGTATCATCTCTTCCCCAACACTTTTGCAAGCTGACACACCAAACTTCTCTTTTGAAAGGCAATCAGTAACCTTTTGTAATAAGAAAGCTTTACAGAGCCTGTAGAAATCTCCTTATGTTATGTAAAGCTGTCCATATTTCTCATGTTGCACTGGATGAACTGCAGTGTGTTGGGATGTGAAAAAAACATTCATGAAAAGAAGATGTAGGAAATAATGTTAACTAGGCCTTGTCACTTCATCTGAAGAAAGCTGTGCATGTGTAATAGGTATAAAACGCATAAAGTTTTATAACATGTTGCCTGCTCAGAGCCTCTAACATTTATAGTACATTTCCATTATTATTTGCTGTAAATTGCCTATGTCTTTTACACTAAACATAAGTGCTTCCAACTAGACAGCTAAAAGGTTTGATTTCAATTGTAGTTGACAGTACCAAAGAGGAAAAAGTTTAAAACTTTGAGCTTAAAGCAGAAAAGAGAGACGTAACTTTGCAAAGATGATCACTAGTGAACTAACCTTGATCTATTTTCTGTCCCATTAATGCTTTGCCCTAATTTTGAGGGTTATTCCTCTACATTATTTTTGGAAATCTTTTCAGCCTCACTCACCAAAGAGCTGGAACAGTCAGCAGCAGTTTTTAATTTGATTTAGTTTGTCAATAGCAACAACTGTAACCCTCCAGAATCAATGCCCACATAGAGCACAAAGAGCTTCACTGGCTTTTGTTTCATTGGCAGGCAGGGGACAGAGACCTGGCCATACTTCCTGCAGCTCTTGGTACTGGGTGACAAAAGTCTAGAAATCAGACTAGTCCTGCTTTGCTGAGGAGCCCTTTTCAAAAGGTGAAAAGACAGAAAATGGAGCAACTGGAGACACCAGCTTTTGCTTGGTTCACTTCTCCATGTCACATGCACAGGGTACACGTGGCTCTGTGGGACAAGCCCTGTGAACAAGCAAAGTGACCCCATCCATTCTGGTAAAAGATGAAAGGTGTGTGCAAAAGGTGAGCATCCACTCTTCACTCCTGCTCCCCTAGCTAAGCTGGGGACTGCTGGTGCACACTGTGCCCTCCCTCACCACTCCATTCAACCACCTGAACGCGGGAGCAAGAGCGGAATGCTGCCAAAGGAAGGTAAATAATTGATGTTTACATAACGAACATATAGCAGCACTCATGTCAACAGGGAACAACTAAAGCAAGTGCTCAACAGCAAATATGCTTTTGTAATCTGCTCTTATCTTTTGTTCTCCCTCAGGGGCATGACCCAGTTTATAAGGACTCCATGGACTGGAGTGAGTTGAGAGGTCTGCCACAGAGCTGCCTGGGAAGCCCCATGCACAAGTCTGATGAAGTTTTAGGTAGTTTTGTGTACTGTAAGGTAAGAAAAAGTCTTTCCTCGGGGGAAATTTAATAAATTTTATCAAAATGCCCCAAAGCTGGGTTTATGGGACAGTTATCCCAGCAAACTGGCATACTAGCCTTACCAGGCTCCCTCTGCCATGACACATCATTGCTGACCCCAGGTCAGCAAACAACTAAAGATCTCACAAGTACTGGAAATAATACAGAGACATGCAAAGAATGCTATACTCCTAAAGCAGTTTGCAGATCTCTGCAGACTAGAGAAAATGGCTTCTGGGCACCAAGGGAGACAATCATATTTTCCCTGTAAGTCTTGATGTTTGGTCACTGACACAACAGAACGGGGAAGTAGACGCCCCCACATTTGATCCAAACCACCTGTTCTGGAAACACTGCTCCTCTTTAAAAGAACAGTTCAGGGGTAATCCCAAACTTTTTTTCCTTCTCCTACATTGAGTAGGCTAGAAGCTGGTGAAATACTTTTTCTCAGTTGCACAACCCAAGAGCTCCTGCTCCAAGCAGAAGGTTAGAATCTCTGTCCTGCAGCAGCCCCACTAATTAGTAATAAAATACTGTAAAAAATATGTGAAAGGAAAAAAAAAAAAAGAAAAACTTATCTTTCTAGGTTACATAGAAATCATATGGGGTTTATTTTCATTACTAGGCTGTTAGCGGCTTATCATGTGACCCCAAGGCTGCCAGCATCCCCCTGTTGAAATCTCCATGGAAATTGAAGTCATCTCATGGCACATCCTGCCTTTTCCCTTCCCTACTGAATAAAGGTGTTTCACGACTGTTCCTGTCTTCACTGCTTGACTGACAATTATAAGAGGGGTCTGTAATTGACTTACACTGGATTACACTCTGCAAAAGCAAACAAAGCCTTTATAACAGGTGAAAAGAAGTAGTTTATTCAGCTGTCTACAAGCTTCAAGAATAAAAGCCCTTCACACTCCGTGTGGGAGAAAGTGGAACTATGCTGCGTGTCTGCAGCAATTCAGTGCTCAGTGTCTGGAAAACTTCTAAGATACATATAAAGGATAAAATGTGAATTACATAAATTCAGAGCCTAAGAGATGAGAGCAATTTATTGCCAAATAATTTATTTTTGCTCAGAAGAACTGTTAGTTGGAGCAGTGAGGGGAGCCACAGCAGCTCAGTCCAAGCTGAGCTCTGAGGAAGGGCACACCGATGGTGTCCATGGGCTCCCAGTGTTCTGTGTGCTCAGCTGCAAGGACAGACTCCAGTGCCAATTCCCACAGCTCCTGGTCCTAATCCCAGTGACCCCAAACCACGTGCTGACATCCCTAACTCCCTGCTGAGTGGCACAGGGGTCCATGGGACCCTGCTCTTATTCTGAGGGGCAGTCCTGCATCCCGACCTTTACGTTCACAGATAAATACATTCTTCTAATTAACAAGAAACTGCTATTTGTATGCCTTCACCCACTATAGGCACTGTCTAGCAGGTGTCCTGTCATAAAAATGTATTAATTTGGCACCAGCAATTCTCTTTCTAGCAGTGTCTGAATCGTTCTCCATGCAACATCCCAAACAGGAAGCTCTGAAGCAGAGTAAGCAAACACTAATACCACAACAGACTCCCCTACCCTATCACTGTGTGCACATGCTCTTTGACACCAGATCTGAATGTCAGGTGTGTAGTGACAGCAGACGCAGTCCTGAAACAGCATTAAAAATATGCAAGATCTTGCAGTGAGGCAGAAAGAGCATGTGCTCGCATGTACAACTGCCACCTTTGTCAATTTTATTCCTAGATGAGTAATGCAAACAATGCAATCATAAAATATTCTTTTGGTAACTCTTTTAGCATTCACAGTGTGCTTGTGAAGTCTAAAAACAACTTAGACCGAGCAAAAACTAGGGCTGCTTTTCTGATTCTGATATCGAATTCTCTTTCTCTCTGCTATCCCCTCCATGAATACACAGTGAGTCAATCTGGTATGTCTTGTTGGTTGAATAAGCTCTTTGATTTTTGAATTATTTTGAGATTAACTGAATTTGAAATGTGTGCTGCATGCAATGTCTTGCTGACACAAAAAGATGAGCTTTGTTATTGACAGAGAAACGTTGCAAAGCCACATTTTTCATTACTCGTCTCTCTTGCTGAACCTGTGTTCCTGTCAGACTGCTGCCTGCCAAGACAGCAGGGGCCACCAGGCTGAAAAGTTCAATTTCCAATATTCTCTTCTGACCTCCCTGAACTTCAGAGAGTAACAAAGCAGTCCTTTCTAGCATGCTTAAAAAAAACATAAAAAAATCTCATTTGTAAATAGTAAAATATAGCAGGCATTAAATGAGGCTGCATGAAAGCTATATAATGTCAAGAGTGCATCACATTCAGCTTGAAAACATGTTTTGGTCAGTATGATCTGTTACAGCATAACAAAAATTTACCACAGTTTCTACAAGTTCCCCCTGCTGGTGCTCTGAGGCCCTGTCCATCAGGAGCCCTGAGGAGCTGGCTGGCCACCTGAGAACTTCCAAGACTGTAAAATGATGTAAGCATAGAACAGAAACACTCATTTCCAATGTTAATTTCCATGTAAATTGCTATTAGTGTTATAATTGCCATTGAAAAAGCTACATGCCAAGACTAAGAATTTGCCAAGCTGAATGCAGGAAAAGACAGAAGGAAGAGTCTCCCCAGATACTCACCCAAAACCCAGACACAGTCTCCAAGGGGCTTTGCACTCAGAAAGAGGACAGGGAGGAGAGCACTAGAGCAGCTGCTTTTCTGCAGCACCCTGAACACACATTGGGAACAACACTTCTAACATTTCTCTTTCTAAGCTCAAAATCACCCCAATTTTTCTCATTGTTCTTCCAGGTAGCCTCTAAGGGAGTCAGCTGCGCACAGTCACTGCCAGTGATCCTCAGGTCTGTGACTGCCACCTTTGACCCTGTCACCAAACCATGTCAGAGGAAGGGACTTCAGTCTGTGTCCCAGCTGAATTCAGGTACAAAAATCAGAGGGCTCCAAAAGTCACCTGACAGGCACCAGCAAGTGCATTTCCTATTCAGCCTGAGCTGCACGAGCTCCGAGCTCTGCTGAAAGGGAGAGCATGACTCAAAGACCATGGGCTGCAATACCAGGGTGTGAAGAAAAGCTGCAGAAAGCTTGGGAGTGTTACATTTCTTGAGATGTGTAAATTAGGGGAAATTTGCTGTTAGCCCACAGATGTAGGAATCAGAGGGAAAACAGCTTTTTATTCTCTTCTGTTTATTATTGCCTTCCATTCCTTTTGTCTGGCCAAAAGTATGTTGTGCATAGAGAATGCATTTGTACTTTTCTTAGCGCTTTTGCAGCACTTTACACCATCTCGCTTTCTTAGCCTTTGTTCTCTTTCTGACCTCAGAAGCTCCTCTCATGTTTCTTCTCTCCTGCCTGCTCTCTTTCCATGTCTCATTTCCCTGTCCCTCCTTCATCCCCCACTTCTTCCTTTCAGCTCAAATTCCTGGTACTCCGGTTGAAAGTCTTTCAAGCTATCAAGATTAATTTTCCTTTCCTATTTAGACCTCATCAGCAGGTATAGCAGGTGCTTTTGAAAGGCAGGAAAAGAGCTCTTGTCCCATAGAGAATTGCCCTGTCCATTTCCAGAAAATCTATGGTGGTACAGTAAAAGCAGCATTACTAATATCACATTTCACTCCCTTCTCTGATGGCTAGTTTAATTGAAATAAATTATGAATCCCACATGTGCCACACTAACAGAAAGTAATAAAACACAATATTTATGAATAAAGATAGCAATTATCTTATTAAATCAGACGGTAATGTTATTCTATCAGAGGACTCTTCATCTCACATTATAATCAATATGATTATGAGTGTAAAGAAAAGGTTCTTGCCATTACTATAACTAAGTCCCATAGATTTGAAAATTAATGAAAGATATTCTGGAGAAAGTAAAATTTGGTAGAATTACAACTGAGATTTTGAAACAATCTCTTTGGTTTTTGAGGTAGAAAGTCTTGGATATCAAGCCAGATTTTGACATCATTGACACAAGTGTCAAGCTGCTGTCTGTATATTGACATCAGTATTGTTATCCAAGATTGATACCAGCATGAATGAGAGCAAAATCTCAGTCTTTTAAAAGGTTTTGTTTTTAAAGGCTGAAAGAAGTTAACAAGACACTCAGACATTTCCATAGTTCTACTTCTGTAGGTGGTAATTTTCTTGAGGTGTAGCACACAAGCTTGATCACAAGAGAGTGATCCAAAATTTATGTCTATTTCTGGAACGGCTATTTTACTCATTAAAGGCAAAAATTATCCCCAAGAAACATACACATTGTGCTCAGTTTCATTTCTATATTCAGGGACAGCTGTGACCAAGATTTTAAAGAACAAGTGATTCTGACAATTCAACTTTGCGCCTATTTCCTCAAGATTCAACCTGTTTTTTTTCAACACATGCACCCATTTAAAGGTGCTTTATACAGCTTACTTAAAGCCACAATAGTGTTATTACTGTAAGAGGTAAATATATTTATTAAAATTGAGTATACTAATTACTTCTGCCAAGACACACACTATTAAACCTATACTGCTCTTATTCAAAAGAAGTAAAAAAGAAGTAAAAGTGGGTTTTTGGACAAAATAATTTTTTTGAAGTTATTTTCTGCTTATTTTATATGGAGGAGGAAGGAAAATTCAGTCACTGATCAATGTAAGCATTTCTCCCAGTACAGGAATACACCTAATCAGTAAGGAAACATCTATTTCAATTTTAAAATACTCCATAACCATAAATGAGCGAGTAGTTAATAGAGACAACACAGAGTCCTGTGGCATGGAAGCAGGGAATGACACTGTCCACATTTCCTTGAGCTGGTGCTCTCAACATTTCTCAACATCAGACTTGGAACAGCCATTTCCCAAAACTATCAGCACAACTCCGGGCTTGCTGCTGATGTGAGGAACTAAGAGGGAGGGGAAAGAGAAGGAGAGCATTTTAAAGAGAAAGTTAGTGAACCCCAGGAGGGATTTAATCATCCAACAGTTTCATTTGTGCTAGAAGAATACTCAGAATTGTCATGGCTACCACAGAGCATGAGAAAAAGTTTTACTTAATCATAATACAAGCTAAATACAAGCACTGCAAGGCAGCCATTTAAAAACACTTCCTGGGCCATTTAAAGTGGGAAACAAGCAGCTGCTGTATTACATGGGCAGTAATAGCAGAAAAAGAGCTCAAGGAAATGTGTCAAGGTAGTGACACTGCAACCTCAGCCAGAAACCAAGGATCCTGACTCTTGGAAAACTTCCACTCCACCTGGTGTGCATACACTCACTCCACTCCCCGTGCTCTGTCCACTTTTTTTTAGTTTGCAAACAGCCCTATAAGCACAACTGTACATTTAACATTTTTGCCTTGTTTTCATTCTCCTCTTTGAAATCAAGGGCATTTTAGATAACAAGATTCATGAATGTTCCCTGCTATAAATTCAGCACAAGCGTTTGACCCCAAACAGCACCTACAGTGCAGCTGGACACAGACTTAATAACAGCAGAGCTCTGAAAAATTTTCCCAGCAATTTTGAAAATCCTGGAAAAGTCCCCTGACCTCCTGCTCCATTACTTTCAAGCAACAAACTCAGCCAAAGTACTCTGACATCTCTTGGAGTTTGCAATTCTTTCAAATAACCTTTTACTAAGTTCTGTGTGAACCTACCCAGATTTACAGCTTTAGGATTAAATCAGTCAAACCTCAATATGCTCAGTGTAAAAATGAGGTGAAATCACAATGGTTTTGAGTTCTACTTGCAATTTCAGACTTGCTTTGAACACAATGCACAAAGCAAAATGCACTTTAAGCCCAAGCAATCTTTTGAAATCCTGCTCTCTTGGAGGCATGGTAGACAAGCCACTTCTGCATATAACAGGGAGCTTTCTTCTGTGATAAAGGGTCAAAAGGAAGGAAAACACATTCCTGCCCTTCTGACTAATAATTTCCATGTCCCAGTTTCAAATATGTGTCCATATCCATTCTTTAGTTTTCTCAGCCAAGCTCAAAGTTTTACATTTCAGAAAATTTCACTTTCTACAGCCTGATGTCAAAAATAACTTATTGTGAAGTCTTGAAAGCAGCACTCATTTCCTCCACTCGTGATATGTTTCCTCCTCCTTTTTTAACAGCCTACAATATATCATAAATCCAAGGAACAGACTGGTCACGTTATTCATATTCCCATTAAATACTCCAGCATTCAAAAATTCAATACACCTCTCAGCAGATGCCTACAAGCAGGTTTAACCTATAGGTTCCAACACTTCTTTCCTTTTGCAGACACAGGCAAAATAGAAATCTTTGTGCTGATTCTTTTCCACTTCCACTAAAACTCCGAATTTAGCATGTATTGATCTAAGCTGTCATTGATGACTTATTGACCGTGATATTTTAGCCTAGCCAAATCCTTTTCTCCCTCCCCCTCTCTCTCAAAAAAAAAATATAAAGGGGAACCCAGATACAGTGGAACAGCTGCATGATCACTGCATTTCTGATGTGGAAGGTTTACATCTGTGAAGCAGCAAGTCAAAGCCTAAGAGAGGAAAAGAGCCTGCAATTCTGCTGGTGAGGTACATGCTCTCATTAATACAGTCTCCTCTTCTAATTTTTAGTGTCAGATAAGAAAAGAGGTGTGTACAGCCAAAGGAAGCACTTGGTATCATTTTCCAGGACACTTTATAGTCCGTACCATAGACACTGACATTGGTCACAAGATCTCATCAGAATCCAAAAGCATTTTGCTTATTGAGATGGTTACTTAAGCCAGTACTAGTGCTTCATCTGCTGACAAAAATAAAAGAAATCTTGGTTCTGCCTCTCCTGCGCTGGAGCTCTGCTGTGCCAGGGGGACAAGATTCTGATATAGTACCTGGTGAGCCTGCTAATATACCTGATGCCGAGGCCACCATCTGGAAAATGCAGATTTCATCAGGAAGTTTGTGAATTTGAGCAAGCTCTGGGAAGTTTTGGCTCTCAGTGAAAATGGTCCTAGACAGAATATAAAGCTTAGAGATGTTTTACCCAAGTTAGAGAAGCATAAAGTGTAGAAAGTTCACTAGGCATTAATGATGATAATTAGTTCAACATGTATTTTTATAGATTCAAGATTTTAAATTAAAGAAAAGCAAAGTGCAATGAAAAAGGGGGTGGAAAGATCAGACAAAGAGTACAAGAAGGTGCTGTCATTACAGTCCCACCACAGGTGTACAAGAGCAGCTGCTAATAGGAGCTGTCAGGGTCTAGAAGCTGTAAGTGAACAGCATCAAAGCTGAGGAGGAAGCAAAAGAACAGAGAATAAGAGAGAATAAGCACAGGTAAACAGTGGTACAAAAGTGCCATCTACACTTATAACCAAGGACAGCACTTAAAGTTAACAAATGCATTAACATTCTCGGGCGATAAGCTCGTACACTCATAGAATTAGAGCATTTTAACATGTCTTGAGTAGCCTGTTAAAGGAGGACAGGTAGTGCTCCATAAATTAAATCAAATACATTATGCGATCACATTTATTTTTATCTGAGCCTACACCTCTTGAATATTTTATCACCTAAAAAAAAGAATACAGACATGCCCTGCAAACCCATCAATTCTTCAAGTTTAGATTTTGAAATGCATATTAAATTTACACCCACTGAGCATATTTTTATACCCACATAAAAAGTTATTCTGGCAGTGTTTTGCCAATATGTCATCTATAAAGTTCTGTTTAGACTATATATATTTATTTTTTTATATAGGGGCTAATGTTGCCTCTCTTTTGAGGAGGTTTGCATCTTAGTCATATGAGGCATGCTCTAAGCATCACACTGCTCATATTTGAGATATAACATCTTCCACCTGAGGACAAAGAGTTGACCACAAGATCACTAGACTGGATTTCAATTCTTACAGCGAAGTCTATTGCAGCTGAGCTCTGCACAGTCCTCTCTGGCAGGCAAATCTCAGGGTCTGTGCGGCTCACAGGGGACACCGATCACAGGGGACATGGCCACCTGCCCACCTGTCTGCTCCATCTCCCAGCACAGGCACACAGAGAGCGGGCAAAGATTCCACTGGCCAGATTACTTGTTCCTACGAAACAGATGACAGCTGAAGTCTCCAGCAGCCTTGGCACTGCAGCTGTGCCTCCTTCTGGAGGCAGGTTTAGAACTGGGTGACTCCAGACTCCGTGCTTTCACAGCAGAAGTCATCCCTAGAGAAAGATGCAATCTGCCCTCCTGGCTGCTCAGCACTGCAGATGCACCTTTTCCCATCCCATCACCTCCCTGAAAACCTCTCAGGAGGATTCTGCAGTGCTGTGGGAAAGCAGAAAACTGCCAGGCATATTGACTGAATGCTGTGTCTGCACCCAGAGAAACTGCCACAAAAGCTACTGACACCTTTTCATGTATTCCTGTACAAGCAGCCTCAAATCTCTCACTGGGCATAAAGCAAAGCATCATCCCTACAAAACAAAAAGCCACAAACATACCAACAAGTAATCGTCAGTAGGTAAAAGATAAAGGAGGCAGATGCTCCTGATGGTAAGCTGGGGAGAGGGAAAGGTGTGGAAAGGCTCAATATGATGAACTAAAGATTGCCTACTTGAATGTAAGGTACAGAAAAATACGTTTTACGATTACTTTTATTTTTATAGTCATAGAAAACAATAACACAGACGTCCACTTTCTTCTCAAGTACCTCTCACTTCCTGCTTGGTTCTTTTCATTCTCTCCCATGTTCCATTTGATTAGTGAGAGATACCTTATAAAAAACAATTTCAAAGGCTCTACAGTGCCACACTCATTTTTCCAAATGCTGCTTTTAATGGGTTTGGCACACTCTATGGTGTCCTGGGTTTTGTATTAAATAACCGTAGAAAGTCACTGTGATACCACTTCAATGATGAACTAACACAGGTCTGATTATATGATCCAGGAAAAAAAAAGCTTTTATGCTTCCTCTGGGCCAGGGCTCTATGCTCTGCTTGCCTTTGCTGTTGTGTGCTTTGTACTCCGGTCTGCTTACTACCACCAAGACAGCAATTTCACAGAATCTACGTGGTAGGTAACTTGGCAACCCTACCAGCCAATGAAAATTATCTTCATGTTACAATTTGCCTCAAGCTGGACAGATGCATATGAGTTTAGGGCTAGATTTGGAGCTGCGTTCATGCGTCTCCATTGACTGTACACATGGAGAGTCATTTATCAGCTTCCACAGAGCCCACCTAATTCCCAGTGCATTGCAGGAGCTTATTGCCATCCTTTAAGCACTTAAACCCCTGTTTTATCTCCTCTTCTTGTAGTTAAGATGACACTTGACACATAAGAAAGGAAAACCTGGTTTTGTCCACTGGATAAAATACATAACCTACTAGATGGAAAAAGTCACAAAGAGCGAGAATATAAAATCCTTTCCTCTTCAATTCTCTGTAACTGGTCATGATGTCATATTCATCTTTGGCAGAAGTAAAAGCAGGATTGCTCAGTTTTGGTGTTTAGATTTTGATGTGCATGGTGAGTAGTGCATGGCACCATCTCGCCCCTCTACGTTATACCAGGTTCAGGCACAGAAACAGGAGAGCTCAGCTTCCCAGGCCCTGCAGAGCACTGGACACTCCCTCTGTTCGCATCCCTCTTGTCAAGAGTCCAGATACTGATGGGACAGCAGAGCCCATGGCAGGCACTGGGCTGGTGGGCTGCATCCTGGCATTTCTGCATTACAGAGACAGAGAGCTAGGAATAGGAGGGCTGGAAATAATGCCTTTTCTTATTGGGGGAGATTATGTCCTTCTCAGACATTGGGACCCCAGCAGAGTTTGAGCCAAGCCCAAGCCCAGAGCTGCAGTCTACAACAGTCCTTTCAAACTCTCACTCAGTGAGGAGACTGAAACTTGTCTCATTAATCTATTAGTAATTGAAAATGGCACAGCCAGCTTAAGAGCATGTGCTTTCATTAAAGTAAATCACACAGATAAGTTCCTGTCCTCCCCATTCCTGTTCATTTTCCGCACTAAACAGAAACATTCTCAGATCTGGCTTTTAGAACTCCAGTACAATTTCACCTGAGCACTTTCTAGCTCCTTCATATGTGTGGTCTGTCAAAGGGCATATATGTACTAGGCAATTAAATGTTCAATTGCAATCGGCTTTCTGTGCATTAAAGTGACAAAATACTTTGAAGCCTAATTTTAACTGGCCTCTAAGGATGTACTATGAATCTAAAATTTAATTCTTGCAAGGGGAACTTCTAGCCTAAAGTTAGACATATTTAATGGCAAACCTCAAGAAGACTTAATTCTGCCCCCATTCTGTCCCCTCCCCTGTTCACTCTCTGATCCCACAGAGGTTCTATTTGTGAAGCTGAATTAACAGGAGATAATTCGCTGTTTATTCCCCTTCCTCTCTAAGATTCATTATTTTTCCACAACTTAGTTCGAGGTATCAGACTGACTCGTGGAAGAGCAAGGAAATACACAGGGAAGAGCAAGACAGCTGACCATTACAGTAATTTAGGTTCATTGCCAAGCTGAATGACAAAAAAATCAAGGGCAAAACTACTTTAAATTAGACCAAAATCAGGCCCAGCATAGGACTTTCAAGCATAGATCCACTGTACTAAGAGCAACCTGAGAGACAAGAACACCTGCAGCTCATTTCTACCTACACTGCTTTGACTGCATCTTTCTATGGCCTCCTCCCAGCATGAAGCTCACCTGCTTTCCTGGTATAACTTTTGAGGCTCTTACAGAGGCTCCAGTGTATAAATAATAATTAACTTCTGAAAGCAGAGGCTTACAAATGGCATTGTTTGATTTGCAATACATTTCACTCAATTTTTATTCCGCGCAGAGAATTCCTAAGGAGAATGCTGACAAACAAGCAGCATAAGGTCTATGTATTATTAAAATTTAAAACACATGCTGCACACACAGAATGTCAAAAGAATATGTTAATCAAGTACAAGTAAGCCAGCTTGATCAGCTCTTCTCTGTGATGGTGCAAAGCTGGGGAAGTTGCCAATAGAAGAGTTACTCTGGCTCCTTGTAACCACAGAGGATTTATCCAAACACATTAAAGAACGCATATACACCTACTCTTCAAACTCATGCACTTCTCATATTCTGGTGGATTCATGCTGATAATTCAGAAAACAATGTAAACCTTTTCAATTCTATTTCACTGTAGGGCATTTCTAGAGCTAGGGCATTCAAACTGTAAGCCCAGGTTATGAGATCAAGGAGGAAACAAACTGATCATGAGCTACAGCTCCATGCAGAGCTCACCAAAACATAACCAGAGCAGCCTTCAAAATACCCTTCATTCATGACAGCTCATACCTTATCCCTCTCTGTTGCTTCAGCAGGAAACAATAGGAATTAAAACACATATTGATTTCTAAGGACTGGATTCTTATTGAAATAATTCAAAAGAGTTTCTTTCACCTACAGCAACTGAAAGTGTAGAGTTTTGTTTCCAATTTGAATTCAGTTTCTCTCATTCAAGAAAGAAGCAGGTTCTAGGTCTGCATTTCCCTTGCCACATTTCTAATACTCGGATCATCACTTACCTACAGTTACAGGTGTTTGATCACTGAACAACTTTGTTTTATAAAGTGAAAACACAAGAAAGCTTTTCCTAGGTTTCAAATGCTTTACTCTTTAGAAAAACCCCAACAGCTGGCTATAAATAATATTCATAGCTACCTCCAGTTTCAATTTACAGTCATTCATTTGTTTGGTCTAGGGTTGTTTTTTTTGTTTGTTCACTTTTTTCACTAAACAAAGAAATCTCAGATTAATAGAGGCTTAGACCCAAATGAGAATTTGTGGATGCCATTCCTGTGCAGCAGCAGAGATGTATGTCACCAGTGTGATTCCCAGTGATAGCAGTTTAGAGCACCAAGCCACAGACAGACACCTGTCAGAGGCAATTCCCTGTCCTGTACATTCATTCTGGGAGTAAATGAAAATGGATGGGATGGCATTTTATACAAATGCCATGGGGAAATCTTGTTCTGCTGAAGCTAGGCATGTTCTGTGCCATCTAACAGCAGAATTCATTTAAATTTATCAATTCACTGCAAAGCTAATACGTTCAGGTTGAGGGGGGGAAATTGGAGGGGTGGGTTTGTTTGGGTTTGTTTGTTTGTGGGTTTTTCCCTCCAAAGGGTGAATAATGAGCAGTAACGTAGCAGGCAGGTCACTGCCCTTTCACAGTCATTTACATTATATTTAAAATGTGTCTCTAAGAGTGGCATTTGCTCCTTTTAATCAAGTTCTTCTATTGTAAGTGTTCTTTTCTATGGACTTCGTGGAATCTTTGCTAAAATTCTTTTTTTCCCCATTGGGATGATTTGCTGTGCAGAAACTGGTTTTGCTGACAGTTACTCTTTTCACAGGAGTTCCCTTAAGTGGACTCCAGTGAGTCACTGCTTATCCCCCTGACCTGTGGCATGGGTTGGGAAAAGATGCACATAGAGGCACAGAGAATACTAAAAAGATGTGATCAGCAACTTTTACTGCATAAATCCCTTTCAGACCTCAAACATCTCACTCTGTTAACATAAACTGTGCACAAAGGGAGGCATAAAAACTTCTTCAGCAATTCAGATCTTAAATGTTACTAGTACAGGGAATTTCAACTGGCAAAATATCAAGCAGGAAAATTAATGCAAAGAGAGACTCTTATAAGGGGACTGGTGCTTCAAGCATTACTATTGCATTTCTTTAAACAGCGCTGCTTTCACTAGGACTGTAATTGCTTCTTCTATTTGAATAACTGCCAGAAAATTTTCTATACCAATAAACTCCATTGTCAGTGTGAGATTGATATTACTCTTGATAACAGCTTTAAAAACAAACACGATTTATTCATCAAAAGTTCAATCAATACGTCCAAAATTTATATTCAGAAGACATCTTCACTTTGCTTTTAAACAAATAATTTCATCATAACCTACTTCTTACTAAAACTAAAATAAGTTTTCACATTATATTACAGGAGCAATGGCTATTCAGTTCTAAATAATGGCTCCTTTGCTAGACAAGTCAATGGAAATTGATTTGTTTCAGCCTCCTGTGCTCACACACACAAAGCCTGTGTACAACAACCCTATTGACTTCAGCAAACAGTATTCAACCTTGCATCCTCAAGGACTCGTGGCAAAATTTTTAAATCATTCCCCTTCTGTATTGTAGCCTTTATGGAACAAGACTGCATTTAAATGTCAGTCTCCAGCACAAATGCTATAAAGAGAAAATTGGTCACAGAATTGAAAATCTACTTTATATTGAAACATACAGCACAGGATTGGATATAAGAATGAAGAAAATTAAGCTGTGCTGAACTTCAAAATGAAAAGCATTGACTATACATACGGAAAAAGGAAACAGACTCCAGCACCCTGTCTACACAAGAGAGTTTTGGCACACAAGCAACCCAATGGGCAAGGCCAGGCTGCCTGCCATAAAGCTCCCATCTGCACACGAAGTGCTCTGCACGGCACACAGGCCTTTTCCAGTCCTGTGTGTACTGGATATTTTCTCTCTTCTATAAACAAGAACATTTAAAAACAATTAAAATAAAGATTAGGGATATTAGCATGGTAGGAGCATAAAGTGCAGTATCAGGGACAAGAGACCATATGGCCCATCAAAATCTGTGTTTATAAGCCTTGGAAACACAAATCAAGCATATTCCCATCCTTTTAATCCATTTTTTCCTATTTAAATCTGATTATCAACTTTATCCCTACATATCCAAAAGTAAATGCCACATCTTACATTTCAAGCATATCCATAAATAAAACCAATTGTGAAAAGCCCATATCTGAATGTCTCCAAAGCTGATGCTTGACCTCAGGTTTTGAGCTAGTCACCATCTCTCATAATGTATTGGTTCCTGCTTGTTCCACTTGCTTTTGACTTTTTTATATAACATTTAAGTGAGCACCTTTGGCATCTGAGAGATTGCACAACAGCAGCTTTGTGCATGCACATCATGGCAATATTTTCACTTATATTTCACACAATGCCAAGAATGTAGTGACTGTTCCCCAACAATTACTCTGAAGTTTTAAGATGAGGAGTTATTTATGTGATAAAAACCTCTGAAGTGGGCACTTCAATATGTTTATGTTGGTTAACATTCACCAAAAGGGATGACCAGGTGATTTTTGTTTTCTTGCTCCTATTATACCAGTGTGAATAGCACATTATTTACTAGGTCATTGAGCTAAGGGATCAGACTAAAATCTGAAGCTTGGCAGAAATCAGTCCTGTTCTATTCCTTAGGCTTATTTGCTGGATTTTATTTTATAAACAGCAAAGGATTTGCCATGCGTGGGTAGCACATAGCTCACCATGGCATTGGTGAGGTCTTGGTAAGACTGGATCATACATAAGAATGAGCAATGGTAGAAAGCAAAAATGAACAGCCAATGAAAAAAACTTGTTTTATTTGAAAAGAAGAGGTTCAGAGGGTTTAAATGCAATCTCATTAGCACAGTTTATCTACATTCCTTATAATGAAAGAGATATTCAGGTTTCCATATATAAATCTAAATGTCAGTTTTGGGATTGGGGTTTTTCTGTCCACTAAATGTCACTTGAGGTGTTTCTCCTCAAACAAACAATTCTTATATTATCCTATCAGGTATATTAACATTTTTTTCTCTCTCTTTATCCTTATTTACTGCTGTGGTTTAAAACTCATTTCTTCACCCACATTACAGAACCATCTATTTGCTTCTCAAAAGTAGCTTTACAGCTATTCAAAATTACTTTCCCTTTTCTGATCCAACCTTGCCTCTCCTGTCAATCACTTCCTGATTGCTTCATTGAAACAAGAAATGTCCTCCTCAGGACATCATCTGAAGTAATATGTTCATCAGCTGAAAAGAACATATGAAAAAAAAATCACAAGCCACCAATACCACAAAAAACTTTCACATATCAGAAATGCTATCCCCAGCTCTGAGTGAGAGGATTTAAAGACACTTGCCTACAGTTTCAGGGGTTATGTTTAACTAGGAAAGAGGGGGATTTAACAACAAAAGTTGATAATTAAAGAAAAAAAATAAAGAACTTGACTTGTTTACTTGATTAAGGCCAAAAATCCACCCACAGTAGATCATTGGGACACACATCAGAACAAAAGCAACATCATCTAAACTAAAGACACGCACTGAGAAGCAAAAGCATTCTTTTAAAAGTTATTAGAAGATTGTTCATCACCAGAGAAACATGGGAGCAGTAAGGATACAAAAATCTTTTCTAATTATTTCCTTTTAAAACTGGGGCTTGATTATCTTAAAGAAGAAAATAAATCTTACACCCTTGTAAGAGCAGGAGATGTGACATGGACATGGTGAAGAAGATCCTTACCCAGTGTTTACATGAGGAAAAGATGTTCAGTGTAACAATGGGTCTTGTATAGACAAACAAGATTATCCTGTTTGGTGCGAAGTATTTGCAAGAAAAAACAGTTCAAGAAAGATAAAAGCCATATATTTGTAAGGATGAAAGCCTTCTTCTCAGGGGGAAATAAACGCTGACCACTTACAGAAGAAAAGAAGAGAGACAGCAAGAGGGAGAGAGTTGCCATTCCCAGTGTGCTGGATGAGTTTCTGAGCACTCCAGCTCTGGCACAGCTGAGCAGCCAGTTCTGAGGGGCAGGAATAGGACATGGTTTGCTCTACCACAAATAAGGCATGCCCAACAAGAATGTGCCACTTCTGCAAACACAAACTATCTCCTACAGGTTCTGACTAAGCTGTGACAAGTTTCATGCTAGTCCTTCATCACTGCTGTTTCATCAGTGCAGCTAAGACAAACTTAGGATAAGCAAAAAAGTGAGAACCATGGCTCAAAAGTCCTTGCTTCAGTACATCTCTTGTAGGAAAGCCCTGCATAAAGTGAATTCTCAGTCTATCTGTATTCAAAAGAAAAACCAAAAAACCACATACTCTCAGCTGCAATACTTCAAAAAGGATCCTGAAAAATGACCAAAGGCTAAGAGCAAATAATCTTGATCCCACTGAACTCAAATAATCAAGCTCCCATTAACTTCCAGGGGACAAGACTCAATCCAGGAATCTTAGCAAGAGGCAGTGAAGGAGGAGCAGCAAAAGATGGGTGTGGCAGAAGCAGAAATGCTGAAACCGACTCCCAATGCCCTAACATGGTATCACTGTCCTGTATAGAAACTCAGGGAGTCTATAAATAACTACAACTATGCATCACAACTTTCTTCATCTATCTTTGGTGTTTGGATTGAGTTTGGTTGGTTTTTTTTATTAGAAGTTCAGAGGAATAAAGCCCTGTCTACAATAGCTGTGAAAGAAGCAGCAATCAATCCTGAATCTTGTATCTTCAACCCATCTCCTTATGGGCCAACAAAACTGTTTCACAGAACCATTTGCCACTGTCTGTCATCTTTAAGACAGTTCATGTACTGAAATGTGCAGCAGAGACCTTCCCTAGTGTCTCAACATTTAGTATTTCATGAAATCATCAACTTGAATTTATAAATTAAATATTCAGTCCTTGAGTTGGCAAGAGAAAGATTGAGACAACTGTAACTAAAAGGACCTTGATGTAAAAAATAAGTGTGAATAAACTCACTTTAAAAGAAATAGGAAAGCGTATGTTTGATTACGCAGAGCAGACTCAAATCTTGGCTTGGGTAGCACTGTGCCAGACTGGAGTGGAGCATAGCGGAGTTCAGCAGGAAACAAATCACACTCACATGTATGAAACCAGGCAGAGCAGGTGAATAGAAATCGGTTAATTAACAGCATGAATATTAACAAGATCAATGGCGAAATCTAAAACTGCAACTGACAATAATCAGTGGGAAAACTAATAAAAAGCACCTAAGCTTAATTTTCTTTCCTTCTTTTCTGTGGTGAAAGATAACAAATCTTTATATTAATTTTAACCAGTGTCACAAAGTGACCAGTGTGTGAGCCTGAAGAAGAGGCAGTCAGTGTCTTTATAGCAGCTGCTCTGGGCCATCTTGCTTGCTTATTACTTAAAAACCAAGGTTAGAATTCAGGGCACAGCACAGTTTATGAGTCCAAGGTAAGCAACAAGAGACACGCCTTGATCTTAGGACATGATGAAAAATCAGTGGAAATGTTATTCTCTCATTCTCTGGGGTATTTTGGCAGGGTGACATGGGAAGGTGCCTTGCCATTTCATCCTGATAACAGACAGTTCTCCAGAGAGGAATAACTGGATGCTAATATTCAAACACTCGTGAGGAACACAACATTTATATTGGATGGTCAGGACCAAAACTCTGCCAAGTCACACTTTGTACAGTTCTCAAGACAAAATGCAAGCCGCTACTCTAAAAGCGTGAACCCTGCAAGCCCAATGAATCCATAGAACCTTCCACCAGCCTTGATCATACAAACTGCCCAACACTAGTAATGAAGGAGTTAAAAAAGCAACAAAACCCTTTCCTTTTCCTCCACTTGGTCACTGTTTTGCAATTTAACATTTACCATGAATTAATTACTGGAAGTCTCCATTAAGACTCTTAACATTTAGAGTGAAAGGTCAGTATAAACTCAGGGTCACTGTTTACAGTGCTCTCTGAGCAAGCAGTCTTATTGCTTGGAAGTAACCATGAATGTTAAAAGGTACAAGGCAAGTATAACGAGGAAATGAAATACAGAACTCTAAAAATATCCCCCTGATCTATGCATGTAGTGTAGTATCTGACAAATTCAATTAAATATGTCATACATCATTCCTACAATGTTACTGATAGAGACATTGCAGTATTGGATTTTAATTATTCAGCTGGTATTGATCCCACAATAATCTGGTAAAAATCATTCCAGGTTGTCAGTATGCCTAGGAGACAACAGCTATTATCTAATTATAAATCACACCGTGTCATTTGACAAAAGGTTAGGGCTTTCTTTTTACACATTTTTGCAGTCAGATTCTCATGTATAAATCAGAGTGACATGATTGTCTGCAAATGCTAATTATTTTCTTCCCATTGAGCATCCATTCCATTACCATGATGGACTCATAAAAGCGAGCTCTTAGTGCACATAGCAAATTCCCAGACACGCAACAATGATAAAGGAATTGGGATTTCAGATTTTTATTCCGTACTGACCTTGAGCAAGCAATTGTAACGCTCGCAGGGTTTGCATTTCCCCAAAGGAGAAGAGTGGGACAATATTTGCTGTGCCCATTCTTGTTAAATGCTTTCAAATCCTCAGAGGAAAGCTGCTGAGCAGCAGCAAACTTTCCTTTTCAGTTTACATGGAGACAGAGGCTGGCTAGTAATCCCACAGTGTTCTCATCCAGAAATCCAGGTTTCCCTCTGCACTGCACTGCCATCATCAGGGAACTGGGTGGCTGAGGCTATCCATCTGGTTTTTCTTCCCCCTCCAGAAACTGACCTTTTATCAAAGCTTGGGCCCAGAGGAGGGAGCACACATTCCCAAAGCATGGAATCAGTCCTAGCAGCCAGCTTGGTCCTCTGAAGGCAGCTGGCTTTTGGTTCAAGCACCCTGCACTGACCAGCAGCAGCGGCACAGCAGAGCCCCGCTCCCCGGTGCAGCTCCCCGGGGAAGGCAGGCTGAGGGAATCTTTACGGGCAATCCAATAGCCTCTGACAGATGCTATCCCCACAGGGCACGTTTATGTATAAGGAAGGAAGGTGATAAAAGTGCCTGATCATTGCTCCCTAAAATACAATGACTTAAACAACTGCGCTGATGGTCTGTAATAAACACACCGTTCAGTGCCATCCTGGGACTCCCTTTTTTCCCCACACATGCCTCGAACTTTATGATACAGAAATAAGGATAAAATAAATGATCAGCGACAAATGGCCTAAACCGAGAACATGAAATCTGAAATGGGAGGTTAAATATTCGGGAAACTGTAAATGTCCTCCTTTAGATCTGAATTTTATCTGATTTGAAAATGTCACTATTGAGTCAAGGACAATTTAGAGACTAAAAATTTTTTTCAGCTGAAACAAGGGACATTTTGGAAAATCGGGTTCAAATGAGAAACATACCCATGAAAGCCATCACCTGGCACTCACTGCAGTCTGCAAGCCCTGGGTGAGCTTTGGGACTCGCTTTATTCTTNCCATGAAAGCCATCACCTGGCACTCACTGCAGTCTGCAAGCCCTGGGTGAGCTTTGGGACTGCAATATTGTGATAATTTCTGCAGTTCATGGATATCAGAGAACCTGCAGGGAGAGGGACTACAGTCCTTCCTTCCCTAGACCACCCCTGAACTGAAGGATCTCTCAGAAGAAGAAAGACACATTATTAGCAACAGCTAGATTACCACCTAGCCTATGCACTTCTGCAGGAGTGAGGGACTGCCACGGTCTCCGGTGAATGTTATTACCAGAGGCTTTTAACAACACAATAGATTTTAGGTACTTGGTGGCTTAAGTTCTATTTTGAAAGGAGAATTGCCATTGAATAACCCTAAGACTTCCTTTCATTCCATTTCACAGAAAGCAAAAAATATTAGGTAGCATTAAAAGCTCCTCTAGCTAACCTTTCCAAACTCTCTCTTTGTACATCTAGGTGAAATCAGGAGTGAAGTTCACTTCCAACTACTTATTCACTCTTCATTTTCATTCTTTTAATTACTCCAAAACTCTCCCACGTACAGAAATCCAACAAGACACTGCCAAAAAGAGAAAATCCCCAGCATGATTCACTTAAGCTGCCACACAATTCTTAGTCACTTTCCACTCCTGAGTTAAGTTCACCTCAGCCATCTAAAATAAAAAGCGGTATGTCCTAAGCTATCTTACTTCTTTTAAAAGACTTTGTTTTATTACTCCTTTCTATCCTTGTATGCCCTTTCTATTTCCAGGCCTCGCTTTTTAAGACATCAATCTGTGGCCAGTCCTTTTTCACAATTAACCTCACATTCATAACTATCTGTGGTTTTTTCCTTTCTCTGAACATAACTTCTCATTTTGCTTCATCTCTAGAGTATTCTGGGCTGTTCCCAGAACTTCATGAACAAATCAGCGCACCGGGAAGCACAGAGTCTCACCAGGGTGTACAGTCTTGTGTAGTTACTCTCTGAGCATGAGTAGCGCAAAGCCAAGGGGAATTTCCAAAGAGACCTAAAGGAAAACAATGCCAAGAAATGCCAGGTTCACCATGCACCACTTCTTGCTGTTCATTTGTCTTGCACACCACAGCTGAGTTCTACAAGCCCAAGCCCACCTAGGACTCCAGATCAGACTCGCACCCCTGTCACCACTGACTCACAGTGGCGAGGCAGAAAAGCACCATTTCCTTCCCAACCCAGAGACCTAAGGAAAAGGCACAGATTGTCACAACTTGACACCCGAAATTGAGGTGATGCCTAGCAACACGGGAAAAATTCTGTGAACAAACACAGAAGAAAGCCTACCTGCTAATTTTGAGGCAAACACAAAGTTGCAAAGAAACCCATATTTTAAACAATCCAAGGGGTTCTGAGAAATTGAGGACCTGTGTGGTTTCAAAAAGCTGTGTGCCACAAGGCTTGAATTATCCCTGACAAATGACTACATGTCACAGGCAGTACAAAACCCACTGACTGGGTAATGGCAGCTCACAGGTGCACAGAAAACCTGCATCTGATCAAAGGTAAAAATAAAGGCAACACTGGAGCAGGACCGTGAGGCTTTTGGCTTGACGCACTTTCACATGGATGCCATCCATCAAATCCCCTACTATGCATGAACATGACATCAGACCCAGGCAAAATGTAACATTTTTTCACCACTGAGCCCCTTGGCTTTGTTTCACACGTCTGATTGTGTGGTTTTTTTTCTCACCTGAAATCTCAGCTGCTATTCAGTCATATGTTTTTTCAAACCTTTTCATTAAAACACCATATTTCAATATTCCATAAAGTGAAGTATCAATGTTTTAGAGATTAACAGCACAAATAATATACATTTCCAAAGGGAACATGATAATGTTTGGTGAATAATAAATGAGAAACTGTTAGTGCTTTTGGGTCCTATTGTATAATAGTAACTTGTGCATTTACTCTAAAAATTTTGCTGCTACATCTCAGTTCATTTTTATACTCACTTGTCTTCCTACAATATGTAGTATGATCACTTTAAAACTGTGAAAGGCTCAGGAGAGGTTGAGTGACACACTAGGTGTGACAAACCAGAAAAAACCCATCCTGGCCTTAAGCTGCAGTACTCAAACTATTCATAAAAGGCTTTACTTCCCTTTTTTTCATATACATAATGAAAAAGAAAAAAAAGCTTAACTAAAAAATATTAATTTGTTTCAATAAAACAGACCTAACATTATGGAGATAAAATGGAAATAACCAGAAGGATACTTTCCACTGAAATAAAACACTCATATGAAAGATGTAGCAGAGTTTGCAAACTATAGCAGCATATTTCTAAACCGAACACTAATCCGAATTCTGGTCAAATCTCATATTTGCTGGTAGAATGTGCAAGCTTTTTCATCTGATACCTGTACTATCAATTGATCTGCTTCAGAGTGCTGCATATTGAACAAGTAATAAGATCCAAAAAAACCACAGAGCCCCTCTAGCAAACCAAGTGGCTTTCTGGTGTCCTTGTTGACAGTGTTTCATAAGAATGATGAGAAGTGCTGAAGACTCACAATGAGAGACAAAGACAAGAATGTCTTTGGAAGGCAATAGCTGCCATCCTCCCTTCCTGCTGGGCATACAGGAAACATTAACTAGCCAGAGCTGTGAACTCATCACGTTGCAATCACTGAATTAAAAGCCAGTTGTTCTCTGAGAAACATGCCAGTGAATTTATTCCTCTGTACTGGATGCTGCCCAGCTCTCCTGCACTGCCACAGCCACACAGTCAGAGCTTCAGGAAGAAGATCCAACAGAATCAGGAATATGTACAAGGTATGAAAGGGATGATCAGGGCATAACCCCAAGCCCTTGATGTATCCTCCTGGATTCTCCTCTGCTTTGAACAAAAGTAAAAGCATTACTGGATGAGCAAATTGTCCCAATTCACTGTAGGGCCACGGGGAGGTGGAGAACATTTGCTATCTGTGCCACGGGTAGCCAGCCTCATCATCCATGATGCATCACTTCTCAGTTTGCTTCAGAAGGAAAAAGGATGTTCTCACCTTCAAGTCATGCCTAGTGTTACTAGCAAAGGATGCCTAAAGAGCTTACAAGTGCAGAAATATAGTCTGTGCAGAATGCATTTTTGGCTTCAGTGTCTCAGAGAAAAAGCTCACCAAACCAAAGAAAGCTGATTTCAGAAAGGTAAACACTTAAGAATGTTCTATGATTACAGAGCAGGTTTTAAGTTTTACTCCGGATGGGCCTTAACCAAGGGATTTATGAATTGTCATAGAGCAAACCGGATCCTATCAGAGCAGTAAGCAAACTCCAATGGCAAAATTCACCAACCATGAAATTGCTTTCAGCTCTGTTTTCTGGAGGCAGAGTGGACTAACCTATGTTGGAATCCAGATTCTTCCCATCCTCTCTGACCTGTTGCTTAAGACTCACACAATGACACCAGCTCCTCTCTCTGAACTATGCTGTAATTTCCCTTCTACATCTAGAGCTGGATTTGGTAGTTCCACGATAAAGTCCATAAAAAGGGACACATTTTAGTGTGAAATGTGAGGGCTGATGCCCAGCAAACCACCATTCTTCAGCTTCTTGTACTGGTTCAGCTAAAGGAAAGCCTCACACTCCAGCTTTATCCAAAGGTTGCTGGCTGAAACTTCTGTAAGAGTTCATAATTGCTTTATATTTTAGTCCACACCACCTGCTGTAAGACTCATACTGATAAATAACAGATCAGGCAAAAATGGGAATACAACAAGGCAGCCAGACAAGATCATCACTCTAAATTCCTATGGGGAACTGGTTGTGAGCTCTGACTGACCTTCAGAACCTCACCTGATATTTCCTAACCCAAATTATTGTATGATCGACAGGGCTGCTTTTCACTCTGCTGCAGCTGTTGCTGGGAGATTCTCCAGGACTGTCCTATGGACCACCAGAGACACTGGACCTGCTCCATCTGACCATCCCCCTTCCCAGTGCCTCAGCTGGATTTTCAGAACTTTGAGTCTTCTTTACCACTAAAATCTTGTGAGACCATTCACATTGTTCAGTGGGTGAACATGATCTTGTTTACTATCTTGTGCTTCAAGAGTCTTCCACCACAGGACAGGACAAAAAACACACAAAAAGCAACGACCTCAATCAGCCCAGGTTGGACAAGGACAGCACAGCCTTGACTGTGCTCAGGTGATGCTTTATGACACAGGACAGGAAATGGAGAAGGCTCCATTTCAAGCATAAAGATAAGCTGCATAACTTGGCTGAGCTGCTTGCTATAAAATGACTCCTTTCTGTCCGTAAGTAGTTATCTATAAATAATATCAATGCCATTCATGGGGTTATTTTTCCTCTTGGTTTATGATGCTATCACACTCACTTGACTCCTTCACCTACCTCAGCTCACCTCTGCAGGAATTTCTGCAGTGACCCCAACTTCTCTGCCTTTTCCTCCCAGACCCCACCAAACTGCAGCATGGGAAAATAGTTCTGTCACTGAACTCACAGGTGCAGCCAGAGATCCAGTTACTCTGAAATCCTCCATGATTACTTTGTTCAATCTGTTTCACTCCAGATGTGAAGAAGATCACTCTGCATTCACTTTCTTTTTCCTTTTCTATATTGAAGGAAATGAAGCCACATCCATTCTAATTATTAGTACTATCTAAAACCTTTCCAATAAGGAGGCATATGGACAGCTAAACATGCACAAACTAATCAGCTTTTACTGCTGCCTGATAAAGTGTCACACTTATCGTGTTCCCTGATCAGCCGAGCTTATTAGTTCACTGCATATGACAGTCACAAATTTGCATCTATTATACACTGTCTGGAGATTTAAAAGCTTCCTGTTATGCAGAGATTATCCATCAATGGAGGCAATTCTTGAGAGAGAAAAGAATATGTTAGTTCAGTGCTAGCTTTACTAGGAAGGCCTTGGTGGATTTATCATCTTAATCTGTTACATTGACTGAAACCATTGCAGCTGTCTTTATCCAGCTGTTCCAGAAGTGATTGGCAATGTATTAGTAATAATTTTACTAAATATTCTTCTGAATCCTTAAGAGCATAAGTCAAATGGAGCTTCTTTTTCTTTGCTTTAACCATTTCTCAGTAGACACTAGTAAAATCAAAAAGGTACCTGAGCAGATGTGAAGTACCTTTGGGTGGGGCAGTGCCTGAAAATCAAATAAACTGCTTCATCCTGTGGAGAGAGGGACCAGAGGTGGCAGGAGAAAGCAGCCTCTGGTCCCCCTGCAGATCATGGGAAGCCAAGACACTTTACCTTGCTTATTAACCTTTTGAGGAGAGCAATTAGGTCTTAATCTTTTATTTACACCTTAGAGAAATGGACTAAAGGTGAAAAATTGTTTTAAAGATTGGCTAGAGATTCTTGGTCTCTGTCTCCTCTCCCTGAAACAAGAGCCCACACCACCTCTGCTCTTCCACTGCAGTCAGTGGCTCCCACTGCCCACAGTAGTTTTGGTGAAGCAAGCTGTCCTCTCCTCAAGCATGAACTTTTACATCCTAATTCCCAGACGTGCAACCAGTCTCCAAAAATAAATTACAGACAATCTTTACCCAGTTGTATATATATGTTCCAAGCAGAGGAAGCAGCAACTGGAAATTGGAGCCAAACAGTTTATCTTGCAAGAATCAGGGCTAACCCACGAGGGGTTCTATACTGTTATTTTATTTTCTTGACTGTGCCAATCTCCTCCTTATTATTACCTTCAGCCAGGAGAGGGAGGGGGAGTGGGGAAGAAAAAGGCTGATACTTATTCCAGCCATGAATCAGCAAACAGAAGATAGTACACAAGCATTCAGGCTGGCATCTTCCCTAAAGAGAATAATTGAGGCAAGCTTGCTTGGCCTCCTGCCACCTTAGTCCTGCATAAGAGTCTCTGCATGGCATTTCCGTTTGCCATCCTGCCCCTCCGAAGGCACACGGATAGTTAGTGTAATTGTGCTCTCTAACAAGCCGAAAAGAGGGAATTAGCTGCCCTTTACTTTCTGCTCAGGTCAGCTAATCCTCAAGGCGGTCAGGCAAGTAGCAGAGAGAATGTCACACAGAACTCACATCAGGCAGAGGGTGAGGCCAGCAGCAGCTGTACAAACTGCCCCCAAATTCAGCGGTGGGGGAGAGGGAGAGCAGGATTAACAAGGCTGGGGGGAGTATAAGCAACCCTTCCACAGGCCCACAGCAATGAAAAGCACGGCTGAAGAATTAAACTCATTCTCTTGATCTGCTCAGGAAGAAGTGGACTACAGACCAAAAGCTTTAAAAAATGAGATGGTAACTGACAATGCAATTCTCAGTTGTATGTGCAAAGACTGTAAAATCACTGTTACATTTCTCCATTTCCTTTCCACATTTCCAAGAAGTTATGCCTAATCCAAACAATGTTTGAGTAAAATAGCATATAGACTGCAAATATCAACATGATTAAGGTGATGTCTTTCATAAATATGTTATGCTCTAGCTAGATCTTAGAGCATCTAGTGACGTTAATTCAGGCCTTTGTAACATTGGTGCTGCAAAAAAATTATTGTAATTTTTCTGGTAAATCTCTTCTAAAACCCACAAATCAAGCAGGATGAACCAGACTTGCCATATACTAACATTTTTAATGAAAACTATAAGAGATGCTGTGTGAAGAAATTAATTCTCTCCAATTTGGCAACTGGGAAACTGAAGCAAAAAAAAAAAGAGAAGAATACTTTGTGGCTGCCACCCGGGTCCAAACAGCATCAGGTGGCCTGGTGTCTCTCCCCTCTGTTCCACCCGTTTGTTCTTCACATTGCATTGCCCCTTGAGATTAAGCAACTCAATATTTATAAAAACAGAAGTATTGAGGAGAACATTAAAGCAAGGGAAAAAAATGAAAAAGAAAGAAATGAAATCTTTTTGCAAATTAGAAACAAACCACCCCTGCTGTTAAATAGTCTGTAACCAAGGGTACTGTGCCATTCTCTTGGGGCTTTTTCACCCAAATGATTTATTTGCAGGAGCTATACAGGTTTAATTCAGTCTGTGGCGGTAACAAAAGATAAGCCATTCATTGAGACCATGTCCCTTCTCTGTTCATGAGGCTTGAGCCAAGTTCTGCCCTGGAGAAGAGGCACAGCAATCTGTATTGACAGCAAAAACACAGAGAGATGCAAGTCCCAATTTAATTGTGACTATTTAAATCACTGCAAAAGAAACTGTTTTCCCAAGGGCTTCATGAAAGAAAATGGAAGTCAAAACTATTTTTTATTCGAGTAAACAAACTGGAAGAGTACACAATCTTGTTAATGAAACACACTGAAAATAGCTGAGAGAATAATGCCAAGAGTTGCAAACAAGACGCGCTGTAGAATGTGGAGCAACAGCTGATTAGCAGTCCCGTCTTTATTTTCTAATGGTAATTAGCAGTTTCTTAAAGGAGATGCACACGGCATTGCTTCAAACTAAGCACAGGCTCTGTTTGCCAAAGACATGGGGCTTCCTTCTTATCTCAGACGTGTTGCAGAGCCTGATGTGCCCTTTCTTAAGGCTGCGTTCTCAAATAACTACTCTACTGCATTTCAACATCACTAGTCTCATTCTCTGAAGTCTTTCAGAATGTCACAGAAAGGAGTATTCTTCAACATTTCAACCGTTATCTTATAGTGAAAAGGAATGCATAATACCAAGAGTATATTTGCCAAGGAAGCCGACTGATTTATTTGAATATTTGCACAGCTTTTGCAGCAAATCTCCTCCACTGTTTCCTCTGCATTTTCAGATCAGAGTAAAAAACTCAAGTATTGCAGTGGCATACAAATGGAGCAAACATTAGCCCCAAGGGAGTGGGGAGGAAGAAAAAGTCTACAAACACATGCAGGAAGGAGAGAAATGAACTTTTTAACTGAGAAAGGGAACAACAATGCAATCATGGACCTTATTGCAACAGAGTTAGAACAAAGCAACACAATATAAGTTGTCATGCAGCTAACTCAAACATCAGCAAAAATGTAATGACATAATACACCTCCCTGGTGAAGAGTGAGCAGAACACTCAGGTTACAGCATGGTGTGCACTTGAGTCCATGTCTGCACAAGTCATCTTACTGCTCACATTACCAATTATCTCAAGCAATACATTTTTTCTACCCCAAATGAGCTTTTGCATTTGTGTTGGAAATGTCACTGTGCATCCTAATGCCTACAACAAACAGAAGCAGCACATGTGCACCTGTGGCTCATTGTTCCTCCCTGGGCATTTTTCTTTGTTCAACAAAGGCATTAAGCCTCCTCACTGAGGTCATCCAGAATGATGGAACTATTGGTATCCAAATTCAAACACTTCAAATGGCATAGAGCTCGTGTCTAGACCAAAGTCACATACATGGAAGGAATTTCAGCTTGGAAAAATCCCACAGAGAATTAAATTAGGAGTTAAGCTGGGTCTAAACAAACCTAGGAATGAAACATGTTCAAGTCACAAATTTCTTTCTCCCCATTCCTCACTAGGCATGCATGCCCCTCACCTCACACAAATATTTGTTAGAAGGAAGAGCACGAAGGCTGAAAAGCTTTAAGTGCCCACCCAATTTGCAATTGCTTTTTCATTTGGAAGTGTCAAACCCCCCATTTCCCACTAATTACAGGAAGAGCCACAGGAACAGAATCAGAGGGTAATGCTTTGTTCTGCCTTGCTCCCAGAAGGAAGCAATCAGCCCTCCTGGGCAAGCCTGGCTGGGAAAGAGCTGAGATGACACTGGTGGGATGTCACCTCCTCCAGACCCTTTCCCAGGAAGCACAGGCATGCAGCTCTGCTTGTGACACTGCCCTTGCCGTCTCCAGGCAGCAATGACAGAGACAAGCAGAGGTTCTCAGAGACACAGAATGCTTTCTCTTGTATTCCTGCACAGCCACTTAGATCCAAACCTTGATCCCCAAAGTTTCACGCAGATAAGCACGGAAGTCAGCAGTTCAAATCATTTCCATAGGTAGACATCAGAACAGAAGTGAAAATACCAAAGTCATGGCAGAATAGAGCTGAAAGATGGGAGACAGAAGAACTGAATGCCTTGGAGCTATCTTTTCCACATTCTGCTTGCAATCTGCATTACCAGCTTTTCTGTTGAGAATAACAGAATTTTGCATATTGTCAGGTATTTGAGGAAGCAAAACATGTCAAAGCACATAATATCACATTCTATCTAGCAGAATACTGTATTTTACTGGCAGAAATACGCATTTTCCAGCTTCTTAAATTGTACGTGCAGCAGCTGATTAAAGGTCTAACGAAACTTCAGGCAGATGGGAAATGCTCTAAAAATCATCCATCAAAGAGAGTGAAGGACAGCAAGTGCAGTAAGGGGTATCCACATGTGCACCCAGCAGTGGCTCACCTGATGGGAAGCGGCATTGCAGGTTTTTTAACAGTGACAGCGTTTGGGCATCAGGCAGGGACCTGGTTCTGCAGCAGTGGGACCCCAGATCCATGGACCCCCAGGCTGCTGGGCAAGACACACACACCTCAGGTCCTGCTGGGGCACCACTTTTTCACTTTCCTCTGGACAATCCCTCAGTTTTACCTGGTAACACAGTGCAGCTGAAGGCCTGCAGGTACTGCGAGGATAAAGCCTTGCTTTGTGACATATTGTGGAAGAGACTATGACAGATAAGAAACCACTACCCGTTTTAAAGGCAGGGCTTTAAAAAATCAAGTCCCTCTTGAAACACTTCATCCACAGACACTCCTACCTTCAGGGTTCTAGCAAAACTTGAGGAGCCAGAATTCACAGGAAGCAAAGGACCACAATGTAGAAGCAAAATACAAGTGGATCACCCTGTTTGTGACCCAGGGACCTCATTACAATTCTGAAAGCTTTCCTTTTGACTCTAAGCAGGTGCCTTACAAACACAGCCACAGGTGAACTTGTAGATAAAATCAGGTACTGCCACCACCGCCCTGAGGTCTTGGTGCCAGACTTAAGGTGCTTCACTTTTTGCCACAGAAAGACCAGGCAAACATGGATTTTGCCACAGAAAGTTTTCACTCACTATGGACTTATCATGTTCCAAGCGCTCATAAGAAGTCACAAATAGAAGGACACCTAGCTTGGTAACACATTTCACACAGAAGCAAACTGGATAGACTACTTATGTCCTGTGCTGAGCCACAGCAGAATTCTTTATGCTGGAAAACAAAATTAAAACAAAGACATGAGTCAATCAACCATAAAACTTCAACCATCTTCAGGGTTAAGTGGCATCTAAGCAGACTTTCAGGGCCATAAGCTTGGATGGGTCACCCAAGCCCTCACTAAGCACCCATTCTCAATTTGGGCTCTGGTCTCAATTCTTTGTCTGCAAAAGAGGGTGAACAGAATTTTCTATGGGGATGGGGGTGTAATACCGAAAAAACATCAGCCATAAGAACCTGTGAAATCCTGAACAATAATTGTTCAACAAATTGAACATTAGTGCAGGAAAAAGTTGTCTTGGCTTAGATTGCTGGTTGAAATTATTTCTGCTTTACAGTGTTAAAATCTCTCTGTGCAGCAGCATATAAATTTTAAGACTAATTATTTTTAATGACTGTTTGCTTCCAGATGTAATACAACTATTATTACTCTAATTACCCATTATTACTATAACAAAAGTCCAGCATTCAAAAGCCACAAACCACTTAGCAAACATACATTCTTTCCTCACTGGGCAGTGGCTTTCATTATTTTGCCCTTCATGAAATCACTTACTGCAACTGCCTCTTTCTTCACAGATATCTTCTGCAAAAAGGAAAAAATAAAAAAATAAAAAAAAAAAACCAAACAAACAGCTAATCAGGATTAAAATTTCTTACTCTGAGTTTCTACCTTAAGGATCACTCTGTTACTACCCAAATCAGCTTGCCCTACCTGGCCTTCCAGGCTGTGCTCCTGGCATTATTCTGCCAGAGATTCAACAGAAGGGAAAGCAAAGCAGGCTCTGAGGCACTGATGGAAGAGAAACCTCCTGCCTACAGAGCAAAAGCTGCTGCTGGAAGAGATCTCAGCGAGCAGCTCATGTGCTGTGCTCAGCAGAGCCATAGGTGCTCTCCATCAACAGCAGGACACGAGGCAGCGTGAGATGCTCTGCTAGGACTTGGGGGACTTAAATCCTGCTTTTATCATAGGATTAGATACTACAACCACTGTGGGCCAGCTGTTCTTTATCAAGAAAAAAGAGGCAGCACAGCACTCCTCTAGGAATACACTTAGCATGACAAGCTCATTTACTCCCAGCAGTTGTTTACCACTCTGTACCTTTCCTACAGCAAGTGAGAAAAATTACAGGATTTGAATTTGGAAATGGCTTAAATGTAACAGTGGAAAAGGGGGCTGGGGTCTGGATTCACTCCTCAGATATACTGCAAGAATTTTTGTTTCTCTCCTGGACCTCTGCAGTACACAGAGATACCAGTGTGCAGTGTGATCATCTGCTAATGCCAGAGTTAATTTAGACCTCATCTGTGTGAGACTTCAGAGTGCAAAGAGCTACTGACCATGTCCAGTGTTATCAGTTTCATTGCTTTTCACCAAGGAAGCTTCCAGTCATCCTCCTTCCTGGCCCAACCAACCTACTGGAGCCAGTCCTCAGCACTGCTGAAGTCACCAGAGCTATGAACACAAAATTGACTATAATTTTGAGTAAATTTGGGTTGGTTATGCTGCGTGAAAGAAAAACTCTTCAGTCTGGATTTACAAGAAGAGGAACTGCTCAGGAAGCCGAGCAGCCCCCATGAGAGCAGCTCAGCTGGGGCCAGCGCTCTGGGGGGAGCTCACAGACAGAGACACAGCTCCCCTGGGGACCCAGACTGCAGCCTGACACACGGCCTGACACTGGTTCCTCTCATGCCTCAGAGTCCCTTCAGTGCATTTTCACCTCAAGAAATTGTCCTCTCCTCTGATATACCCTTTGAGCAGTACCTAAAGCCTCAGGGAGAAAAGTACAACAGTTTCTGGGAAGTGCTGAGAAGTAATAAATTATAGTTGTGCATATTAGATATGCACACATATATGTATATAGATAGATTTGTCGGATGTACTTGAGCTGTTGTGAGACTATTCCCCCTAAAAATAATTCTACAAGGCACAGGAGTTTCACCAGTCACCTTGCAAGAAATCACATGCTTTGGATATAGAGATGGTGGATTTATACAGTTGTTTTATTTTCCCCATGTTTTTTGTATGTTTCATAAAGCAGAACATGGTGTAATTTATTGCTTGTCTGGCATCTTTCACACCAAAAAGATTACAAAAATCTTTCACTGCCAATTATAGTTAACCAGCCTCACTCAAAGGCAGTGGAGCTAACACTGAACTCACACAAACTCAGACGAACTCAGAAGTTCATGGACAGATGAAAGATCTCAAAGCTCAATTACTTTTCATGGACAGAATCCTAAACATCTTTGTCCTAACCATATCCTTCTCAGGAAGAAGGATCTGAAAGCTGAAAAGCTCACCAAAGATGGCCTGAAAGGAAATCTCTGAGGCAGGCTGGCTCTGCAAATTCATGTAACAGAGCATTCCCAGGCATATCATGCAGGCAGGAAAAAAAAAAAAAAAAAAAGCTCTCAGTATGGCAAGTATGGACAGAACAATGAGCACAGAGTCATAGAACAAGAAAGACGGGCTAGGGCAACACAGCAGGGAAATTTTTAAATGAGCAGGATCATTTTTATTTGACTTTGAAAAAAGAGGATATGGCTATCCTAAGCCTGGTGTGGAGATATTTTTATTGCTTGACTTTTACATGAACCTTTAAAGCTAGTATTTGGACAGTAAGAATATATTTTAGAGATCTATCAGTATGTCTATAGTGTGGCTGGCAGGGACTTGCAGCTTCTCTATTCCAAGCCTCAGGCAATGATGTCCTGGGTGAGGTGCTGTGTCTGTGTGGAAGCACTGAGCATCGCTCAGATTAAGGCAACTCACAATGCTCATGTGCTGACTTCAAAATCCATGAGGTATGGATGGCACTGAGACCTTTCTCCCCTAAATAAAGGGTTATTCTTCTTCTTTTAGAAAGTGGTTCAAGCCAGACAATATCTAGTGTTTTGAAGTCTCAGCTTTAATTAGAGAATTAAAGAAGCATATCTTCTTTTGTTAAAAGGACAGGCTGTATTGAATATGTGACAATGAACCTCCTTCCAGGACAACCACCAGAGATGTTCCTGCAAGGAACTGTGGAGAAGGATGACAAAGAGCTCATTCTTCACAAACATTGCCATCTTTGCACTTTTGTGACTCATCTTCTACTGATTTTAGTAGTAAGCAGCAAACTTTAAATGCAAATTATATTTCTCATCCAGTTTTATCAAACACAACATCCAATGTTAAATCCATACTTAGTCAATATTTAAATACTAGTTAGTCAAATTTTAAATACTGAGGAAAGGAAGAGATGTTCATGTGGAACCTTAGAGGGCTGTTATAACACATGAAAGATAACAGGTCTTTGGGACAGGGCTGGCTTAGGCCTCACAAGTGCTGCTTCCAAGAGTTAAAGCAGATACTTCTTTATTTAATAGAGTCCCCTGCAAAAATATGCCAGTCAAATACTGTGCCTTGCACTGAGAGCTGCGCTTGTCTAGCACTGTCAGAGAACAGTGTAAACAGCACAGTTCAGTCCTCCTCCCTGGCTCACTGCAAACAGCAAGCAAACCCTAAAGCAAGGGCAAACAATCCCAGCAAGCAGCATGATGAGGTTTGCTCTGAAACACCTGCACGTAAATGAAGACAAAGAGCGCAAGCTTCTATTTCCCTCTCCAGGAAAAAGACAACACAGAATCTGGCAAAGTCCATCCCCCATGTCCTGATACACAAGGACGAAATGTCCCACGGTGCAAGGAAATGTAAACAAGTAAAAAGAAATGACAGAAATCTTCTGTTTAATACTACAGCTGAAGTTTTCTTGACTACAGATTTCAGACTAGTTTTTTCAAAGGCTGGTGTCTAAAAGAACAAATAACGATCCTGTCAATGCAGCCTCAAAGACTGTATCTGAAAAATAATGCAAAGAAGGTTTGGCTAAGGCGAGCTTAGATATGCAACCTCTGGGGGATCTGCTTTTTCATGAAATTTTAAAGATGTGCATAAAATAGCAGTTTAGTTTGTGTGCTTAGAATTGTATGGATTCAACCAAGAGTAAAAAATGCTTTCTTTGTACCCATTTGTTACTTGAAAGACTAAACGCTGGCAATCTAGATACTTAAAAATAAGATTAACCCAAACCTGGGCACAATTCCTTATCTTCCCTCTCATCCAAGGTGTTTGCTGGTTCTCCATCCCAGCAGTCGGCCTATGTTAACTGAAGGTGCCCTGAATTTCCAAAAAATGTTATTTTCCTTGAGTAAAATACAAAATTATACTTCAGGATTGAAGTTTTCAGAGTTGGGCACTTAACTTCAGGGGCAGCAGTCTCAGATGCACTGGTTCAGGCTGGAATTTGCTGCTGGAGAATGCAAGCTGAAGTTTGCAACAGCTACTGGGGCAAGAGCTGAGTGTCCCTGTGGTATGGGAGCTGACAGCAAACCAGTGGTACTCTTGCCAAAGGTGTCATTTCTTACTGTGCCAGACTTTCCCACCCCTGTCCCCTCAGCAGTTTCTGTTCCCTGCAGGAACCCCTGTGCTTTGGTTGTCCTTGCACCCAGAGTGATGGGCTGGAGCAGAAGGCACCTCCAGCAGAGCTAAACTGGTGCCTAGACTGAATCCCAAGGACAAAACCAGCACGAATCACTCTGCCTTGTGGACAAACAGCATCACTGTCTCAGTCCAAGCATCCACAGTATTGCTCAATTCTCACAATTTCACTATTATTCCTAATCTTGTAATTATTTACCACTCAAGAAAAAAACCAAAAACCAACAACAATGAAGCTCCTCAAATAAAACCAGAATGTTTCAGTTATTCCCCTTTGTCAGTTAGTGCATCACATGCAGCCTTGCTTTGATTTCCCTGCCTTAAGGATCATCCAATTTGCTGCAATGCTGCACAAAATAAATCACTAACTTCATAGAGCAACAAAAGGAAGACATTTAATGAGTAAAGACAATATTGCATTACCAAAACAAAGATTAAAGGAACTAAATTTTTCATTTAAAATAAGATTTGAAAGCTTTACAGAGTCAGAGAAAGTAAAAAAGCCATACATGAAGGAAATACAATAATTCTAACCACAGAAATACAAATATTATTGGTAGAAAACATAACAGGGCTTTTTGAGAGAACAACACTGAATGAAAGCAAGAGAAGCAAAAACTGGATGAAAGGAAGAAAGGATGAGACAGATGAAAGAAAAGATGAGAGCTGGGTGAGAAAACAGGAAGGTCATTCCTTTATCTAGACTTGCTAACTTCAGTGTTCAGAAACAAAGGCAGCGACTGTTCTTCGCAAAATTGTCTCCAAGGACTCTGTAGCCCATTTGGTGATATTTTTAAAAATAGTTTGAAGAAAAAGAAAACTGCATTCTTTAATGTCACTCAGCAGTAGTTCTGCAGCTGGGGATTTCTGTTCATACAATGGTTTAAAGTTTTTTCTGCTCTAGTTATTTCATTACAACCACAGGATTTATTACATGGTAATTCCCTGAGCTCTTATAAATCTATTTGGGGATAGGAGGGGAGTTGTCTTATGATTCCAGTCTGGCAACAAATTTTCCATATAAAATTTAATCTATTGTATCTCACTTTTGTATAATCAGATCATTAAAATGCATTGCTAACATGTAAATCTGAGCTAACCTCATTACCATAATTATGCTCCATAATTATTGAATAAACAAGCATTTTAGAGTTTCTGAAGTCTGCTGAGAACGCTTTTCCAGTTTGGGAGTGGCTTTAATTATGTGTTTCCTAATCATTATTATAAACCATTGTGGCAATCCTGCTATGTGATTGTTTTAAACGCTGCTCATGATCTGACTGGCAAGGACCAAAGGTTCACGTGTTGAGAGCACATCAGAGAGATCCCTCAGTCACATCCTGCCTGCTGGGCTCCACATGAATTAGTATTATTGTTTAATTTATAGACAGGGCTTTGCTCACAAGCCTTCATGCATTTTCAGGAATTATAGGCAATGAGTGAAATTCTGCTTTTTCCCTCTGGAAAGAGAATTAGTGAGTGAACATCTCTGTGTGTGACATAAGTTTATTTGAACGTAAAGTGTTCTGAAAAAACATGCTCACCATAGGTTTTACACCTGCACTGCACAGATGTCCAATGAAACAGCTTTCAAACCTGCTGCCTACTAGGTATTTATTCTATTTTTATTTCCCATTGCTTTTCTTGGTGGTTTGGTGGTGGTTTCTTTATGATACGTAAATGTTATACAATAAATGAGGCATAGGGTAAACACCAGATCCCCAGCCAATACAGCAGCTCCACTGAAGCTAATAAACTTTCGCCAATGTATGGAAGATTCAGCCCATTACCTTTGGAAGCCATCATAAGCAGAACCCTGCTGACTTCTAGAAGCCAGTTTCATCTTTAATGAGCAGCACATCATTCTAGGACTACCATTGTCAGAACACGCTGCCACATCTTGATCTAAACAGAAAATGGATAATTGCTGTCTTTGCAGGCCCCCAGAGACATCCACAATCTGTGACAGATCTGACCTTAGAAGAAAGGACTCATAAATTATCAATAAGTTCTTGGAAACATTTGAGTGTCCTTGACCCAGAGTGAAATAAACAAAAATACCCATGATGTTGACATTTTCTCCTTTTATAAGAAATTTTGTGTAGGAGACCTAATTAGAGTTTGTCTAACTGTAAGAAGGTCAATAAGAGCAACTCATACAAATTTTCAGAGTGAAAATTTTAAAAAAATGTGTTTGATCTATGCATTAGAAAAAGCAAGTATGAAAAGTGTTGCAAGCATACTAACAAACCTGCTAGAATAGAACAAACAACTAATTAACACCACCACTACAGTTCTCCACAGCTCAACAGAAAATATAAATCACATACACTAGCAAAGGTATTTCGATCCAAAAAAAGACCCTCTAACCAACAAAAAAAAATGTCAACCAATCAGCCCAAGAATCAGATGACTTTAGTGCTTTTTACAGAGTCCCAGGGCTCAACTGATTTTCTAATAGCAAACAGGAGAAAAAGACTGAAAATGCCCCATCCCTCAGAGGGAAGATCTCTTCCTCCAGGTCTTTGTAGTAAGGTCTCTCAACAGCCTGTCCTCGATATATTCAGTCTCTCAGGTCTGCTTCCCCAGAAAGCCAGCCAGAAAGGAAGCTCAAATTAGATTCAGGCAGTGATGAACATTACCATTTTGGTGAGCTGAAGCTTGTCAAGCTCTCTTATCCTTTAGGTGAACATCACATTACCGGACCACAGGACAAAGATTTGATGCGAAATTACACTTCACTATGCATTTATAGGACAGACAGACTGTTTTATCTTAGATGGGGGAAGAAAGATCAGACCTTTACAGAAAAGAAAAAAGGATTATTCACATTCACTGACAATAGCATCACCTAGTAGGCAAAGACTGGCACTTTTTTCTTCTATGTATGGATTTTGTGCCCTTCTGCACAACCTTTTTTTAAGAGCATTGGAAAGAAAAGTGACAGGAGTAAATATCAGTGAAATAAATCATTCACTCTTAAGAAATTCAAGATCTAGAACAAGAGGAAATTTAAGTGATACACGAAATATATTCACAGAAACATGTTAACCTGGAAATTAACCACAAGGAGCTGGTTAGGAAATAAGTCTCAAGCCAAACTTAAATACCACTTAAATTTAAATCCTGTTAAATCCTGAGTCTATCCTTTCCTTACACAAGAATTTCCAGTGCAAGGAAGCTGGTAGGAGAAAAGATCAGCGCTTTGTTCAGTAGAAAATCTCAGCACAATGCAGGGCTTAGAGCCCTCACCAAGAATGACACTGACTAATAACAATAATGCTTTTCATTTCTGTAGTGCTTTTCAGCAGAGAATCTGGAACTACTTTCAAGTATCCATTTACTAAACTTCAGTATTGAAACTATACATATGTGCACATTTTCTGAATTAAAAGAAAAGGTACATAAAGATCTGGGGCTAGATTCCTGTGTGGGTGGGTAAAAGGCAAAAAGAGCACAGTAATTTCATGTTTTTCTGACAAGAATGCTCTTTCTCCTTTTCCCTTTTTCTGCAACCAGAATCTTAGACCTCGACCTGCATTGTACCATGATTTAAACAGTGTGGAGTGGCACACTCATTGCTTTGGCAAGGGGCAGATTTGGTTCCTCAGGTAAGCCAAACTCACATCTTCTGCTACCTTACACAGCCTGGGAAGCCCAGAAAAGCACAGGATGCATTCCACAGTGATACAGATTTCTGAAAGAAACAGAAAGCCCCATGACTCGAGAGACCCACTTGCTGCCATTGTTCTGTCAGAGACAGGCAGTGATTCGTGGGGCAAGGAAGAGCAGATGGAGTGAGCAGGATTTGCCCTCCTCGGGAAGCAGGGACTCAGATTTCTGCAAAGCTGCCTCTTTTTCATGGGAGGCTTTGCTGGAACTGGAGCACTGAACTTGAAAGAATAAAAGGTTAAAAGAATAATAATTTTAAAAAACCCTATGTTATTTAGATGCTCATTTTAGCTGGAGCCATTACAGACCCAATCCCTTCAGATGATGAGGGAAGCAGCAAAGAGCAGCTCAGAGACAGCAGCCAGTGACCAGCAGGGGAAGGGAACCTCCTACACCTTCACCACAGAACATACAGGGATCCTCAGAAAAAGCACAAGGAACAAAACATTATTACTTCAATGCATCATCTTATACCCTAGACCAATGTGGTTTAGGGCACAATTTCACAGGAAATGTAAATTTGGGAGGTGGCAGGAATGGCTCCAGCAAGGACTCAAGTGGCCTGGCTGCTCCCCAGCTGCCTGAGTGCAGATGGAGTCAGGGGAGTGGGCCCAGCTGAAGAGGTTTTTCATGCTGGAACACCAACTTGTTTGCTCCTCCTCTGCTTAGGGAGCCGATAGGATTTTACTTATCTCTGGAACTCTAGCCCTGTGTCACCATGGAGCCTGTGTGTGGGACAGTTTTGCCACAGATAAGACGTAGGCATGCAGGCAAACACTCACTACCATCCCATACACTTCATTTTCTCAAGCAAAAACCAGGGCTGATTCATCAGTAAAACAGATGTTTTCTTGAATTGCAAATCTTGGTATCACTAGGTGCAGACCCACCCAGTCACTGAAAGAATATGGGCCAATCTTTCACCTTCCTTAGCCAACCTCTGCTGCCAGAGATGAAGAAGAGAGGTGATACTGAGCAAGGGCACTGTAGAGGGTGTAAAGCCTCCAGAGCGCCTCCCATCAGTGTCTCTCACAGAGTCTTCACTCACAATCAGCAGGACAGGGGAGACAGCAAAGAAGCCTCATGACACCAGCTCACAGGCTTTCTAACAAAAAAACTTCAAGCAGCAGACTTCACAAACTCAATGTATGCCATGAATCACTGGGATGAGAAAGAAGAGCTGGCCTTACCTTTTCTTCTGCCTTCATCTCAGGATGAAATGTGCTCTTTATATTGGACGCTTACTGACTGACCCTAGGATGACACACACACAGGGACCTTCCCACTGGCCTGGAGATTATTGCAAGATGCTGTTCAGAGCACCACATTCAGTTTCAAATTCTCTGTTTCACGGGCAATTTTTTTCAGCTGAAAGATCTCTCTTTTTTTGGGGGTTGACAAAAAAGAAATAAAAATTAAGGGACTGAAATAACCCTTTTGTCCCAGATGGAACCTTCTGCTTCCTTTCTGAAATAACCTTCTGTCCCCACCTTCTTCTTTTGTGTATCTCCCAAGTGCAAAAGAGCTGTTACTCCACACTGCACGTGTTTCTGACACTCGACTTCAAAAAAAGAACTACGAACCCCTCTTCCTGAAGCAGCACTAAAACAGTTAATTACGCTAAGCTAGTTAATAGCCTTTCATCATCAAGGACTGGCTCTTCTGCACACATACAGGGACAGAATCCATTTATTTTTTATGTATATTCTTTTATTTATCTCACTCCTACCAGCTGTACGATAATTTATTCTCTGTCACTCTTCTTAACTCATGAGTTCATTTAAAGTGCGATAGCAGAGAAAATACATTAACAGTTTCAGAGGATAAAACTTTTCTGAAAATGGAATCCAGCACTTTATTTTTGCAAATACAGAATTTACACATTTGCACTTGGCTTAATTAATTAAATGCATACGGGAATTACTCAAGCCATACAGGAGAGCACAATGTATATGCTGATACCTAATTATCATCAATTTAGGCAGGACAAAGCCAGAAAGCTGTCTCAACATGAGAGATGTGTTGGGACTGGCCAAGGAATGAGCAGAGAACCCCCTGGTGACAGCAGCTGCTTTGAGGTGTCCGGGTGTAGGATCTCAAGCTCAGACTCCGCTGTAGCCAGAAGGAATGGACCCCCTCTGCCTTCATTCATCCCTGCACATCACACATGGCCCGTTCAGCTCATTGATCCAGCTGCAGATTGAACCAGTTGGGGAAATGTTGGCTGAGCAGTGCCAGAACAGCTGGCAGCCAGAGCAGGGCTGGGGCCAGCCTGGGAAGAACCCGAGCAGCTCACACAACCATGCCGTTAGAAACACCAGATTGTTTGGAATGATAAGTTTCTAGGATCTTGGGAAAAAATAGTAACTGTGAGACTTTTTGCCATGCCTTTCCACTATGAGAGAGCAACGATGGTTTCTGCGTTTTTTCTCGGGCAGTGGTTTGGAAAGGAAGGATCTCCTTCGGCCCATCAGGGATGCTGACAGCGCTCTGCCCTCAGCAGCAGCTCCAGGGCCCTGGCACAGCCCAGCTCAGCCCCAGGACCACAGCTCCACTCCCAGGAGGATCAGCTGCTCCTGCCTCAGGAGATTAAAAACCCTGAGCTAATAGATCGAAGGGCTGGGGTTTATTATTTTTTAATGAACAAATTTTTCTACTCCCCATTCTCCTTTTTCCTCAGCCTCCTCTGTGTAATTAAGAACAGTTAGAAGAGAATTAGCCAGGAAAAAGCCATCAGATTCTTGGGTAAAACAGCCACCGGGCAGAATCACTTCCAGATCTTGGTGTGAGACGTCAGCTGTTCTTTGTAAATGGCCTTTCAGAAGAGGCAGCTCTGAGAACAGAAGTGCAGAGATGGCGCAGAGCTCCTGGCAGCAGTCAGGGCTGGAGGGACAATCTGATGGAAAATGCTGCTAAATTGAGAACACATCAGGTCTCCCCCAGAGACCACGGCCCAGCTGGGAGTCGGCCTTCAGGATATACAAATCAGCAAAGGAAAACAGGAACCTGGAAAAGTTAGGAAAAGACATCCACACCCTCGATCCATTGTAACAATCATTATTATTGATTTTGCTGCGGCCTTTAAGGGATGCATCTATTACAGGAACCGATACTTAATGAAATTAGAGAGAAACACATATGCTTTCCCATAAACACGCCCAAGACAATTGCCCATTACCACTCATTTGTTACAACTTCCTGGATTCAACCACAACCAGGAAATATCGTTTCAATATTGATGCTGCTCTTAAGCAAAAAGTAGGAAAAAAAATTGTTCTTATTCCATTCCTGCTCAAAACAAATCAGTTCTCACCAGGAGCACTGAATAGAAACATTCTTTTTCCACCAAGAAGTATTGCTTGCACAGATACTTACATGCTCTAGTCAATACCATAGTGGAAAAATAGGAACCCCACAATGTATAAAAGATTATTTCAGTCTTCATGTTCACCTGTTGTGGCCCTGCTCTTAAATTGTTAATTTGATAAAGCACTTAAAAGTCAAATGCTTCTCAGTTTTAAAATCATGGATCAGTATCTTGTAGCTAGAAGTTTGTCCATGTATTTTTAAAAAAGAGTTGGAAATCACATAATTGAGTATGCAGGACATGATTTTTTTTCTGGAAAAGAAATTTATATTACATTCCTCATATTTTAAAAGTGTCAACAAAAAAATCTGGAAAATTTGAATTTTTATTTTCTTGTTTTCAAATTAATGTGAAACATTGGCGCAAGTTGCTTCTTTCCAGGTAGCATCGATGGAGCTCACTACTGGACTCCTAAACCTGGAAGTCACCTGCCACAACCTCAACTAAGAAGGTAAAGTGTACAACCTGATCTCTTCCACAAAGGCTTTTAGCTACAATTCTCTCAAAGTTCCTGCACACTTTGTTTAAAACAAGGTTTTTGACTTCAGCTATTACACAGTTAAACAACATAGCTTCCCAGAGAAATACCAGTGAGAGCTTTTTCAGATTAGTTCTGTGTACCTGGTAGAAGATCAAAACGCAAAAGCATTTTATTTGATTTACTCTGAAATCAGGCTCCTGGGGATTTTCAGGTTAAGGAGGTGATTTCTGAAGTTCTGTTTGTATGTAATATAAAATTGCTGCACTTTAGTGTAATTCTTGTTCTCCAAAATTCAGTGTCACAAACACAGAGCTGGTACTATCATGAAAATCAGGCTGTAGCACAGACCTATCAAGCACTACATTATACTCTATTTTATGTAGGATTATGGCAAACCTCAAAGGAATTTTGTAAAACATAATAGGCTTCTTAAAAACAATCTTTTAAATAAAGGTTTCTATCAACTAACACTGTGCTGTTTAGAAGTTACAAAGAGATCCCACACTCTATCCAATTCAACCAATTCTCAGAATCCATAAAACCATTTTTAGACCGAGTCAGCCAGAAACTTACTCAAGCATCAGGTTTAAACATATAACCTGTGTCACCCCAGTTCCACAGAGCACTTCAGCCTGTGATAATCGAGCACATTTAAGTCTCACTCAGGCTGATGCCAGTAAGAGCTGTGAGGTCCTAGCAATGGCTCCTGCTTTCCTTTCAAAGCACTTTGACTATATTTACACTGACACAGCAACACAGTCCTATTGCTCTCTCTCAAAAGAAAATGAAAACCCTCATTGGGTGGCAGGCACTGTAACACAGAGGCTGATGTAGGTCCCAGTTCAGACCTGACCAGAACTGCCAGAGAGCGTGGCTTTGTGCCAGGCTGGAGAAGAAATGGCTGCTCCCTGCTGCTGCCCAGCACTGTCTGAGCCTCAGCTGCTGCACGAATCATTTCCCTACCAAGGTTCTCACACTGTAGCTGCAGCTCTCTGCACAGAGATTAGATGAGCCACAGCAACAGAAATTAATCAGCATTTAGGAGCAGATAATATTTGGAAGCTTTAATATTTTGGATTTTACTTCATCCCTGCACAGAGGCAGTCTCTGTCTTGAATAGCCTCATGGTGCAAAACCTTTTGTTTGAGCTACCTCCAAAATCAGCAAGCAATCTAAGTTTCAGCTTCACCTGGTTTATAGCCCAGTGGTTGATCACAACTGAGGCTGCAAAACTGGGCCCTGCAGATGCCATTTTGTAATTTAGGAAGTGGGAACATGGGAAGAGGAGCTGTACGCATCTGCATTCCATCTCTGCACTGAAGCAGAACAAGCTTAAAACGAGGCTATCAAAAGACCCTGTGCAAAATTCCTGAAGTGTGTGTGCACTTCCACAAGTTTTAAATCATGACAGTCATGATGACATCTGTGCCAGTGAACATGCAGTGCTTTGTCACGCTGTTGTTGGCTTTCTTCTCTCAGCAGGTCCACTTATTTGTGTGCTTCTGTGAAGAACTCCGGCATGTCCTCCTGGGCAGCAGGACACGGAGTGAAGAAAGCTGTTAGCAAATCAATCCTAAAGTGATTTATTTCCAAGTGGCAGCTACCAAGCAGACAGCATATATTTATCATTTGGACAAGGCCTTAATAAAGATAGATTCAAAGTATAAGGCTTTCTAAGAAACAGCTTCAGCTGCAGACACATGCCAAAGCTCCCCTCACTGTTTAATTAGATTCATATTCTTCAGCTGGGGTTTAATATTCATGATGTTTTTTTTCACGGATGAATATTACAAATAGTTCTCTAAAACTACAGGCTGTCAAGGCCAAATAGCAGGAAACCCTTTTGGGATATCTATCGATTATCAGTGTTGGAAAAAAATTACAAATCAAAATATTCTCTTGAGACAGTAATTGAGATACATTTATTGCCTCAAAAAAGGTATTTAAAATACCTTGTTAAAATGACATGAGCAATTTTGAATCCTGTGGAAGACTCAGAAGAAATGACCAATCTAGGACAGTAAGAGCATTGCTTTAAAATAATTTCTTTTCCTCTTTAGAAACTGAGCACTGTAAAGTTGGGGGGGGAGGGGTGGAGAGGAAGAAGGAAGCAGCACAGTTTCTTTTTGTCCATAAAAATACACTAAGCTTCTTTTTATCTATGCCTTGGTAGCCATCCATCATATAAATCATCTATTATTTACTGTAGTTTACAATATTTTCTGTGCTGCATTGTACAGTTTCCCAGTTTCTTTGAGACTAACCTAGAGCCAACCCCATCTTCTCACACAGATGATATTTCTTTCAAGTCAGTGGGAGGACACAGGTTGCAGAAATGAGGTTGAGCTACTCAGAGGGATTTGGATACACATTGCATCAAAATGAATGAAAAGTAAACCTTCTGCATGGCTTGAAAATCTCATTTGCTCCTTTGAACTTAATTCAGCTATACAAGTTCTCTCTATTCAGGGGCTCAGTAATATTTTACCTACTCCTTTATGCAGAGCTGCCACAGCACAGTGTGCTCTGTGGCTGTGTCTATTTGCTTTATGAAATACAACCATAACAAACCTGAGGCTAATGTCAAATTTCGACTATAAATAACTCTATACTACCAACTGACTGTTCAGCACTCCTGCCCCACATATATAATGTGAACCTGGCACTTTGCTCAAGCACCCTGCCATCAGCCAGGAATAACCTTTCAGAAGTCAAGGGAACCATGTGGAATAAACCAACTTCAAGTGCAGAGACAAACACTTCAAAAAACTCTAGGGGGGAACATCTGATCTGTGATTTCTCAGACACCCATACCCACTACTCCACTAAAGTCAAAAATCTGCCTTACTAACTCTCCTCTCCACCAGGTAAGGTTAGCAGAGCCTGTCTAAGGACACAAGCTGCCAAAGCAAGGATGCCAGTCCACTGGAGCACAGAAATAACCCATGTCCCTCTCCCATTCTCACAGTTCCTACGAACATCAACTCAATTGCCTAAATGGAAAGCACAGCCACACTGCACCAGGCAGCTGTTGTCACCCATTGCTGTGGATGGTAGGAACATCTGGATAAACTAGAAGCCATATTAACATCAGGTAAGACTTCTTAAAAACAAAGACACATAAAAATGTTTTTTCAGTTTCTAATGAAAAATAAACTTTTTGCTGGTATCTTCTATTCTTATGTGCTTTCTCCAACTCCTTTTCAACTGAAAAATCCAAAAAGAAATCCACACAAGGGCTACCCGCCCCAAGAACCTCAAACGCTTTTTAACACCTTATGTTTCAAACCGGTTATGCAAATGAACAGCCCTTCCTCGAGGTGACTGCCTAGGGACCATCTCCAGCCCCGAGAAATCCCTGTTTTCCTAAACCTTTTAGCGCATCTCAAAGCACGACAGGTGTTAATGGCTCTGATCGATATTGTGTTGTGGCACATCTCTTCCCTTTACAGAGAGGTCAGAAGAGACCGAGGAAACCTCAGAGGAAAGCACAAGACAAAACCACACATCTTAACCCTCACTTGGGAAAGGGGAGGCAAAGGAAAACACAAAGGATGAACTTCCCTGCAAGGTAAGAAAGAGAACCAAATAGTTCTCCATATTTCATGTTATCTCAAATCCCACAGAGATGCACAAAAACACACTGAAATGAATTCGTATATTCTCAGCCCATGCTCTTACCTGTGTGTTGCTCAATGGTTTCCCCAAGCTTTCACAGCAGAAAAGGCTGCTAAAGTGCTAAAGGACCTGCCTGAAGTTAGGGTGGAATTTGAGTAAGGACTTCCACCTGATTCTTCCTGTGAGGAATACAGCTGAAAAACTCTAACTCAATGGGTAATTTGCAATTTTGGATGATCAGATGCCACCTGACAGCTTTTCAGCTTTCCTTGACGCATCTGTGTTAGACAAGTGTGGGAACACAGGTCTGCCAACTTAAGCTAAATGCCTGAAGGTAGAACGTTAGTGAAAAGGAACTTTCACAAAATACTTTTTATTTTTCTCCTATTTTATAAAAAATAAATATATGTTATTGGAACAGCACTGAAACTCTCTAGCATTTATCTCAATTTGGTAATTTTAGAAATTACCTTGCCTCCACTAGGAAACAAGTGTGGGATATCGTGGGGTGAGAGATCAAGAACTGCAATGCTTTATACAGAGAGTTTTTAAAAGTCAGCTTTTGCTAGGCGTTACAAAACAGATTTCCATCACTAAGTCTGTATCTTAAAAATGGTAATCACCACCTGGCATACTCCATCAACACTTAGAAAACCGACAAAATGAGGCTGCACTTTACATTTAGGCAGCACATCAGTAAGGGAGGGAACACATCCATGTGCTAATGTAGGCAGACACATGGAAAGAGAAAGACATGAAGTAGTTTAGAGGGCATTATATAATAATTGTTGGCAAGTGTTGGCTTTTTAACAGCAATGGCTTTAGAAATTGGGCAGCAACCCATCAGCCTGCAGGTGCTGAGTGGAGAATAAATTGCTTATCTGTCCCTGCTGCTCAGTCTCAGGAGAGATGCTGCATTGTGTCATTCAACTTGCTGATCTCTTCAGACAGGTTTCTCCAATGACAGAATTTTAGTGCCAAAAGTGTTGGTTTACTAATAAGGAAACATAGCTCCTCTGAATTGGTATTTCTATATGCTGAGCGCATAGGGATACCCTTGGGTAGTCACAAGGAGAACCATTTTCTAATTAATTCATCCACACATCTCCTCTTTCGGCTACATCTGTATACATCAGTACTGACATCAAATTGTCTGTTAGCTTTATCAGAAGTATTTCCTCTCCCCAAATTTCCCAGGGGCTGTATCAATACCTCTATCCCTAAATAAAAGTGGCAGGCTGATGTAAAGTGAGTATCAACTGACTCTCCTATTTGGCATATCTCCAGTGCAGCCAACAGTTCAAAGTGGTTATTAAAAGGTCAGAGATCATTCCAATTGACAAGGCACCAACTCCAAGTGACACTCATCCAAACGTGCTAATGGAAATGGAGACAGAAATTGGAAAACCTGTAGGAGACATTTTGACAAGCTCAGCTGAGTAAAGATCCCTGAAGGCAGACAAAGAACTAACATAAACCAGTGTTTTAAAATACGTAAAAACAAACGGGGAAACATACAGATATAGGCATTGACAGACCAGTATTCAAGAGCATTTTGAAAATTATTTTCATGCTTCAGGACTATAAAAAGGCAAATGTCTTCAATTAGATACTGCAAGCAGGTGATATGTTTCAAGAAAATGCAAGTTTCCCTTCCTTTACCACTTCTATACTCTATGCCTTTGAGTACCTTTGCTTCCTTAGTGGGGAAAAAAAAACAAAACAAACAAAACACAACCCTGTTAAAGGGATCACTTTTAATGAAAAGGGGCTGAAAAGGAAATCTGACAGCAACAGACGTCAAGAGTTGATGCCATTCCTTATATATTATTGTATTCAGAAAATCCTACAAGTTCTCAGCCAGAGAAAATTCCCTGACTTAAAATCAATACCCAGCTGAAGTCCTTTATCCTGCCAGTAATTGCTGTTTGCATGCAAAGCTGCTGCATACGCCTTCACTGGGAGAAAAACTAATAAGAGTTTCCTTAGATCGGCAGAAAAACAAAGAACTCGGATGTCTGCTCTTAGCACTTCTGTGCCAGGGTGGATTGGGAGGAGGTGGTAATGGCCACGTCTCAGTGAAAGTCAGGTGAAACAGTTCTCAGTTTCTTCAGTGAGTGCAAAACTCCAGACTGCAGCTGCCTGCATAAATTGTGTCAGCCCACTGACATGCAGCTCCTGAAGTGCTGCCCAGCGTAAGTGTTCCTGGAAGGGGATGCCCGGCTGCCCTGCAGGCTTGGGACACAGAACAGATAGACACGGACTCTCTGAGCTGTCAGCAGTAGGGGTCAGAATGGAAAGTATCGCAAGTACCTATTTAAAGACAAATTCTTCTGGCAAAACCTTAGCAGGCTGAAACAAAGATATGAAAATTTTACTGCTTCTCAGACCTGTCCAGACTGCATGAATTTGGAAAAGTAGATCGGGAATTTCTTTTACTCAACCATACACCACTGAGGTGACGTTGGTTTGAGGGTAGCAGTCTTTTCTGAAATCTGCAAAAATATCCAAGTTTCCAGTTCTTGCCTCTTATATGTCTCAGCCTTTTCCTGTTAACATGCCTGTCTCATGCACTGAGCCCTGTGGGCGTACACACGTGCACCACAGCCCCTGCGATGGACTGAATCCCACCTGCTAAAACACTGTTTCAGAACAGCATCCTGGTGATTAGCTGAACACATCCTGTGGCCTCTCTTCTCCTTCTGGCTCCCCCAGCAGAGAGCTGCTTGTTGGGGCACAAACCTGCTGAGCTAGGAAAGTGGAATCCCAGCAGAGGGGAGCGGCCGTACGCCTCACCAGTGGCGCAGCAAGACATGGGCAAGATCTGTCTGCAGCCCTACACAGAGTCTTTGCACCCATCTTTCCCATGAGTCGCTTTGAAATGGAGAAACAGGTAAAAAAAGTTTCCTAAAGAGGGTCAAGGGACATTTATTCTATGTTTGTTCTAATAAGGTGCCAAATATTCATTTGCCAGCATTTTCCAGGTAGATTCAGACTTTATCACTTGTGATTAGACTAAAGGTGAGCCATGTCACCCTGAAAGGATCCTGGCATGGAAAAGCCATGCTCATCAAGGTCAACGTGTGCAGAAGATCAACTGACTTTTCATCCATCTCATAGCTACCTTCTTTTTTTGCAGGAACACCTGACATTGATTCCTCCCCCAACCCTACCATGCTCTTCCTTTGAAATTGACTGATTTTAGTTTAAAGGATAGTACAAATAAAAAGCACTGAATTCTACAGATCAAATGTATTCCAAAACTTCATAGGATGTGTGCTGTCTGTTGAAATTGCAATCTATCCTCTATAACATTTTCACCTGACCAGGTAGTAGTTGCTATTTGATCGCCTCTGTTTGAAAAATTCTACCTTTTGTTCTCTGGGGTTGCGGGGCCATTTTAAGCTGTATTTTCTGGCCAGCCTTTCCACAACTTCTGCAGAAGCAGGTAATTTCCACCAGCACTGTCTAATCCCCCCCTGAAATGCAGGGGAAGGGAATTTAGAAGCGAGTGGAAGTACCTGGATGACTGAAGAAAGTGCATATCCCAATGTCAAAACCTGAGTTAATTGAGTGCCTGCATGCACGTTGTTTTATTACAGTCCTGACTATTAAAAATGGGCCAGTTGATCGCCGTGGTGGAATGAGAGTTCGAGAACCTCGTGAGCTCTCAGTGAATCAAAATCACGCAATCCCTTGTGCTAAATAAATGTGCTGATGTGCTCTGGAAATGCAGAGACAGGCTCTGCTCCTTGCTCTGCCTGTTTATCACCTAAAGTGGGCTGGTATGAAAAGTACATCTAATTGAAAAGGCAGTGAAGCAATGTCCAAGAAAAGGCCAGGGTGACACGGGATTATGTCTGTGATCACCTGTGCTCCTACACTGACCACAGGCAGCCAAGTTTGAGGTATATTGAGTGTGTTTGGAGTTTTTTCTACTGTAGGGTAGAACTCAACTGCATTCTGTAGCTTTAGGTCTGATGCTCAATAGGCAAATTGTCTGTGTGTGGCACTTCAGCCATCAGACCACTCAAGGAATGTGAGACAACAAAGTTGAATAGGAGGATGTTCAGGTTTAAAAATAGGTGTCTGTCTCTTGGTCTGGTGGGGTGTTTTCTACCACCCCCGAGCTCTGTCCTACCCTTGATCAATTAGCTGTGGATCTCTTCATCAGAATCATTTACCCATGAGTGTCAGCCTCATTTCTGCCCAGTACCAATTCTATCTGTTCCTCACATCTTGCTTGTACCTCTCAGCCTTCCCTCTCCTGAAGTAACAGCAATGCTGCCCCAGGAAAACATGGCAAGAGCCGTGGCAACTCCGTGTGTCCTTGGCAGGAGAGAGACCACAGGCTGGGAGGGCAGGCAGGCAGAGAAGGAGAACAGAGCCAGGAAACTCTGGGCTGGTGTCTGCCTGTGTGCTAAATCCTGCTTCGCAAATTCACACCCCTACGTGGATGATTCCTTTTTTCTTTTTTTAATTACTCTTGAATTTCTCATCACTTGAGGGGCAAAACATTAATGGCAGCTGTTTAATTATATAATTAATTATTATATTAATTAATTATATAATACTCCAAGGAAGCAGAAGTCCTGCCATGCTCTGAACTGCATTTACCTGTGTTGACCCCATTCTAGTGAGGGAGCAGAGCTCAGCAGAGTCCAGTGGACATCACCAAGGCTGTTTCAAGCTGATGTACCCAGCTGAGCTCAGAGCACAGCAGTCATGAGGGCCACAGACACATTTAGAACACATTCCCTTCCATGTGCCAGTCAGATCAATATTCACAACTATGCTTTTTACAATGCTGCTTTAAAACTGTGTCATGGATTTTGAGCACCTGTAAGACCTTTGTAAAGAAGAAAAACCTCGTGGCCTCCCCAGAAGTAATCTTCATCAAAAGCAAACGTACAGGCAGGCACATACATCAACAAATCTATCTGGTAACTACTTCTGTGTCATGCACCGTGTTCAGAAAACTCTGAGGACTGCGAGTAGCAACAACATTGAATAACAACTATCAACAGGAGCTCCAGAGCAGCTGCTCTCAGTGACTGCCAGGAAGCAGGAGAGCAGCAGATGGGCAACACCCCACAACAAAACCTGGGGTAACACTGTCCAAAGGGAGCAGTGCTCCGTCCTGTTCCTGCAGCACAGGTTTGAAATTTCCTTTGCTGCAGTGGCACAATACCACTATGAAGTGGTGCTTCACTTAATTAAGTCAAAACTGAGACTACCATGCATATTAATGAGCACCCTAATGAGCATTAATTTTTGATGTTCCTCGTTAACAAGGATTATAAACTATGACAAATTTCTGTTTGACTGAATGCCAAAATTTGGATGAGCGGAGGTTTAGAATTGTAAATCTGCACTCTTCCCCAGGGCATTAAAGCACCAGGCAGATACGCTCTGAAAGCTTGCATGTCAAAGAAGAAATATAAATGTCACAACAGGCTATCATCCACTGCCCTTCTACACGTGTCAGCAGAAAAGCACTCACATCTTTCAAGGAGACGCAATTCAGATTCAAAGAATAATAAAGGAAGTACCAAACTCTCAAATGGTAAAAATGAATTATTCTTCTCTCATTAAAAGCAATGAAAATGCTTTAATATTGAGAGCTGTGTATGAGCAGAGGTGAGCTCACCCCTCTAAGTTGTGTTTGTGAAAACGTTTAGGCTCCTGTGCAGGTCTGGTAAACATGCAGGTTTGTATCTGTTGTCATGACATTGGCATGAATAAAAGAAGCAGCTTTAAAAGATTAACAAATCTCAAAGAAAAAGTCTGGCTCATGGAACACAGTTACAAGAAATTCTAGAGGATAACAAACCCATATGGATATTCCATTCAGATATTTTCAGGGTTGACCTGAGCAAGTTGGACTTGGTGTTTCTTGAGTGTCTCTTCCAACTCAGGACATGCTATGATTCCATGATTCTGTTCCAGTGCTAATTTTTACAAGGGCTTCCTCAGCCTTCAGCTGGTTGACTTCAAGCAAGGAGCCATGGGGCTCCATCACTGAAATACACTCATGATGTGTCTAAGATTGTTGCATTTTGTTCATTTGAAGATAATCAAAGAAGGTGATTTTTTTAGTTTTAAATTCCTACCTTGCTTTTGTTCTAGTTCTATCCCAATCAAGCACCACTTTGAAGATGATAAACATGACACACCAAGTGAGGGACATAACGCACCAGCTGAGGCTCATCTGCACTCCTTGCCTCTCTAGTTCAGATGAAACAAACTGGAGGTCTAAGAGTTCTATTCTTAAAAAATACCATGAAGATAGTGACAAAATGAGGAGGAGGAAAGCTGCAAAGTCAGGGGAGCCTGCTCTAGTGCAGTTTCACCGAAAGACTCCAGCAGTTCATTGTCCACCTTAGCCATCTAACCACCCCACAAGTGTGTGATCCAGACTGGTATTCCTGTCATGATTCTTGTAACTAAAACTGAGGCTTCATAAAGAGTGACTTTCCAAAGTTATTTCTACTTCAGGATGTTTAAAATTAGAAACTTTGTGAGGTTTTTCCCCTTTTTTTCCTCAGTCTTTTCTTCTAAGCATCACTAAAATCTGTAGTGACATTTTGCTTTGTTATAATCTGGTATTTAGAAAAAAATGCACCCTTTTTAATAAATTGTGAAAAAGGCAAAGCAAATGTATTCTTTCCAAAAGAATATCTGTGTTGATATCTGCCACCTACACACACCTCCCCAAAATCCTACCTAAACAAACAAAAACTACACATAACTTTCAAAAGACTACTCTCTATGAGCAAGCAACTGAGGGGGTGTCTGGCAGCCACACAAGGTCACCCAATTCACATAACACTTGTGGCAAAACTCTGATCACTGCTGTTCTGTGCTGCACCTCCTGCTGACACCCCACAAAGCCTTTGCCTGTCTGGTTACTTAATTTAATTGATTTTACCCTGGATGTACTCGAATAGATTCACTCCCCTTACTGCTCTCACTGCTGTTAATAAATTAGAAAATGGCTTTTATAAAAGCCCCAGTACTCTCCTCTCTGTACATCAGCCAGTCCTGAATTGCCATCTGACTTTCTCTGTGATTGCTGACACTTTTAGACAGAAGAAATATTTCTGACACTCACACTAAACCAACCTGGATGCTTTATACCTGCTGAGAATCTTACAGTCCTGTCTCCCCAGCTGGGAAGGTGGAAATAATGTTGGCCCTTTCCAGTGATCCATGACAAATTTTCATTTCTATTTTCAGTTCAATTTCTATTGTTGTGCCTTTGGTTTCTTTTGATGTTGTTTCCAATAATCAAAATAACAAATCTGACTTTTTACTCACATGTTTCAAAACTATCATCAAATTATGACAGTTTCAGCATCCCAACAGGGCAATTCAGAAAGACCTTTTGTTAATATTTATAGAGTAGGATCTCAATCAAAAGAAAAAGGAATTAACTTACAACTGTTGCTGAGGTCAGGAAGGTGATTGTAATTGAAATACATCATCATCCTTATTCTTCTGTCAAAGTGAATGATAACTGACAGCAGGATTTTCTAACTATCCCCCATATTATAAGTATTATGGAGGGGTCAATTGTTTTCTTTTTTGGAGCTGTGTTAAAATTGGGTCTAAGTAGATTAAATAGCAGATCAACAAACACTGAGCTAAAAGTAACCAGCTGTCCCAGTGAATAATGATGCTTTTGCACCCTGGAATCTGTCATAAAATAAAAAGCTCACGCAACCTAAGGATCTGGGACAGCAATGGGGGCCACTCCTTTCAGTAATCTCCCTCATGTACTTCTGAAAAGGAGATTAGTAATTACAAAAATCGTATTTTGGAAAATATTTTTCCAACTGATCTGGAAATACACTTTTTATGAAACAACCAATAATGGCATTTTCCTTATTTTACTGTTTTAGACAGTGAGCTGATAGAAGTATGAAGAGCTCTTGGAAAAGCCGCCAAGTGCTGCTCAAAAAGGCCCCTTATTTTCAGATGGATGAAATCAGAATTGGTGTATCCTGCAACAGATTGCTATTTTATATGATCAAGGTGTGATTCCCTAATTATAAAATGTATGACTGTGTGTTTCCATGTGTGCTTATAGAAGGGGGAAGGAAGGTTCTCCACCAGGAAAAATTTCCCTTCAAGATTCCAGGAAATCTGTCAAATCACCATGCAATTATCAAAATATCACTTGTGCTTATTGCTTGGAAGTGCCACTAGAGCTAATCTCAAAAAAAAAAAAAAATAATAACCCAAAAAAAACAACACAACCCACACACTAAAAACAATACAAAACAAACAAACTAAAAAAAACACTGAGGTTTTTATCTTGATTAACAGACTTTTACGGCTCAGGACAGCTCAGTTGACCTTCACCTCTGTCAACACATATAGGAATCCAGTTCTGAACATGAAATTCATTCGTTTACAGATGTCAGGAATCAGGGGCAACTGGGAAAAAAAACCCCAAGACAAAGAGAACAAAACCCAAAACCCCATGCCTGCACTTTGCACAGGCTCGCACCCACAAACACAAACAAGCATGAAAGCAGACGGGCTGCCAGACCAGGTGTCAGCTTCCCACTGTTGCCCTCCATGAAAGTAAAGTAGTGAAGGCACCAGGACAGAGAACATCTCCTGTCACTCTCTGTCTTTCACAGCTTGGAGGAGCAGGGGCACACATCTGCCCAGGGCTGCCAGGAGAAGGGATGAGCTGACCTGCTGGGGGCCCACAAGGCTCTTCCCGGGGGAGAGGTCTGCAGTGTGACCCTGGGAAGCTAATCTGAGCTGCAGAGAAGCACAGGGAAATGACAGGAATGCCCCAGTGCCTGAGACAGGAAGGCAGCCTGCTCCCCTCCCCGGCAGCTCTGCAGGGTTGGCAGCAAGAGGGCATCTGCAATTGCACGGAAGGCCTGAGGCAGAGGATGCCCTGCTGTCCTTTCCCTCAGTGCAGGCCCTTTCCATTTTTCCTCCCTCACCAGGTCCAGCACAGCCCAGTGATAATGAGCAATTTAATGTTATATATAAACTGTATTGGCACTGTGTGAATCAAACTGGCTTTTCTTAGCCTGCAATGACGGGTTCAGTGACTCTAAGCACATTCCCACTGAAATATCCCACCAGGCTGCCAGGGCAAGGAGAGTGGGATCAGCATCAAAAGCTGTTGTCTTTCTCAGCTCAGTCCATCTAAATACATGTTTACAGGCAGCAGCAGAGGTTGCTCTCACTGTAGTCACTGAGAGGACACAAATAAACTTTAATGAATATTGCCACAGCCCAGGTCAATTGATAAATGATTGGTATTTAACATAGCTCTTAGACTGATTTCTAAAAGGAGAAACCCACATTTTATACCTCCTGTTCATGAACAAAAGCACAGTGAAATTCAGCTTGGCATTGTCTGGGCTTCATGAGTTAAAGGGATAAACTCCATTAATTTCTCCTGATAAAATGTTATTTCAACTCATTCTATTGTCTACTTTTCCCTTGCCAAGATCTCCAATTTCTTTTTCCCATTACTACTCCTATCTGTACTGGTGGCTACATAAAACCAAAGCTAGGCAGTGGAATATTTCCTTTATTGCCTGCTGATAAACTGGCAGGAATTGCTCCATACACCTTGTTCCATACAATGGCACCACAAGTTGCTGCTGATGTACTACCATGACTTTGCACAACAGGATTGCAAGACATGCCCCCAAACTTGCATCTATTCCAGGTTCCAAACAGTGAGATTACCCCAGTGTAAACACCACCAGCCATTCATGTAAATGTGTATTATTAGTACTAGAAACTTTCTTCTAAGATAAAAAAAAAAATCTTAAAAATTGCAGTATTCTGTTTTAACATTTGTGACCAAAGAGTTGGGCTACTACATGAGATCACTGTGAATCAACCCAAAACTGATTTATCTGGTTTCCCTTGCCAAGCCAAATGACAAGTTGAAAACTGAAGCAACCAATTATGTTTTGAAAATAGCTACCTCAAATAGTTGCCTTTCTAAAATAGTTCCTCAGTCCATGATGTAGAACAGAATTAAGAAAGATCAGCATCCCTCCATCTTGGCAGATACAGCAAATATAAAACCACCTGTCTTGCAAAAATCTCAAGAAAAGAAGAATATAAATTCAGGACTCTGCTAGTAGAAGAGAATGCAGTTTGCACCACTGACAACTTGATGTTACATGGAAAATATTTGTTAAGAGTGAGACACTAACATGAGGAAAAGAGGATAGAACAGCTAAGGTGAAGAAAAGGAAAGAAAGCTTTGCAAGAATAGCTCTGTGTGCTTTTCTTTGCTTAATATATTTAAGGCTACCAGTAAGTGTGCTAATGAAAAATCATTAGCTGATGATATCAGGTTACCAGACCTGATCAATACTCAAAGGAGGAACTGAGTATCACACAAGAACTACAAGGTGAAACCTGAACACCAAGCATTTAAGAACTACAACATTTTTGCTGTAAAGTGGAAACTGTGGAGAGAATTGAGAAAGACTTGGGTGTGTGGCTACAGATGTGGCAAACACAGCACTAGTGTGCATCAACCAGCCAGCTCCAGCAGGGACACACAGGTACTCCAAGCACTGAAGGAAATTCAAGGCTGAGAACAGTGATGGTTATTGTCATTACATTTATCATTAAAGAAAATCTTCTAACGATAAATGTTATTTTTGCTCCCACATGAATGGGTATGTTTTGACCAAAAACGGACTGAAAACAAAAAACTAGCAGGGGAAAAGATTATCTAGGAAAAACATTCAGCAACAGTCTTCAAATAATGGAAACAGCAGAAGAGAAAGTAGCTTGAGTTTGATATATTTGTGAATGGCAATATTCTGTGTGATGTGAATGGAGTTACAATTCCCTGCCTTGGCAGGCTACTGGACAATGCTCTGGGAAGCACTGCCCAGCCCAGAGCTCTTGTGCTCCACTTGGCAGGAGTCACCTTGAGCTGGATGACTCTGTAGGATTAAGGCCTAAGGAAATTCATCATATTTAATATTAAAGACTTTACTTTGACACAATTTCAATTGACTACAACAAATCAAAGCAAACTCTGCAATAAATGTCTTCATAATGCCTTGTGCTGTAGCTGTACTTTGAAAGTCCAAAATCAATAAAAGCAAAATGGTGACATATGTTTGTATTATTTGGAAAGCTAAATGCATGCAAGGGATCTGTCACTGCAGGATTAATAGAGTACAAGATGTTCTGTTTGTTGGGCATCTGATTGTCTGTCTCATAATATGAATTTTGAAATAGCTAGGGATTTCTGAGAGTGCATTTGCAGGTTTATGCTGAATTTCATATTAACAATAAATCATCCTGTATGTATAGTTCTCTTTTTCAATTTACTGCAACATAGCTTCATCAATCCACACAGGGAATAGGGCCATACGCATAATGAGTAGAAATCTGATAATAAAATATTAAGTAAGACAACGAAACAAAAACATTTGAAATATTAATACCAAGGCTCTAAAATACCCCTCATTGCTATTCAGCCTACATTTGGTGTGCACACACCTCTTACGTTTGGGTGGAGTGACAGCAGCAGAGTGCCAAGTAGCCTATCCTAATGACTGTAAAATAATCGACTGGAAATTAGGAAATCCATTTACCGATGATGTAAATCAAAGTAAGATGCATTCTGTTGTGAGGTGAAAGACATTATTTTTACTCTAGTTGGCAAAATTACCTTTGACCAAGTAATTATTCACTACCTTAGATCCTTTTCTACATGCTGAGTGCTTCACCAAGGGGACGTGACTGTATTTGTCAAGACTGATCCCTGGCCATCTCTCTGTGTCTGTGCTAGTGAGGCAGAGAAGAATTCCTGACCCCGTGAGGTGCCCGTGGTGCTGGACACAGCATGGCCCATGCTAAGCCTGTGCTTAAGCATTCCCTTGGCTTCCAGCACCTCTTGCCAGTGGACATTGCAGCCCACGCTCAGCTTGGAGCCCGTGCTGACAGGCGCGGCCCCAGCGGGAGCTCTGCACACACCCATGGCCTCACCGGAGTCAGAGCACTTACCCTTGCCCTCACCTTTTTGGTATCTCGTGCAGATTCAGACTCTTGGAATTTATCCAGTCTTGGACTCAATTTTTAAATATATCTATATTCAAAACCCATAGGCAAGACTTTTTCAAGATCAAGTGCTTTTGATATTCCACAAAATACAGCTCTCTCATCCCATGTGTCATGCAAATAGGCTCACGAATTGAGTAATTCTCCTCAGCTAACCAGGATGGTATTTATTTAACTGATGTGAACAGACAAAGAAAAATATACCAATTGCTCAATGTGTGCAAAATGTATGATTTGTAACTAACATAATGTGTTTAACAATTTTATCCAAGTTTCAATCTAGGACAAAACAAATATGTTCACATAATCCCAAGCAATATTGTAGCAGTTGCCTGCAGTAAGTGATTTAAAGTTTTAATTAATCATTAAATACACTACACATACAGGTTTATCTTTTTAAATAAAAACATACAAAACTTCCAGAGTCATTAACAATTTAATAAGCTGTTTAAAAAAGAGAAGTCTTTGAAATGCTTGATCTGTGCCTGTGCCTTCTAAGCAATCATGCAATAATTTATCATTTTCACAAATTGCTTGTCAGCTGGACCAAAAAGACATATTCTGCAATTATCTCCATTCTGAAAAGGGTCTATATAATCTTCATATCAATGGCTACAAAGAGTATATGGGATCAGGTTAAATATATTTTCATTGGAAAAATGTTCTTTTGCCTTACCTATGTCATTAAGAGTTGCAGGGAACCCAAGGAAAAAGTGTTCCATTGGCAGATCACAGAGCTGCAATATCTACATTTTATTTGCAAGAACATAAACAAACAGCAATAATGACCAAGTGGAGCATACTGGACTCTTCAGCGTAAAGTGAACTGCAGGACACCGCTCACACAACTTTATGTTGTGCAAAGGTCATCACGAATCATCACCTGCAGCTGGAGGGCATTTACCTGGACATCCACCAGTTTTACCTCCAATTTAGGTTCAGTTTTTGCCACGGGAGGGTGAGGTAGTAATGAGGATGACCTTCACTATTCTCAGAGGCATTTCAGCTGTCCTCTACTTGAGCTAGAGTTGGGTTGGCATGGCAAAAAATTTCTATATAAATGAAACAGCAGATGTGCACAGGGCTCCACTTTCCTAGTCTGGGAATTAAGCAAGGAACAGAGACAGGGAATAAATGAACTATCACACACAGACATGAGGGAGAAACCCCCAAGGATCTGCAGCAAAAACTCCTGAGGGTCAGCTATCTCCTCACTACCTTCCCAGAGTAACCTACAGCCTGTGGCCTGCAGTAAAATCTCCTGACAAGAGTCACAGCAGTAGGAGTGAATATTGTGGCTGGAGGCACCAGCTGCCACGATTTGACTCTTGGCTCTACCTGGTGTTGGGGCAGAGTCACTGTGTGTGCCTGAACCACTGAGAAGTCCAGCTGCAGCCTGGAGACTCTGAGCCGGGGGGAAGAACTGCACTGGAAATTTGACCAGTGCCAGGACCATCCCATCTGCCTTTAGAATCTGACTAAAACCATCCAAAAAATTTGCCTTTACTTTAACAGGTAACATTTTAATATCATCCTATTATTGCCACATGATATTTAGTCAACAGAGGAGAAGTTTTACTGCATTTGAAAGTCTGATACCAGTCTCTAAGTGCTTCTCATGAAGGCAGACATTACTGGTTTACACTGAGACATTCATTCTGGTTTTACTGTGTTTTTAATTATTTAATTAATATTGTTAAGGAGGAACAGAACTAGTCTAAAATTTGGCCCCATTGATTTCAATATCCACTTCTTGTTATGCTACATGAAATATCCTCTGGAAATTTCTGGGTAGAGTATAAGAGTATAGTGATTAATCTCATCCAAATTCATGGACTTCAATACGCTGCATTCACAACTTAATAATTCAGTCCAAGTTCTATTTTCCTCAATAGCTTATAGAACCTTGTTTTGTAAGCATAAAGTTTAACAATTTTTTAACTGCAGAGGCAATAATGGTGCTTGTCAAGGCTTGCTGGTTTCTAAATACTCACACTGGCACCTCACCATGCTGAATCATTACACCTCATTCCCAAATCATTATACTGCATTCCCAGAGTCACATTGCTTTGTTTTATGCTACTGAAGTGTAAGAATGCAACACAATTCACCTGTCACAGAAAAGAAACTGGAAAACAACTTTGGTTTTGAAAATGCAGGTTAAGGAAGAATCTACTCATGTCTCCAAGCCTGTACCTTTCAAAGTGTGCTGTTTGGGATGGCTTTCTAAAATGGCTTTGACACTTTGTGAACACCCCCAACCAAGCATTGTGAATTATTTTGTTCATTTCACATCCAAGACCCAATGGCTTTTCAAGCATTAAAAGCATATACTGCTGCAAATAAACTTCAAATAACAGAGCTTTGAACTTCTCATTGCCTGCTATTGAAACTGCAGAATTACCACAGAATTGAAAGGTTTTAGAGATCAAAAATGTTCAGTCTTAACTAGAACAACCACCCAAAACAGAGAGACACCTGTTAACAATCTCAGTGAAACAAGGGAAAGAGCAGTAACTCTTGTAATACAGATATAGCAGATAATATGTCTTATTGTGCTGCTAACAATGAACAGTGGTGGTAACAGAACTTGAAAGACTGACACGGCAAGCAAACAGCTGGGAAGAGAAACTCTGGCTAGATGGCAGCAAGAGGACTTCCACCATGTATCAACAGACATGTAAGAAACACGACTAGAGGGACCACAGGAGCCTTTCAATCTTATGCTCTTTAACTCTTTTGGCCTGGAAAAAAATGGCACACTGAATTCATACAAGGCTAACATTTCTAATTATACAATCCTATCATGTAATTTGACATGTAGATCATATAAACACATTCTCTCAAACTTGCATCCTACAGGTCTCAACAGCATATCAGTAGTAAATTATTGCAATGTCAGTGGGTGAACTGCAGAGACTAGATGAAGAATTTATAGCAAATAAAGTGGAATAAACTGCCTGTCATTAGGGGCTTCAGCATTTATTCACTAGGATCAACTTGATTCAAAGTAAAGATTGCCTTCCTGAAGCTGAAGTCTTACTTGGGTTGTAGGAAATTACATCTTCTGTGTTTCAGATACTTTGGGAAGATCTCTAAAGACAATGTGGTACTTAATAGATATGTTTCTTCTTAGTTACCTCATATATTTTTGTTCTAATTTTGTTGTAATTGATTGAGCACTCTGGGCATTATGACCTTTTTTTTCTTCACTACACAGTGTACCAATCTCTCATTAATATCAAAGAGATACGTGTAAGCTTCAAAAGCCACTCAGCATTTGGCAGGATTAGGATAACTTCACAAAAGGAGCATTGAAAAAGATTTCCACAAAAGATCTGTAGCATTTAGCACTGCAGTGGCATGTCCTGTGTTATTTGCATGCCTTGCTGAATCTTAACCACAAACCTCACTGAATATGATTCCCTGCAGAGGAGAATGAGTAGGCACCTTACTTGTGTACATTGGAATTTTGAGGCCAGCTGAGGATTTATGTTTTCTGAAGAAGCAAGGGAGCTTACTCCAGCTGGGTTGGAAAGGTAAAGCTAAACCAAGAGAGACAGAGGAGAAGTACTGCATCACTAAGGCAGTGACATCTAGTGAACAGATTGAAATGGGTTAGAAAAATAAATGGAAGTCTGAAAGCACAGTATGGAGCTATGGATCCAGGCTCTTATATAAGAGTTATATCGTACAAAGGAAATAAAACATCATTTGACTTACATTCCTCACCATGCTATCCATTACAGTGGTGTTGCCAGACAAGAGCTAGAACAGATTTAGCCTCGTGCAAGTTGTCTTCCAAATGCCAGTACATAAATTATGATATTCTGTCCCCATTTGAACACTGAAGTGGCACTGAAGTAGATATTTGTGCCGCACAGTCTCACTCTTCCACCAATATGCAGAAATGGGAATCCTCAGGCACCCACATTTACAAATTAAGCAAACATTATTCTGTAACAAATGACTACATACTTGGGAATTATTTTAAAGCAATCTGAAAAACAGCCTACAGGGGTTCTACAGATTTATTGCAGAACAAAAACAACATTAAACCACAAAACATGGAGAAAAACATAATATCATTTCCCATATGTTCAATGTGTGAAATGGATATACAGCCCTTTAGGTAGCAATTGTAATAAAGAAAAGTCATCTGGGTCAAATGGCATATTTCTATTTATTATTAGCATTATTTAAACTATACTTAAGGTGTACAGAGTGCTCTAAAAACAAATAAAAAACTGACAGAGCCCTTCCCAGAAAATCATACAACATGCAGTAGGCAAATCAAAGCATAATAACTTTTCAGGTTTTGCAGTGAGGAAAAATGTCACAACAAAAACAGGTTTCAAAGTTTTTGGCTGTGAAGTGAAAGGGTAATTTAAGAGGTTTTTTTCTTTTTATCACAGAAAAAGCAGCAGTCTGCATTCAGATGGGCTCCTCCACTAACACATCTGAAGCTACAATAGAACTATCTCTAATACTACCAAGCAAACATAAAACAACAAGGAGCCCCATAAAACAAGAGAGAGCTCAGATCTCATTTGTTGGGTGCCAGCAGTGCACTATATATATTTCACAGGAGCTCACACAGAATGAGGCAGAGTTTCAAGGCAAGCCTCAGCTGATCCCCTGTCATTAAACCAACACAGAGTATTTTATGAACCACATCTGCATTTGCTACAGAAAGTGCAAAATCCTGTCTGGGTTATTCTCAGGGTGTTTGCTGGCCCACAGCTGTGGAAGAGCCTATGTCCTCTGTCTTTGGCCCTGGGCTGGTGACAGAGTAGCCACACTCCTGCTTCCAGGGAGTTTGTGAACAAGTTTTGAGGCTGCTCCTCATCACAAGCTCAGAAGGACAAACCCCAAGGGAGGCATCCCTGGGGCACCCCCTAAGGAGCCCTCACCCTGAAGGGGATGACAGCAGGGCACAGAGCCTCCTCAGCACGGAGGGACCAGATGACAAGAGCAGGTCTGGGGGGGCTGGAGGCCTCCGCAAGTGTCTCATATTCAAACTAGACAACTGTATGCAAGGACACTTGACTGCTCAAGCATCAGGTCAGACTTTGCTGAGTGAGCCTGACACAACAAAGCCGGTCTTCTTGTCTGTATAGCGAGTAGATCCTCTTGCATGCAGATGGAACCATAAACTCTACCAAAATACATAAAAACTAATTTCTGAGGCCTCAGGGCATAGCAAGATATAAAGGAAATCCAAACTGGATGGAAGTTACAATTTTACTGTAAGACACAGGGTACATAGACTGCTAGGGAGAGACTTGGGAGGAACTACAGACACAGCACACCTTTTCAGATCTGTGTAACATACATATATAGCACAAATGGGCACAGACATGTTTAAATACATAAAACCAAAAACCACACACTAAAGCATTCCTCTTCTAGTTTTTCCTTCCTCCTTCATGTTAAAACACAATGCACAAAGAAACAATTTTCATTTACAGAAGTGCCATATGTAAAAAATAATTAAAACGTTAAACAATAATTTTTTTCCAAATAGATGTGATATAATAAATGAAACTGAACATTTAGTGGAAGGAAAAAAAACCCTCAGACTAACCTTACTAATATGGAGAAGACGAGATTCCAGGTCTTCTAACTGATTTTTATGGTACCATCATACTTTTGTACACCTCATTGTTATCCTCTCCCCAGCAGCCTGCATTAACTAGTCCACACCACTGGAAACATCACCTCCAGCCCTGCTCACGGGTGCTGATTTTATTTCTCTCAGTAATTTCTTTAATGTTGTGTGTGTGTACAATACCCAGTATTTCAGCTCAGATTTACACAACAACTCTGTCATTTCCTACATGCAAGTGCATTTCTCCAAATTGGATTTCTGAATATAATGCAAGAACATTTTGCTTACGAAAAAACTTTGTTTATTAGCAACATAAAATTGTCAGTTGTTTATGCCCCACTTGTAAACACTGGGCCACATTAACATAAACTTGCCAAGTGGAGGGTAGGGAGAGAGTGGGCTATTTTCCTTGCAATCCTTCAGCAGGAGTGAGAAGAATATATTAAATCAAGCACGGTGGGGAGAGTTACTATGCATTCTTGTAATTCATCCCTGGCTACGAAGAGGAAACACATGGGCTGGAGGACATGAGCATGCCCAGCCCTGGCCAGATCTCCTTCTTTACTCCCCTGAGCCTCAGCCGTGTTTGCCAGCTTGACTTGACAGGAGAATGTGTTGGCTCATCTTGTGAAAATATATTGTTAGGCTATATATTTTAAATGCTGTCTACCCTCCTTGTAAGATTCAAGACCTAATCAATGCTTTATGTTATAACCAGGTGTAAGTCATAAAGGGGTTGTTATTACAAAATTTTATGGAGTGAGGTGCTTAGGTACTCATGCGGCAAGAGAGGTTATAACATCCACTGCAGCCTCATGTTTCCAGATACTGGTGTCAAGATTTCTACCTACTGGTCAATTTAAAATATTTTCTGTTACTCTGAACTCACTGGTTTCAAATTTGAGAGTTGCCTCTGCTGCTGGTTCAAAAAAGCAAAATCCTTCAGCCACAGAGAAAGCCAAGTAAGACTGTCCAGGGTGTTCCAGCTCAGAGGCCAAAGCTCGCTGGTGGCATGTCACAGCACTGAACTTGAGTTTGCACCTCTGGGTTTAAAACCCCAATGGATTCCCTCATAACTGGATTTTATATGCACGTTTTGGGTGTGCCTATGGTGTTCAAGCTGTCCTCTCATAAATTTCCTGCAAGTCTTAGCTCCCCTCTCCAAATTCCAGCAAGCCCTTAAGTCCTGCACACCAAGCCGCACCCTTGGTGGTGTCTCACTGATATTTTTGTCCTAGGTGATTCTGACTCCTCTGTAATTTGACAGAGTAGTTGTAGCTTAGAGGATCCAGTTCCCACCCACACAAATTGAAAAAAAAAATAGGGGAAGAGAAGATACCAGGTATCCACAGTGCTATTACTATTATCTTGATAAAATAGCAGGGACACACATTCTGCCTGTCACAATTAAGGTGATAAATGCCTGTTTCTTTGAGGCTTGTTTGGAAGTCAATTATGCAGATTATTTCTAGAATACAGACAGATGGTGTTTTCCCCCATATGAGACAATCAAGTTGAACTTTGATATGTGCATAAAAATACTGTAATTTGTCAAGCTCCAATGGGGCCATTTTATCACAGATAACCAAAGGACTATATGGATTTTTGTATTTGCCTCTTTTCGATTAACACAGCCTATGTTTCTTTTTATTCCTTTTTTTTTTTAATGAAAGCTTTGCTATGTTTCATCTTGAAGCCAAATATTGATCTTTCAGTTTAGTCTTCAGGTTTTGATTAACACAGAAGGTTGCCAAGTGAACGGCTTTTTGTTTGTTTTCTGTTAATTCTTTTTTTATTATTCACTTGCAGCAGTAAATCTTGCTTATTATTTTATCTTGCTTCAGTCCAACCACTGAAAAGAAGAAATGGATTGATTTGAGCCCCTAAATAATTTAAAATGCAGAGCTTTTTGAAGAGACTGATGCAATGTTGACCTTCATTTTTGCCCCTTCTCCTGTTGACAATAGAATATTTTTGATTGACTTGAAAGGAAAGAAAGGAAGGAGATTGATTTTGACACATTAATCATAGTTTAATTCGACTAAAGCTTTAGAAAAAATAAGTATTTAGTAAGATGGTTTTAGCAAAAGAAAAATAAGCTGTTGTAAGAGAATTATTATATAAATATTATTATACTATGTTGTTGGGAGAATTATTATAAATATTTTCCTTGTCATTTTCATTCTCTATCAAGCTAATTTTCATGCTCCTATTTAAAAACTGAGCTATATATTTTTTATTATTAACAAATGTTCTGATGGCCTGACTACCTCTTCATTCACTCCATAATAGGTTTGCTAAGCAATAAAAACAAGTAGAAAAGCTCTGACAAATGTAGGAAAGAATGGTCTGAAACGGACTGGGGGACAGACAAAGATCTTATTTCTTGTAGAGAGTTTTTTATATCGTGGGCAAATGACTTGGGCTCCCAGGGAAACGCAGCCAAGGCAAAGCACCAGCTCCAGTCCAAACCAGGGACGCTTTAAGCCTGCTTCCAAAGGAAAAGAAAACCTCATCCAGGCTCTACATATCAACTAATGTGCAAGTTCAGAACATGTGTAGTCAGAAATAGATGCTGTCCCTACCTCTCTGAGGCTGAGTGTTAGAGGAGGGAAGGTAAATAACATCTGCCAAATCAAGGAATGTTTTGAGGTCTCTTGATGGGAACACAAGATAAATTTCTGAGAACTTTTTAGATACTTGGCAATACTGCATAGAGTACAGAGCACAAATAGCTGATAAAAAAAAATCACATAGGTTTAGATGCAAACAGGCATTAAGCCAACAGGTATTTAGGTGGAACATTGTACCTACTTCAGCTGTCAGAGGCATGAGGGGGATTATCAAGGATCACAAGGAGACATGGATATCAGAGTCACTAAAACCCACAACATTTCTACAAAATACACAAGCAGGCACTTCAAACACCTGCTCTCCTCAATCTATTTGCCAAAGTACCTGAATATTTAAAAGTTTCCGTTCAGCCTGAAAGAGCAATTTCAACAGCTTCAGCTTTGCCAAGTCAGAAAGTTGCTCTCAAGGTATTAATGTTACCAGCTCTGACCCCATCCACCTTCCAAACAGCAAAATGCTGCACAGTAACCTACCAGCCATGCTGAGCTGCACACTTACTTAACTGGCAATATTTCTAGCACCTTTTTGTTCTGGTAATTGTTTAATGTCTCTGGATATGCACTACCTTCATTAAATACATTGCAGTTCATTAAAGACCCTCCAGATTTTCACTGGCCTCAGATTTTCACTAAGAAACCTGGATCCACATAAATAAAATATTATGTGGAAGTAATAAATATTTAGGCTTTCTCTTGCAAATGTACTACCTCATTTTCACTCTAATAGAATATAATACCAGTAAGTACTCAGGGGTCTGGTAATGCATTGTTACACCTGCCAGATATGCAGGTGTATGAGCTCCACGTGCTAAAAAGTATAATGCTCTTCTCTTAGAATACAAATTAAATTAGGCCATTATCTCAGTAAAGTTCTGATCCATCAATATGACTATTCTGATAGCAAATATCACCATAGAAGTAGTAAAAGCTGAAGACATGCCTAACTGTTCTGGACTAGAGCCTAAATTAGATTTCTAAATAGAATAACGTATGCCTTGAATGTTAAAATTCCCCTGAAGTCAACACTATCCTTATGGGCCATTCTGTTTCAGACTTTGCATTTTTTAAATTAACACAATACAATCTCTCTTCTAGTTATTAACAACCTTTAAAAAAAAAAACAAAACTATAAATGAGTTTGTCTTGTGGCTTTCAATCAGGAACTCCTATTATCTCCATTCTATGCAGATTTTACTGAGACCAACAATTTTCCTCATATGAATAATATGTGTACATAGTAAGCACAAATGTATTCTAGGACTGCTTATCTCCATGATGTTTGATGCTCACAAAAAAACTTGTACAAGTGGTGAGGTCTCAGCAAAGGTCAAGAAGGTTTGATAACAGGTTATACTAAAATTTGTACAGGTCACATGAAGAAAGAAACCCAAAAAACATGAACTGTATGTATATAAAAAGAAATAAACCTCATTTTATTGAAACTATATTCAACTGTATCCCTGTTGCAAACAGAACATCCCAGCAGACTTAACTTCTCCATGGATTATAAAAAGCTCATATTTTCAATTGACTGTGTCTACTTTCTTTTGCATGTCTCTTTAGCTGGCATAGAATCTCATTTATGCTATTGGGTGTTGGATCAAACATCACAAATGTTTACAGTTCCTTTCCTTCTCTGTTTTTTATCGAAAAGCAGAGTTTACCACTGTCTTGAGACAAAAAAGAATCTTCATCTAACCAGTTCTTCCTTCAGGCTGTTAGTGCCCTGCAGGCCAGTGAGCTAACCGGGAGCATTCAAACACAGGCGCAGCTCCTTTCCCTGCATTCACTTGGCAAGAAACAATGTTAAAAATGCCCCAAACATTTGTTGATGGGAATGTGGAGGGTGGGAAGGACCAGCAGCTTCAACAGTGCAAAGGGCAGGGCAGTGGCAACAAGGCACAGCCTCTGCTGGAGACCCCTGTTCTCTGTCCTACTCCCCTTCTGAAGGTGACAGGACACTGAGCCACAAATCCTTCCATGCACGAACAACGTTCAACTCAGAGCTGGAAAAGTCCATTGTAGTCCTTCAGTGCTCCAAGCAGAGAGAGCACAGAACATGAAAGCATGAATAAATGCTAACAGAGAAATCTACAAGTGACAAATGTAAGTTTTTAATTGGCTTTTTAAAAGCACATTGTAGATGGAAAAAGATGCTAGTGATGTGCATTTTCAATAAACCAAATTCATTATCACATGAAGTAATCAAAAATTGATTAATTTTGCACATCCTTAAAACAACTTGTTATATTTTTAACTGTGTGTATGTTTACAAGGACAAATAAGACCTTTGAAACCAACAATTTCATTTTTAAGGGTGTCCTTGAAACACTGCAGCCATATATAAGTTACAGGATAAAGAATAAAAAACATCCTGTAAATAACAAAAACTGAGGTTGAATGTCAGAAATGGAAAACATAACATGCAACTACTGCAAAATAAATTACTATAGTCAAAGCTGCTCCTTAGACTCAAGAGCTCATATGGCAGTCTTTTAAAGGTCAACACTGAAGGCAGTCACTTTAGAAATGAAGTTGGAGAATATGAAATCCAGTGTTCAAATTATTTCTTTGCCCAGGGTCCTTATTAGAAAGGTAATCTCTTTTCTATCACTGTTTAACAACATATCATTACTATGTGAAGTGTTTTAAAATACCTGGAGTACAAAAGATTATATTTAAAACCGCCTAATTTTATTACATCCCAAACAATACATGGATATGGGGAAAAAAATATAAAGATGTCAATTTTACTGGCAATTTTGTAGCACTACTTGACAGAGAGCAAACAGCCCTAACTCCTAAATTTACATTGCAACTACAGGCCATTTTATCACGTAAGAATTACTAAGTGATGATAATTTCTCTGCTGGTTTTAAGTAGAGCTTGGACTCTCTCACACACTGTCCTTCTCACTCTTTTTGCTATTAAAAACAACCTGTGAAGTTACCCCCCAGGTGAATTTTTCCGGATGCTTGTAGTTCCAGTGCTAGAACCCTGCCTTGCATAACAGAAAGTTTACATGAAAAGTCAAGGTTTTGATGAATGTCACACTTGAAAGCCAATTAAGTGGGCTGAAAGGAAGACACAATTTCCCATTGTCTAATTGCCTCACAGCACCTTCAAGGTAATAAATTTGTCACATTGAATTATTAATGAGGAGCGAATATTTGACTTGAAGCCTTGAATAGAAAGTAGTTCATTATCAGTTGGCATTGTTCCTTCCAAATAAAAGAGGGGCACTATGAGAGTTAAAGAAAGTTATCAGAGAAAGCTTTCCCTCACATCGCTGTCTCACACACTGAATGCACCTTTTACATCCTGTAAACGTTCCAATGGGGGGGGAAATTATGGTGCATTTAATTCCTAATTCTCTTTGGCCTTTGCAGCCTGACAAATAAACTTCCATCTGGATTCTCCAAAAAACACGTTATCACTTCAGACACAGAGGCTGGAAAATTTTTAGAACTGGCCACATAAAAGTACAAGGAGCACAATAAAGCAGAGGCCACTTTCAGGTTTATGTGGCTCTTAAAGGCTTTCTGTCTTCCCTCCTCTGCAAAGCATTGCTCACACACCTGCTGCAGCTGGGGAGACAGGTAGATCACTATATTTATCCTTAATCCACGGTTTCCAAAGGAAAGAGGATGCACTGGAAAAGCATTCATTTCAGCACAGAGGACCTTTCTAATGGAGAGGGAGTCTCTGCTACACATTCTATGCACACTGAGAAAAGTAGTAGAAAAAATTGCATCCAGGTCCTTGGTTTGGTGTTAGACCAAATTATGAAATAGAGCTCATTTGGGAATATCTTAGCTTTCTCACAGGCCAGACTGAACACGGTGTCTGGGACCCTGCCCTCGCAGACCTCGGGGTGGCTGGCAGCTGCTGGAAGGACAAACCCCACAGGCAGCACCCACTTTTGCTGCTAGAAACTGCAGCATCCTTCACTACACTCTTGGCACTCCAGACCTTGATCGTGGGGCACAGAAGAGCAGTGGAAGAACCACGTGCCTGTTACAGAGCTTGCAGCGGAGCAGCTTTGGGCAGTAACACTTGTGTGGGGGAGGCTTGGCTGCAGTCCTGTATAAAGACCAAATCTTGTTCTCCTTGGGCAAAAGCTAAAGTGCTGTTAAGACTCTTTTGAGATGCAACATTTGCCAGAGAGGTTTGCTGATCTAAAGAGGTGCTTGAAAGGCCTACTCCAAATACCGGCTTGAGCCCCTAGCAAGAAATCTCTCTGACAAGGCAGTTCTGGCACTCTATCAGGACTCTGTAAGACGAGGATGCCTTGGGGCTTCAACAGCTTTAGTTTTGCAATGAATTTGAATTGGTGTCTTTCATGTATGTACCAGTAAGACCTTCAGTAGAAACCTTAGAAGTTAATGAATAAGACAGGGAGATTTAAAGATTTGGGCATATAATTACTATAGCAACATGTGCTCTTTCTTGCATTACCCCCATAAGATCTATTAGGCATGCTACAGTAAACCAAATAAATCACAGGTCACAAAACACAGCAATAAATCCTACCCATATTAAATTGCAAAGTAATTAAAACCGGTATGATATTTACATTACAAATTCACTAATAACATCAGAAAAAATTCTGAATTACAAGTGCATCCAAAGCAACCTCTGTAGTGTTTCTTCAACTACTCCTAACATGAAGCCCTGCTTTTTCCAGCAGGGCCAGACATACGAAGGGTTTTAGATACATAACTGTGCCACAGACTCTTCCTAAGGCTTCATAAAAGTGCCTTTCTTGCATAGATTCCTAATACCACTGAAATAATCTTACTCGGAAAGTAAATTCTACGGGAACACACCAAAATGGGTAACTTCAGCTAATTAAGTTTTTGTAGAACACTGAATAGAACTATGCAAACTACTTAATGACAGCTACAGTTTCCATGTCCCAGTCCCACCCAGGGTCAATTCAGCTAACAACACAGGGGGATGGAGGGGAAAACACATACACAAAAAAACCCAATTAAAAAAATATAAACCAGGCGCAGCCCTTAGTGCTCCAGTATAAGTATTGTTGAAGTGGCTGAGTGGGGCCTGACCTCTTATATCCACTGTGCCCTGCAAATAGAGAATCTCAACCACCAGAAGCCCCCAGGCCAAAATCTTCCAGTTGTGCTGAAACAAGAAGCAAAACAAATGAATTCACTCATATAAAATATGACTGCAGTGAAATATTCATTACTATCCCTGACTTACAGGGCAAGTCAAGCCCTTAGTCATCCTGGTCTTAATATACTGCTACAGTTTTCATCCTTTTTCAGAATAAAGCATCTACTGCAGATCACACTCTGAAATTAAACTCAAGCTTTCTCTACCCATGTGGAAGATTTTATTATTCCTTTTGGTTTTTTTTTGTTTTGGTCACCTGGCAGTAGTTACATGTCCTCCTCAAGATGTGGCAATCAGACATCTCGTGCTAGACATTGATATTGCTCAGTCCTGGGCTTGCACTCCATGCAGTGACTCCCACTATATCACAAAGCCACTGCAAACAGCAGCCAACACCTCCTGGCAACCTATGAAAAATGTCCTATTTTGAAACAATTTTGCCTCTGCATGATGTATGTTCTGTTTTTCCTTTCCCTTGCTCTTCATTACTAAGAACATTTGCATGAAAAATAGCATCTTTCTTTTTCAAAAAGTTCAGTTGTTCCTGCTGCTGCTATATTTTCCCTGCACTTGAACTCATAATCCGCTCTTTGTGTAGCTACAGTGGAATGCTGTGAAAATGACTGTGGTATCAGCAAAAAGAATAGAATGTAGCTGCTGATGAGTTCTCAGGAGGAAGGCTGGAGGCTAATGCTGCTCTCAGTACTCAGCACAGAAACCAAATGGGCAGACGCCAACATCTAAAATTTTGCCACCTTCAGTAGCAGGCCTCTGACTGCCAGCCCTCACAGCTGTAAGTGGGGATGGAATTTCTACATCCATCTCCACACAGCCTGGAGCGAGATAACCTCTGCTTCTTCCCTTCTGCTTCCCTCCCAGGGACAGAACACACCACCAAGGTCTTTGGAGAGGCCCCTCTGAAGTCCTACACAAGCAGGAACCATCACAGGTGTGTGAGACAGCCCTCAAAACGCCTTTTCTTTTGCATCTTTGCTCAAATCCACTCCGCAGATACAGCAGCAAGCATTTTCCTAACCCACTGCTTTCACTCTGCAGGGGTTACTGGCACTCAGCTCTCAGCCCTTTCTCTTTGTGTCACAGGCCACCTGCTGCCAAAGACCTTCCTCCCATGCTGACCCTTGCACTCTGAAGGGACCCCCTGGAAAACCATCCCAGAGCCTCCCTTGCTCTTCCCAGTCCATTTCTTTAATTCCCCAGTGGCAACAAAGAGCCTCACCACAATCAAGCCACTGCTCCTGGCTGATCTCAGCCTGTGCTACCCCTGTGCTGTCAGGACCGCATCCATCAGCTGGTTCATGCTCCAGCCTGTGTCCTCTCTTGGCAAACCCCTTCAGCTTGTGCACTGGGATTCTGGTGCATGGATAGTGCTCTGGTTTGCATGTACATAGTAAGCAAGGATGTAATATGGAAAGCACAGGCATATGCTCATTTCACCCATTTCCCACTGTTTTTGCTGGCCTTTAAACCCTAAACATCAAGCCAAACAATTAAATCATGTTTACGGTGAAATATGATCTATTGGACTCTGTCAGGTCATTTTTCCTGGTGTAGAACTAATACACAAAAACATTTCTAGTTTAGAGCTGGAACATTCAACTTCCCAGGGAGAATATTTCTGCAAGAATGCGGCCAAGGAAATTTAGCCCAGCAGAGAGGGAGCAAGAGACACCTACATGTGGGAAAAAATTAAAAATTAGCCCAAAGAATATAAGTGGTGCACAGACTTTGTGCTGGCCCTCCACAGGGCCTGAATTTCTCCCTGCATGCCCAATCCCACACAAAGATACAAAGCACGTCACTATCAAAGGGCCTGCCCCAGAGCATCACTGCAGCCACCAAATTGCTACTCTCTACTTTCCTTTTCCAGGATGAAATTACTCAGATTACATTATGGCTCCAGAAGAAAGCAAAGGGGGAGAGAAGGCAACAAGAACTGCCACATGCTGTAAATCCTCAAAAGATGCCTTCGTCAGTCCCACTGTGCCTTTTCCTTTCTTAAGAGGAATCAGCTGCTGATTGCTATGTTTTCTGTCCCTCCCACCTTCTTATCAGGATTACTATAATAATTTGATTATTCCTTTCTATGCAATGGACAAAAACATCAATCACTTTAACCAAATGTTTTAGGAACTTAAGTTTCACTTTCAGAGGAGGCTATCTGCATGAAATACTTATTACTCATAATGCCTTTAAACAGAATCTGTCTTCCCTAAGTGCCTGAACACTAGTTGAGATTTGGTGATCACCAATTTTATTTTTTAAGCACATGTATTCATCCAAGCACCTCTGCAAAATAGATCCATACACAATGAACCCAATTTACATAGCAAGTGTAGCCTCCTCAAATCCAGTAATAGATGAACACAGAGGTGCAGAGTAGAAAAGAGCAGCAGCTGAAATTCAGCCACCAGAAAAAGGTAAAATACTGCAAATGGGGAGAGAAGTAATGGTGTAAAACCACAGGTCCACACATCTCTGTGGAAAGTAATTCACAAAACCCTCCTTGCTTTGACAAAACCAGCTTGGATTGTTGGTGGGATGCAGCTCCAACACTGACCATGCCTTCCCACTAGTTCTCCTCTCCTTGGTTACAAATACAATAAACACAAAGGCAGAAAAGATACCTTTAAGAAAATCAATGTTTTTAAGATAAAACATCAATGTAATTCAAACAGCCTGAGTCAACTGCCTATAGTAAATTAAGTTTAAAATTTTAACAAACTGTCATGTAAAACTAGTGGTGTCTGACAAACTCAATTACAATAGTAATACATCACTCACGAAAGTATTATTGATAGTGACACAAAAATATTGAATTTAAATTATTCATTTTTATAGATTAAACAGTATCTCCTCACCAAGAATGGGGCAAAGCATCTGACAAACATTCTAGATTCATATTTTAACTCCTAAAATAAATAGCTGTCAATCCACCCATTCTGGGCTTTTGCATATTACCCTGCAGTGGATCAAGTCAGCATTAAAATTTTGTGTATGGAGAGCCATTCACCCATATTTCTCGTGGCTAACACCGAGCTGCAAAATGCTCTGTTCCCTGCCAGAAGTCGCTTGAAAAGCTGTTTCTGTGGAAAGGCTCACACTCGTGTGTCCCTGCCAGCAGCTGCCTTACCCACCGGCGTGTCAGAGGAGACGTCCCAGGCAGGTGGGACACCTTGGCTCAATACCAGCCACAAAATGCCATCCCCACTGCTAATTCCCTCTGCCCAGGAGCAGTCAGGAGATTCCAGCTGAAGTCTGGACCTTCAAGTCATTCAATACAGCCAGTCTGAACTTCATTCCTTGCCAGCAGCAGCTATATCCCAAAGAAAATGAAAGGAGTAATTGCTTTCTGAGCTCAAAGACTGAACCAAGTCACACTGAGAATACTGACCCTAAGCAGCTCTAACATGTGTACTCCAAGAAAAATAATCAGGGAACAGAAACTTAGGTTGCCTTCAATAACCAACGTGCACTTCTTCCCCTCAAACTATTACCTGTGAAAAGTCCTGGGGATTGTTATTTGATTTAAGTTCCTAGTTCCTTGCCCAAATTGTGTCCTTTGAGGTTTTCACTCTGATGGCACTGAACATCATACATATAACAGGAAAATAAGTCTACACCAGCAAAGTAGATGGAAGGAAAAGAAAAAATTTTAAAAATATTGAGCACTAAACCAAACAACAACCTCTTACGGGAAGGAGGCCTCTTGCATCCAGGCACGTCCATTTAATTGTTTTAGAGACAGATCCATAAAATCCCAAGCTGTCTCCTACTGTAAGTGAGGGAATGTCAGACAGAGTTTGGATATTTTTGTGCTGTTAATAATTTTATTTATCTGCAAAGTCTTAGGAAAATAAATGAGCATGAGTGTACATCTGAGTGATCTTCATGCACAATCAGGGTGGCAGAGCTGGTGGATACAGTCCAGCTTCCTTAGCAACTCACTCTCACATCAAAGCATGGGGAATAAACATAATTTTCCACATGAGTGGTCAGGGTAACCCACTCAGGGACTGTGCACATCATGAACGTGTACATGAATAAATGTCAAGTAAACCTTTCATCACCACAATGCATTTCTGGTGGACTTTTAGGAGAACTTGAAGTTCTATTGCCTTTATCTATATCCAATGCACTAATACAGTGATCCAGTACAACACTTTGGTTTGTATAATCTTACTTGTCTATATCTGACTACTTTTCTCTTCAGAACAGTAAATTTGAATCCTCATAGCTTGAGCACTGTTATCAACATAAGCTAACTAACATTGTTACTAACATAAGATTGCCATAAGAATATTATACAGCCATTCAAAAAAAATTACATCATTATTCCAGACTGGCAAAATTTGTGTGGCAGTGCCAAGGAAGCGTTTGCACTCTCACACATGCTGGATCTCAAGCCATGATCAGCACAGGCTGCTCATGGTGGGTCCCAAGGCACAGGCAATTCATTAACTGGGCCCAGGACACACAGCCTAACACAGCCAAAACAAGCCTGGGAGATTGGTTTTACCATTAGCCAGAGACTCTTCCTATGTTTAATGTTAATGTTTGACTTTTAGTTCCAAAGGTGATAGTCAGTCCTGCTGTGAATTTTCAAGAAGAAATGGAAATGTAGTGCCACAGCTCTGTGCCAATGGAACATCACAGTGGAGCAGTAATACAGGAGTAGCACAATTTATTCTTTACCCTGGTCTACAGAACAAGACAGAAGTAAAGACTATACTAAAGAAAATTTCTACACAGTTAACAAGCAAATTTATTTAGATAAAAGGCTGATTTTTAAAGGGTTTGGGCTTTTTTCAGGAGAAAAAAAACTCCTCTCTTGCCTCCCACTGACATTTTTATTTCTTTTACATGAAGAAAAAGTCTTGTCTTTTGGTACAAGAAAGTTCAGCCTAATACCTGGATTATTTCTGTCTACTTGAAATGAAAAGGAATTTGTTTTATATATTTGACCTTTGATAAACTACTATACAGTAAATCCTTTTCATTTTCCTCTCCCTGCTGATGTGTATTTGGTCCAGTGTAAATACAGCACCTCTTGGCAGCTCTGAGAAGGTTCACCAAGGGACTGTGGAAAATTAGTTTGCTCCCAGCATTACTGTGCCCTTGTTTAAAAGTCCTGTGTGATCCATCAGAAAAATACATCAAATAAAGAACCTCAATGTTTAAATGGTTCACAGCCACTCTACCAAAAAGCAGTGAATCCTCGATGTTTCAGTATCTCTCAATATCTTAACATCTAATTTAAATGCCTACCTCTTAAACGTCCTAATTTTAACACATTTCAGCTACTCAACAGAAACATCCTGAGCCATTAAATGAAATGGAACTTCTCAATAATAATTCCCTACTCATATTTCCCAACTCATCCCCCTCATAGCAAACACAAGTGGAAAACTATAGGAGAGGCTTTGGATCAATGCCCAAAGGTCTACAAACCTGGAATGAAAACTGGACAAGATTTCCCTGTACCTGTTCAAACCCAGAGGCAAGAGTCTCTGTTTTGTGGGGAACACTGGATGAGATGTGAGTCCCCCTCACTCCCAGGCAGGCAGACTCCCCTTGGAGGGAACTCACCACACACCTGAGTGACACAGTCGTGCTGGCCGTGCCACAAAGGGGAGCGGACAGATAAGATGGTTTTCTGCTGACAGATGAATAAGAACCTGTAACTGCCAGGGAGGCTGTGCAAAAAACAGATGGGATTTGGAAGGAAAACAAAAAGTTTCTAACCATTCTTTCAACTGAGATAAATTGGTTCTTTATTTCCACAGGGAAGCGTTTACAGGCATTTTTCAATGATTTTCAGCAAACAAATTTTAAAAAGAAATCTATCATGTTGATAACCTCTCTTTTATCTTCTGCCTAGCCCAGAACTACCTTGTGCCAAGTGTCTGAGAACAAAGTTAGTGAGTCCTTCCTCTGCAAGATCATTTCTCTACTTGCTAGTTAGTATTTCCTGAATCTTTATACTTCAGTGAAAAACAATGAATCTCACAAAAGAGACTAGAAGAAAGTTTAAACTTGAATAATTTTCTTACTTATTCAACAAACTCTGCTTTTCTCATTTAGCTTTACTATTCTGCACATCTGTCCTATTACTCAGCAATTAATGCTAAAAATAAAAGCAACTCTTCAGATCCTCAGAAAGTAAGTCCTATGCCAAAAACCACAGTTAAAAACCCGTAAATCTGTGGCCTCAGCAGGATGGTCACTGCCCTGGTCCTGCTGCCACACCATGGCTGGAGCAGGCTGGGCACCACTGGCCCCTTGGCCACACGTGGCTCGTGTTCAGCCAGTGCCCAGCCAGCACAGCCAGGTCCTTTCCAGCCCCCCTGCCCCAGGCTGGAGCTCTGCAGGGGCTGCTGTGACCCAAGGACAGGACCCTGCCCTTGCCCTTGTCCAGCCTCATCCCCCTCAGGCCACTGATCCAGCCTGTGCCAGTGCCCTGCAGAGCCTTCCTACCCTCCAGCACATCAACACTTCCACACAACCTGTGTCATCTGCAGAGTGACTGAGGGTGGCCTCAATCCCCTCATCCAGATCACCAGTCACATATTGACCAGAACAGGCCCAAGAACTCAGCCCTGGAGAAGACCGCTTGTGACCAGCTGCCAAGTGGATTTAATTCTGTTCACCATCACTCTCTGGGATTGGCCATCCAGACAGTTTTTCACCCAGCAGCAACTGTCAAAGCAGATGATGTGGCAAAAGAATTCATGTTGATAACACTTCCATTTTCCATAATTAACTTGATCTTTTGATGTCCAGATCGAATCAAACCCATAAATGGGAGTCCTGACATGATTAAAACAGCCATGGAAAGATTAAGGGCTTGCTTAATTGTCTTGCAATTCAGCACAAGATTTAAGGGAAAAGTGTCACATATGAAAGATAGAAATTACAAGACAGATGGAAGTAAGGGTTAAGCTGAGCTTTTAATCAATATATCAGGCCCTGAAGACAAGGACTTGGCATAGACATGAATGAGACACAGAAGCTTTCTGAGAAGACAAGATCCATTAGGACCCTCCATAACCACCCTCCTATTAACGTTTATCTTTTTCATCTGCTTCTACATCTGCAGTATTAAGGAGACAATTACTTATCTACCTCTCCAATGTATTATTATCAAATGCAAACCACCACAAAACCTCAAGGCAGGAGATGTCAACAAACATCTCCAAAATACAAGCAGCTGGCAAAATAAGAGATTTTAGCATTTTTTTATTTATTGAGTAGAAAGGAATGATCTCATGGGTGTCTGATGGTGGATGAAATAGCTGCTGCAATTCATTGGTATAAGTGTCAGCATTGAATCCAAGCAAATCTGAAAATGTGACACCTTTCAGCCAAGCTTAATGGGAATATAAATGGGTTGAAAAAGAATTGCAATAAGGTCTACAATTGAAATGCTGAGGTACTTAGAAACAAATTACTTATTATGATAACAAAATAAGTGTTATATGAACCAACAAGTCACTAAAGTTGTCACTGCTTAGGAGATAATTTAAAAATACAGAGCTTTGCAGCTGTTGGGAAGTATGTCACGTATTTTTTTAAATACACACAACAGCCAGTATTTTGTGTAGATTCAGAGAAATTTCATATTTGCCTCTGACTCATTATCCTAAATAAATCAAAAACCTCACACTATTTATCTAATGAGGAAGAGTGTGCATGTAAAAGACCAGATTGCATTTCAACAAATCAGCAATTGCTTTCTCTCTCCCAGTTTGAGTAAGTTTTCATCTGAATTATGTCAAATCATAACACAATTATGTTCAATCATTAACAACATACCTGAAAATCAAATAATTTTTCCCCCCTCTGCAGAAGATCTTGGCACAGAGAAGTTTCCGCAGATCAGGAGGGACACAACAAGCAATAAAGCTAGAGCACACATGAAATTAGCCATGTCTAGCCCCTCATCCTTATCACAGAGCCAACTAGAACATAATCATCCCTGATTCCACTTTGCCAAAATTTTATCCTAAAAAATCCTTCAGCATGTAGATATTCTACTTAGGGAATCTGTTCCAATGATGTGCCAACAACTTCACCCCAGGCTGCCCAATTCAGACATTTGGAAGTCTTGTTTCAGGCTTTAAGATGACTTTCCTTGTTCTTATAAAAGTTCTTATACTTCCCAACTTAGTTTTTGAACCTGGAAAGTTTGTATTACCCAGCCTCTCTGAAATATAATTTTTTCCCCAGAAATTGATACCTTTTCATAATCAATTGAGTCTAGATGCTGAAACTTGGGAAGCAAAAGTATAGCGATGACAGTGTTCATTTAATTTCTTGCAATCGGGGTGGAGAGAATAATGGTCCATTGTCCTTTAACCTCCCAGGGCTCCTGAACTACCAGAAACGCTGCCCTTTGCACAGCATTCACCTGGGCTCTGCTGGAGGCCAAGGGAAGGTGTCTCTGGGTGCCCCATGGCTCCCAGCCCTCGTTATCATCACCATCCCCCTGGCTCCAAGGGACCACCCTGCAGCTGTTCTGCTTTTCTCTCCCCCTCCTGTCCTGTCACTTCCTCTAAGCACATTGATCCACAAAGTATTTGTCTGTTCCTTTGCTCCATCTGCTGCTCAAACATTAAATGTGAAAGAAGGCAGAGCCCCTAGACAACAGCACAAATGCTGTTTAGGGTATGATGCTACTGCATTTCACTTGCATTATCAACTTGAAATAAAAACAAGATTTTTGCAGGGGATTGCAGGTACTGCAGATTTAATTTCACTTACATTTGGACAAACAGAAGAAAAAAATCCAAAAAATTAAAATTTCCTTTTATCACCTTCGAGTTTTCCAGAAATTCTTTAATTCTGTGCTAGACTATAGAGCTACATTTATGGGGATATTTTTTCTCTAGTTTGGACATATTTATTTTCTTCATTGATTCAGGAAATGAAATGGGAGAAAAACAGGACAGAATATATTTGCTTTTCCCTTTCCAGAATACAACCACAGTACCCACTGATTACTGGACTTTTGGTTCAAGGTTGTTTGCACAAGCCAACTTTATTTCTCCTAAGAAAATCTTGGGGACACTGCTTTGGTATTTAGAGAAAGAAGGAGCTCTGTGCATTTACCACTTTTTTCTTTAACATGATTCTACAAGAGAGATGAATTTTAGCACTTTTGGGCACATGAATTTTAGTGGGTTTGGACACACATGCTTCTTCTGCATGAGAGGCAGTCAAAAAATTAGTCACATTCTCATTCATCACTGGCCTGATCCAGCTTACACTGAAACTTGTGGGCACAACTCCACAAAACTGGACCCATGCATCTAAAAATTCTCCTCTGACCAGGCTAAAAATAACAGAGTCTGGTTGAGGCTAGATATAAATGGATACCAGACAATAAATCACTGTAATAAATAATATCTAGAGAAGAAAATGGGGATTCAAGTCAAGCTCTAGATTTATAAACTATAGAGGTAAAAGATCTGGCAGCTGCAAAGAAACAAAAGGGTGTGATTGACTGCTTTGTTCTGTTTGCAGATAAACTTTGCAACTGCAGCTCCAGTTAATAATCATGCAGGAATCCTTAGCTGTAAGCACAAAGAGAACAATAAGACAGCCAAACTCCAAAGCTGCAATGTACAATGGAAGATGGAAGTTGATGCAGTGGGGGATTTGCTTTCCTCCTTCCTTTGGCAGTACAGTCAAAGTGGCGTAACGACTTAGAAAACACAGAATACATAACTCAATTTCAGAATAAGCAAGAAGGGGAAAATCATGAGTTTGTTACCAGTCTCTCTCACTACTAATTGTTGATTTTGATAGCTTTGCACTCCTTAGCCGGCAACACAGGGGAAGGGGAGGGGGAATATTTTATTCAGTGCTCAATAAATGCACTGAAGCTTCATACTGACATGGCACTCAGGACAAAAGCTCCTCACTGTGCCATCAAGCAGCTGAACTTCCAGTCCTGCCTTGTCTAAAAAAAAACAAGCAAGATGCCCCTTCTCCCAGCCAAATGACACATTAGTCGCTGTCACTGCTGTCAAGCCTGAGTTATAATGATAGCATTACTGCTCGTACAGCCTGCAGGCAAAGCAAACAGCATCAGAGAGGGAGGCTGCCAGGAAGGTGCACTCACCACCTCATCTGCCTAGCGAGAGGAATAATGTTTTTTGCAAGAGATATTTCCCAAAGAGCAGTGATCCTTGCAAAATGCCCTGAGAAACACCCGTGCCTTTCTGCCCAGCCTCCCTTTCATTCTACAGATACAATAAATCAGCCTTCACATCCACAGCTGATAACAGTATTTTTCCTCATCAAGCTGAGGCTCTTTCTGTCATACTCAGCCCCTAGCAGACCATCCTCCTGCTGCTGTGTTTGGACACAGGTTTGGTGTGAGCTTTCTGACCTCCCCATGCTGCAGCCCAGCTCAGATCATATGGCTCAAATGTGGGAGAGCTGCAATGGAGAAATTAACACATGGCACAAAACAGCGACCTTTCAACCCAAATAAAGGCAGGGCTACGTCCAGTAGGATTATTTTCCTGCCATGCATCTATCTTTGTGAAGAGTTTCATTTAAAGAGTGACCGTTTTAAATTTTCACCTGCTTCCCAACACTCAAAATTTCTCCCAGCATTTCCAATTCTGCCAAGCTGTCTGAACTCCTGCTACCAGGCTTCAATGCCTCTCCCCACTGCCAGGCAGTGCACTCACATTGTTTGTTTGCTGACAAACTGGAGCTTGCCCTGGGGCTTCTGTGCCCCCAGCAAACAGCTGTCCAGGCTCTGTCCCACCACCCATGAGCCAGTGGGTGTGGAACAGGCAGGGACCAGCCTCGCATCTCAACATCACACTGAGCTGCTGCTGCAGCAACAGCTCCTCGTCAGAGCATCTGTCCCACCAAAGCTCGTTAGGGGGAAATAAGCAAGGAGTTCTGGGGAAGGATCTTGTCATCATTAATAATGTCAGAATCTCTTCTGCCTTGTCTTTTCATGTTAAAATTTTCAGAAGAACACGGAGGAGCCACACTTGACAGGTCCTAGAGTGCCTTTGACACCCTGATCAAACTTGGCACCTACTGCTTTATGTCTGGAGTAAATGATCTTTGGAGCTCATGTACACGTCATGTATTAGCGTATGTCTTTTTTTTATCTGTTTGATATGTATTATTTTGTTTAGCTGCATATGGGTGCTACAGCTACCTATTCCTTGGCCTATCCTGATATCCAAAGGGATTTTCAGCCGAATTCCCACCAGGCTGGCCTCAAGGGTCATATTTTCTGAGCTGTACAGGGTCACAGCAGTTACTCTGAACAGCTCATCAGTCTATCAAAGAAGTAGGTAATTTCTGCTAGCCAGCCACACAGACTATTTTCCCTTTCCCCTTCTGACAGATAAACTATTGAACACATAACATGGAAATTTTCCTTTAAATTCATTTACAGTTCATCCACACACTATGGCAAGCTGTTATATTTGGATACCTTTCTCTCATAAGCCTCAGGCTGACTTCTCTCTCTTAAAAATAGTTTCCCAGTGGATACCAGCATGGTTATGGTGGGGTACAATCTCCTCCTAAACACAGCTCCCTGTGTTTTATCTCCAGTTCACATCTCCAGTGCAGCACAAGGCACCTGAAAGACCCTGGAAGGCTCCTACCCTTGAGATTCTTACCCTAGACTCCCTGTGAGCTGCATTAACTTCCCTGCAGTTTGAAACTACACCTGCCTGGCCCCACAATCTCACTGAATGCAGCAGTGTGGTGACTGAAGCGAGCACTGCCCCAGCTGCAAGCACCTGCCTGGGAACCTGCCCGCACTCGCCTGCAGCAGCTTTCTGATGGAGCACATGAAAGGAGTTCTTCAACAAAAACACTGACAGCAAACCTTGCCCCACGGGTGTCAGCAGTTCTAGCAGGTGCCACTGGCAGCCCCAGGTATAACAACCTTCTTTCCCTCTCTGGGGTGCCCGTACTCACCCTGGCAAGCTGCCGTGCATCCCACTGCACACTATAAACAGACTTTCTCTCTATCGTGCAGAACATAAAAGACAAGTTTTGTTGTCGATCTCCCATTATTTTTGCTGCAGATGTAAGGAAAGGTGGCCTGGTTTATTTAATGAGCACACCCAGCAGTGTGAAAAGGCACCAGCCTTGCAGCCCCTGTCTCTCTGGGACAGTCTGGGCAAGCGGGGCACTGGAGAAGGTGCTGCTCCCACAGACACTGGAAGAGCTGTAACTACTGATTCAGTGTATTCAGTGACCTGACCTAGACAAAGTTTCACTAAGTTACTCCAAGATGTGCATTTCCTCAGCTTTGTCGCTGGAGCTATCAAACCCTGCTGCACAGCATTTTCCCTTGAGGCAGTTATTTGCCCACAGGGAACTCATCTGAAATTTTCTCACCAGACCCCAAACAGCACCTAGCACAGTATCTAGCTTTAATCCAAAATCCAAGAACTTCCCATGGTATAACAAGGGGGCTGTCAGCCCTTGCTACCTCCCCACATCCTCCTCCTCCAGCTCTCACCTTTGCTTGTTCTTTAACCACCAGGGATCCCTAATTTCTGATACTAGCTGTCCAAAGTCTCACAGATAGAGGAATCATCTCCCCCATCTTGCTTATATTACAAAACAAATTAGAGATATTGAAGTGGAGTGTGTTAATCCTGTAGTTATCATGGTTATAATGAGGCAGTTTAATGATCTCGCTAATTGTCTGTTCAGCAAGACTGGATTGGAAAACATTCCTTACCCCATCCACCCTTTTAATTCTGCTTAGATCAGATGTTTCCTGTAAGTGAGGAGTTGTAGCTATGTGTATCACTACCCCATCACCAAATTAATGTTTAAAAATTGCTGCAGGTCTAACCAAAGGCCAAGTATTATATTGTGAGCAATGTCTATGTGGCCAAGTCAGTAGCTATTCAGCTGTATATTAATTCAGACATGAGTGCCAGAGGAAGCAAAAAGAGAAACATCTCTGTAAGGACTAAAATTTTCCTTATGGATTGCATGTTAAAGGTCTTAAAATTATCAGCTGAAATAAGCTGCCTGAAAGTCGTTTCTGCCTAATCAACTGCTTTCCTGTTTATTCTGCTGCAACAACCCACCATCAGCCTGTGGCTAAATACAGGTGCTGTCCCAGAAACCACCTGCAGTGCCCCAGGAAACTTCATCCTCCAACTCTTGCACACCTTGGGAGCATCTCAGGACCCCCTACATGGGTCATCAGAGACTCATTAAAAATTATCTTTACAACAGAAAACAATCAAGGATGGATACACAAGTAAATGTTCACTACTGCAAAAAAAAAAAAAACAAACCCACACGCTTCCAGCACATCAGCTTCTCTGCAGGAGTTGTCATGCATATGCTAATCCTGGAGTAAACTGCAAGTAATTCCAAGCAATGAAGCAGTAATTTACCCCATGTTTACTGTAAGCAGCTGATACAGCCATGCTTTCCCTGCCATGGCTTGTTCAAAACCCCACATCTCATCCTTCCGGCTCTCTCTCGGCTGTAAAAAAAGCTCCTGTAATGGGTAAAATTTACCAAGCATCTCAATGTAGCATTCTCATTTTGAGGCTGACACCTGTGTTTCCCCAGAAAATGATTGCAGGAGAATTGAAAAAAGAGTGAAGAGTCTGTCCATTTAGCCAAACACACCTCTGAGCTACAGAGATAACTGGAGAACTTCTTCCAAGCACCAACCATCTCTCTGAGATCCCTACCTCACCTGCTGCTACAAAACAAAGGTAACTTGTCATCAAGCCTGGTAATAACAGCGCTCTGAGCAGCCACCCAAAACCCAGAGGTCAGATTTAAACTGATATTAAACCAGCAAAACTCCACCAGTCAGAAAATACAGGGATTTACAAGCAGCTGGGGACACGACCTCTGCACCCAGCAAGCCTTGCACCACACTGCACAGACAAACATCGGCCAAGCTGCCCAGCACAGCAGAGAACAGACAAATCAGGAGTTACCTCTCACTGCATCCAGATCCTAATGTTCAGCACCTACCAGATTTTGTTTCTAGTACATTTGACACGCTAGAGAAATAATGAATAGTAATTTGAATTAATCATTGCAAGTTCCATTGCAATTAACAGCAGTGGTTAGCATGCCAATTATTTGTGAATACAGAAGAGACACACGGGATCAGCCCAAAGATTTAACTCACCCACTGCCCCATTTCCAACAACTGCCAGCAGCAAATGCCTGGAAATACATTTGCAAGGGCAAGGTAGGCATCAAACAAACCTTTCCCTGAACATTCTTCCAACCCATGGCTCACAGCTGAGAAATTTCCTGAGCCAAAGACTCCTGCCAGGGCTGTGCATCTGAGCAGCTGGCGCCCAGAAGCACCCACAAACCCCTTTTGCTCTGCAGAACATCTCTGCCTGTGCCTCAAAGGCCAAGCCCCTGAGGGTAAAGGCAAGTTCTACATGTAGCACCATTTCTTCCCTTATTTGAGACAGTTCTCTTAGCATCACTGCATGAGCTCAAGGTGTCGTAGGACTAGAGTACTCCTTTAGCCAAGTGCTGAGGGTTACTTTGCTGAGAAAAGGGCTCACAAGTGAGACAACAGCAGGTAATGCATCTACTATTGCCTAATGATTTCCCATAGCTTTAAAAAATATTATCACTGCAGCATTTGGCCATGATAACCCAAAGGATGCATTCATTTGTAGATAAGCATTAGATTTCATTAAAACCAACCAGCAGAGATTAAAAATGAAGAGAAGACAAGCTTATCAAATCACAAGTCCTCAGGTCTATCAGCTCTCCTGTTAAACTGCATCATCTCTCCCCAGAGCTCTGCCTTGGCTGAGCAGTGCTCGGTGCAGGAACAGAGGGAGCGGGTTGGTTTAGTGCCACTGCTCCCCACCCTGCAGCAGCCACAGAAAGAACGGGCCTCACATGCCAAGCAAGACCTGGGAATTAAAGTTCATTTACCAGCAATGGGAAAAATATTCCCTTGGCAGGAAAAGGAGGGGTTGAGTATAGTGGAATCCATTAAATGAGTCTGTTTCTCACCAGTCTTCAGAAAATAGAGTGGAAACAGCAGAGTGACAACATCAGATGGAGTCACCAGTGAGATGAGAATCCAGCACCAGAGAGATGGGTAAAAAAAAAACAAGGGCGTATGGCTGAACTCATTTCCCTTAGACCTACACAGACACTTTTATTGTGTGCTTCACATTCCTGATAGCACAGACACAGCCATGCGCAGGGGGTCACACTGCAGGGTGCTCAAGTCACAGAAAAGTTATTCAATAACTTCAGACAGGTTTTGGAGCAAGCTCCAAAAGCCCTTCCAACTCAACGGGGCAGTAGCTGTGTGCAAGTCAGCTGTTGCACCTGAAGAAGGCAGCCTAGTATGAAATCTTAAATAAAATACATAATGGTTTTCAGAGACATGTTACAGCAAGGAAACCACTGGAGTTGATGGACAGCCTTGCTTGTTTTTTGGGCTTCTGGTTTTGTTTTGAAACAATTTTGCAATAACATCACTTCAAAACAAGCTGCCATATATGAAGTAGCAGAGTCAACATTACATTTTAAATAAAAAACTCATTTGTTTCTCATTGTGCCCTCAAAATTATAAGCTTCTTGACTGCAAACACTTTTCTCAGAAAACCTCAGATTAAGAGGTATGGTGCTGGCAGCCAGAATTGTTATCAGCTTTGTATGATCCTCAGCAATAGAGCTACACTACAAACGAGTTTGCATACCAGACGTATTTGGGGCCAAACATAGCAAAACTGCTCATTATTCCTGAGCTGTAACATGGCTCCAAACCATCCCTCAATCCATTTGCCTCTGTCCATTAACCATTCCTCTATTTATTGGTCCATCTCCAAAATGAACAACTGGTGAAAAGTTTGGGATAAAAACTCTGCAAAGATGAATTTAAGTCAGAACCAATATTTATTCCAAGGTTTTTCCTCGGTCCATTCCATCTACTCCCCAGCTCTCCACAATAAATCACTTGGGCTCCCCATGTACTGCAGCACATCAGATCTCAACAGCATAGATCAGAACACACAGCTGTGTTTATGTGAAACAAACTAATAAATGAAAAATTATGAGTGGAAATTGAATCTGCTAGACAAATGCTCAGCAATAGATTAACATATGCTGCATTCGCAAAAAAAATAATACTTTAACTCCAGCTTATATTAAATATTGAGATCACCAAGTTCTCAATGTTCTGCATGTCTTGATATATTGTAAGCAAGCATATTTCATTAGTTGCATATATCCATATCTCTCTAATAACTTCCAAACTCCTGGACTCCTGTCATTTGGACTTATATTTGAAGAGACACTTGAGAGCTATAAAAGAAGGGAAAAAAACAAAACCCAATACTAAAAGCAATGTGCTTTCGCTGCCTCTGTCAGTAGAAACTTTCTTTTGAGCTGTGTAATTGAAAAGCAATGCAGTAGCACAAAATATTACATGAGATGAGGAACATTTCAGTGACAGCCTCACAGCACACAAAGCAAAACATAATGCATTGTTTATCACAGATAATTGCAGGCTTTCCATCCCATTTTAATCTTTCTGTTCGCTTTTAAACAAACTCTCTGTCCCAATTTTAGAGACAGGAATAAGAAAAACCATTTACATTCTCTTCTGAAGAATATTCATTATTCAGAGTAACAGAGAGAATAAACTGGATCTTCTGCAGAATGTACTACCCTGCTCATGGTAGATACTCCTTGCATGATGAGATACAAGCCAGTGAACCATCACAACACATTTTCTTTATATAACTTTTAGGAAGCTGTAACTAAGCTGTAAGTTTCTCTGTTTCTATTCCTTGGCTTTGAATTCATTTTCTGCCTTATTTTAATATTTTCTAAATTAAAAAAAATTTCCACCACAGTCAAACCTTTTTCATGCAGATGAGGATGCCAGGAAATAATTCAGTAGCAGATTTATCCCTGAGAACAGGAACACATTTAAAAAGTCATATCTCCATTTTTTATCATTTTTACAGTCTAAGAGAGAGCATTTTCTAGTGAGATATTTTTCCTCCTGCCTGGACTGCTCTGAAGAGCAGCCACAGTCTATGTAAGATCTGAGGTGCTGAAAAAGCCATTAGAAGGTCAAAGATGTAATCCTGACACCAGTTTTAATTCAGCAGTTCAGTCAAAGGCAAGGGAGAAAAAGCCAAAACAACTTAGTGGTCAATAGGTAAAGAGAACTTTAGCCCAGCCCTAGGTTACAAATTTCACGGGCATTAACGTTGACAACGGTTCTCCTTTTCCTTACACATCTATCCATGGCATGAGTATTTGCACATACAACTGATCTCATGGAAGTCAGCAGAGCTCCTCAGGTTCACCCACTAGCACTGAATTAAATCTCATTGCCTACTTCTCATTGATATCAGCTTCTCTCCTCAGGTGACCCAGCTTGAACTCAATACCCACATTTAACAAACACCCAGCTCCCCTCCAGTGAGTTATCACTGCTCTGTGTTAATCATATCCTGCAAGGACAAGGGCCAACTAACACAGAAAAACCTGTGCAAAGTCAGCTCAGTTTGCTGACACCACTCAGCTGTTGCTCATAGCAGGCGTCTCCTCTAACAAGATTTGCAGTGCATTTTTTAGAAGAACACTTGGTTAAATTAGAATCTGCAAACTACAGTGCCACACATGCATAATGCAGTGTGGCAGCTCTGAAGATTTAGTAAGGCTGTACAGAGAAGCATCCATAGTGATAAATGAAAAATACAGGTTTTCAAAATACAAACTTTATGTCTCAAGACACCTGTTACTTGCTCAGAGAATGAATGGAAAGCTACCAGAAATCAGAATAGGTGTTCTTCTTAGGCTGATCATAATTTACTACTCTATTCTGCCCTGTCAGCCAACCAGACCTCCCTGGTTGGGCCAAGACTATTGCTGTCCCAAATTCACTCGGTGGGAGAAAGGCAAGCAGACAGCAAAAGCTGGAACCAATCTTAACTCAGTGTAGGGATGTTTGAAGCACAGCTCAGAAGGGAATAAAGGACATTCAGTGTCTCAGTCACTGATGTGATGGTAAGGATAGCGAAAGGTCTAAAGTAAATTGTAATGCAGTCTTGGTCTCTCAAAAAATTGCAGAAGTAGGAGGATTGAATTCACACCCTTGTGCTCCAAAGGCACGAAACTCCTGCTGCTAAAATGGAGAAAGGACAGTCCTGCAGCTGTTACTAATACCTGATGTAGCAATTTTTTCCAAAAGAGAGAAAAGCAAAGAGAATGAAGGAACAGAACTGGGTTTAAAGGCACAGATTAATAGATTTTGATATTAATCAAGGTAAGGTAGAGCTTATTATTAGAGACTATCGGTTTCAACTTGCTTCTGTTCATACAATTGTTAATTTGGGTATTTTTACACATTTTCTGCACAGAAAAAAAAAAGAGAGAAATTGATTTTAGATTTCTGAACCATGCTCTGTCCTACTTCACTATATCCACGGAGCTCCAGAGTGAAGCTGTCTGCTCAAAATGCCAAGTAGGCATTTTGGCAATGAAGGCCAATGAAAATGCACAAGCAGGAATTCTGCCCTGATAACCAACAGACATTATGTGCTCCTGACTTTCACCCTGCTGCCCGGGAGCCCCAGGGAACAGCCCTGCCCTCAGCACACACCCCTGCTCCAGAGCCCTTTCCCTAAGGCTCCCTCCCTCTCTGCATCACACCATTGTGATGCAAGCATTGTTCCCTCACACCAACTCTCTCATCCAGTTGACAATTCCCAAAAGAGGAGCATTTGAATAATCAACCAGCCGTTTGCACAGCTGAAATAGCAAAAAGTCAATACCAGGGTCATAAACAACAGTTCCAAGTTCTTTTTTTTTTTTTGTGATGAATTGTTTGCAAACATTTCTACTGGCTCCAGCAGTATGGGGTTGGAAGTCATGAGTGAGCAGAGCAATTCCCACTGCAGTGGGATAAACCTTCCCTTCCCAATCTGTTACAGCTGTAACAAGATATACGTGGAGAAATAGTGTTGATCAAGGTGGAATAATATTTAGAGCAGAATGTCAGGTTCAGCCACAAATAGATTTGCTTGTGGAAGCAGCTGCTACACCCATTAGAATCTTTTAATAAACTGTTATGAAGATTGACACCTTGGAAGTAATTAAGTATTAAGTATTTTTAGGTAATTACTGCAGCAATAACACAAGACGTGCTCACTTTCAGAATGAGGAATTATCTGTAGCTCCCGTTGCTGTTCTCCTTTTAATAATTCATAATAGTTTGACACCAATGGTTATTCCTCCAGCTTTCCAACTTTCCAAACAAACTAATAGGAGCAAAAGAAACTGTTTATAGAGCAGGGGAAATCCCACCAGTTTAACACAAGCTGGTTATGAGGGACTTCTAGGGGAAAGCACGCAGAAGGCACCATGCCAATGCACTGGCGAACAGCAAAACATCCACATGTAAAGCTAACACCCCTCAGTCAAGATCCTGTGCAGAAGGCCAGAAAAAATAGTACAGCAACAAAAGTAGCCATGAGAAAATGATGTCTCACTAACAGGCAGGCTGCCACAATTGTAAGTGAGAGCAGCAAGAGGTTTTGTTGTTTAATATTATTCATTTTTTATGCTTTTGAATACTTCTTTAAAAAAGAGGTTTTTTTCCACTTTCCTCTAAGGAAATCTTTCCCCAAACCAGCTGGGGGAGGGGTCTCTTGAATCCGCTTTCTAGAAGGATCCCTTTGGAAGTTTTCTCCCAGAGTTGCCCTAAACCAGGCCAAATACTCACACACTGACTGTGATGAGGAAGGGATGTTGACATGCAATCAGTGCTCATGGACCACCACCCAAACCAAGCTCCCCACCTTCTCTCTTCCACTGACACCTGAACTCAGACTTGTTCCCCAAGCCCTTTGGGCACAAGCTCATCCTGGATGTCCATCACCTGCATTTGCCAAGTGAGATGTCAGAAACCCTCCTGGATCCACACTGGTTCCACATTCACACAGACAGCACATCTTCACAAATCCACACAGAGCCAGACTCGGGCCCGTGCTGCCTCCCGGCAGCATTTTATCTGCTAATTGCAAAAAATACAAACCCAAAACTTCCCACAGGCACACTTGTTATTTTTGCTATGCACAGCCCAGTGAAACCACAACAGGTTTCCTGTGAGGCAGCGTTGGTAAGATCTCAACATGCAGATTTTTTTTTTTTCCTCAATGCAGGAAAGCTAAACCGTGCTCCCCCTGCAGGGGAAGGGTGCCTATCCTGAAACTCATTTTCAGGGCAGAGCATCCAGGCCAGATTTCAGTGCTGTCCCCCTCCTGCACAGTGTCACTGCTCCAGAATTCAGTGTCCAGAATCAGGAGTGTCCTTGATGCACCCAGTGCCAGTGGGCTGGCATGACATCCTTCAGGTCCTGACAGGTTAAGAGCAGCTGCACTTAAAGGAACTGCTCTCCCATCCTAAAAGAAATTTTGAGAATCAAAAAATAAATAAAAATAAATAAAATCAATTAGACAAGAAGGCCAAACCCTAGAAAATGTTACTGAGTTAAAAAAAAGACAGAACCAATAAAGGTTATAACAAAATGGTCTTATCGATAAAAAAGTGCTTCAGTAGTTTTAAAACNATCAATTAGACAAGAAGGCCAAACCCTAGAAAATGTTACTGAGTTAAAAAAAAGACAGAACCAATAAAGGTTATAACAAAATGGTCTTATCGATAAAAAAGTGCTTCAGTAGTTTTAAAACTACCTAAGAGTGGCTTTGGCCTTATTACTTTCAGTAAATCTGGAGATTTGTTTTGTATTTTAACTTGAATGTCAAGTTATAAATGCACTTTGAACTGAAAGTACATTTTCAAAAAACCTTTTCAAAATGGGACATTCACTAAAACCAACCATTTTCCCATAAACAGGCTTGGCTTTGACAGAAAAATGTCAGCATAACACATACCCACAACCCCATTCTGAATTGCGTGGCCCCTAATGAGAGGATATTCCCAATCTGGCCATCTGAAAACATCTCTAAGTGCCCCATCACCCAGGCACTCCCAGAGAACTTTTTTTCAACAGCCTATTCAGACCTGGTGTTGCTTCATCAGGATTTTTAGCTGCTGTCTCACTCTGCCCTCCTAGCAGAGGCTCATCAGGAAAGCTCAGAGTCCTTCTCTGCAAAGATGGGGATACTGCTGCTTGAGATGGATAGATATAGTTCGATTAACCCCCACTTTGTCTTCATTTGCTCCCATCACAGCAAAGACAAATAATCTGGCCCGTGCACAGCCTCTGCCCAACCCCATTAACATCTGGTTAAAAGTGCCGCCAAAGGAGAGATGAACAGCTCCTCATTTATTTTAAAGTGTTTCCTGGTTTGTTTTTGAAATGCACCATCTGTGCTTCCACACGAGGTGTGATGGAAACCTGGCTCGTGGTTCTTTTAGGGCACAAAAGTGATTTTAAATGCACGGGTAGGCGGGAGCCTGAACCCAGAGGCTGCAGCTGTGACTGTAAGCAGTGTGTGGTAATGGCACATCCACCTTCCCACCCGGAAAACTCATCCCCACAGCTGCCAGGAGCTCTCTGAAGAAGGCTGCGAAAAACCCACCAGCAACATCCAGCTTCTTTCAGACATAATGAGACCAAGGAGATTTTAGCATCCATAGATCTCAAGTAATGATGAGACTCAAACAGCTGGAATTGAGACACACTCCCACAGATGGTTCTTATGTTTGCTTTTGTTGTGGTTTAGCCAGTAGACTTTGGGATAACACCGTCCTCAGGATCCCAAGGCTCCAATAAGGCTGCATTTCCCATCAGCTCTATTCTTATTTAGATCGCTATAGGAGGTGCCTTGGCATCCGCAAGACAAGACAGAAAGGCTTACAAGGTGGATCAAAGTGTGGATTAGGGCACAAGTTGACTTTTCAGATAAATATACAAAACCTGCAACTAAACTGTGCTTTGAAGAGGAATTTTAAATTTTATTAAATCTGTTTAGTGCTCTGACTGTGTACTCAAGACAGACACCCAAGACTTTTATCCTGCTTATGCAAGCAGTGAAGGTAGTTAAATTCCATACAAATTCTCTCAGACCAAAGCACATTTCCACAGCAGATAACTCAGATGATGCTAAAAAAGCAATGGACTAGCTTCTTTTCCCTCAGATGGTAACGCTGTTAAAAACACAAAACCAAGTGACATTGTCCTTGTTAGAAAAAGCCCATCAGTTTTGTGCAAAGATTACTCTTATTAAATGGAAATATCTCCCTCTGCTCAGAAATTACCATCGTCTGGGGGAGACAGAGAAGGAAGGAACGAAGGAGGAGGAAACGAGAGTGGGACAGAGGTGTTAACCCTGTCTTTAAAGACGTTGCTCTATTTGGTAAAAGTGTCAGCTGTGTTTCTAAACAGAAGAAAACCTGAGCTTAATTTCAACAGTGTGCCTTTTTCTGAGCAACACCACAAATTTCAACATCTTTTGCCCACAAGGTGAAGTAGCACCAGTTATCATGGGAGAAAAATAAATCATAATGTTTCATGTTCAGAGCAAAAATTAGGTAAACTCTAGGAAAGCAACAGTAAGCTCTGAAAACACAAAATTTTATTCCACATGAAATATGAAACAAACCTACTAAAAACGGGGAAGAGAAAAAAAGTTTGAATTATGCCTGAAGAGACCTTGGCCATATGTGGTGCCATATTCAGAAATTTCTTTCTAGGCTGCTATGCCACTGTTCCATTTGTTAAATTATTTTTATGTTAGTGAGAATGATTAGGTTTCTTGTGCAGTTATTGGGACCCGAAAGGCACCTTTATTTACCTCATTTATCATATACAGCAGCATTCAGCTGAAGTGTAGAGGTAAACAATTTTAAATGGCAATATTCTTGCTAGAATGCAGTAATCTTGACCTCAGGAGCTTTGGAAAAATGCAGATTTAAACTGTTCACATTACTGTTTTATCTGCATTTCAGTCTGAATTACTAACTTATCATCAAGCTCAGCAATAAAGAAACATGGAGGGAAGATATTAAATATTTATGCCTAAAGTACCTTACAAGTTTTCATTGAAATACTAATTGTAAAGAAAAAGCACAACTGTTCCAGCTACCAGGAGTGGTAAAGGCAATACTTAAAGCCAACTAACAGAGCCATAGCCAATTTAGTTTGGTGTGCTAAAAGAATTGTTAGCTCAATTTGAATTTGTCAAGGGAAATCCTTTGAAAATATATATTCAAAATATTTGTCAGTCGCTTCGCAATCAGCACCCGCTAGAACTGTTAAATTGCTTGCATGATACAAGATAAACAAACTAGGGAAATATCTCCCTACCCTGACTCCCCAGGTTATGCTGAATTTCTGCAGGATTTCCTGCAGCTTTGCACACTCACACCAGGGCTGACACGTTAGTCCAGGACTCCAGAGCCTGGCCTTGCCACGATGGCTGGAGCGAAGCAGGTGCCACTCTGTACCAGCCACAGGCAGCTTTTCGTCAGACCATTTTCTTAAAAGGTGCTCTGTTGAATCAGAGAATGTCTTTTACAGTAAGTTTCAATTATTTTTTACAAGAAATAAAAGCTTACTGCAATCTGAAAGAAATAAAATCTGGTCTTTGCTGAAAAGGCTTATTATAAAAGGCAACCTGTGTGGGTGAGGAAGGGAGAAAGCCAGCTAAAATGAGCTGAAGAGAAAAATCAAAGAGCAGTTGGAATAAATTAAAAGAAACCTCTTCTTCACAGAGATTAAATTATTAATTATCCTGGAGAAAGCCCTGTGTTTACCTCATACACGTTCAGTGCCTGAACAAGGGCCACCATCGGTGCTGCTCCGCAACAGCGCGGCACACACGGAGCTGCTCAGCTTATTGCATTACAGCGGATTTTAAACACTGCTGCTCCTCAAAGGCAATGATACGGGGTCAAGAACATAATACCCATTGCAGAGAAATCTAATTCCAAAGCTGGGAAAGTCTCTTCCTACCCCAAAATGGCTTTAGGTATTGAAATGAATCCTGTATTACAGCTAAGCTTTGGTCAAAGCAGAAATTCTGACAGATTTATTACTACCTTATCAAGTGACTTCATGCTTTCAAAAAATACATATATTCTTCTAAAGTCCATTTATCTAGAGAGAATTTAATAGTTTCAAGAAGTATGCTCATTTAATTGAAATTTGCTCCTAGCATGTTACTCTAGGGCTCTCTCCATCTGCAGCACCCCACCAAGGCCTGCGTCCTTTTATTCCTGCCGTCTATCTTCCACATTCAGAGGCCACTTAAAATCATGCTAAGGCACTTTCCTTTATGCCTTTGCATTCTCAGAAAATTGCTTTTTAACTTGGGTCAGCTTCAATTTTAACTTTATTTCTTAGGAAATGTTTTTTAATCTGCAGCAGTTCAGCATTTATATACCTCATTTTACAGTGCTGCTCTGGAAGAAATGAAGGAGGTGGCCGGGGCCTCATCACCCCAAAGCAGTGCACTGTGTTCATCAAGTGTGCTGTGAGGCTCTGGGGGAGACAGGAAAAATAGGCTCTAATTCTGGCTCAGGTCCTCCCTGGCCTCCAGCACAGGGTAAAATCACTGCTGGGTGATGCTGGACGTCAGGACTTGCTCTGCGACACGCGTGTGTTCGCAGGTCCATTGCGCCATCACCATCTCAAAGAATTTCATTCTACAAACTTGCTGATTAATGAAAACATCTAAAAGCCCTTGCAAGAGCTAAGGACAGCCCTGGAGAAGGGTAAGCAGAAATTATCACTCAACTAAAAGCTTTCAGTTGCATTAGCACATATCTGGGATATCTTGCTCAATTCAGGGCACCTCAAAGCAGCTGACAGGATTCCATGGGAGCCCTGGGCGAGCCCGCAGTCCCTGAGGCAGCTTTGCATGATCCCCCTCCAGCCAGAGGCGAAGTGACACCAGGGCTCTGGGAGCGTTCACTGACAGCACAGAGAGACAAGAAGCATCTGGCAGAAGGGAAACCAGAAAGAGTGCGGATTTAAATTAGAAACTAGGAAGATATTCTGGACTGTAAGGGTAGCGAGGCCCTGCCACAGGCTGTCCAGAGGAGCTGTGGCTGCCCCTGAATCCCTGGAAGCATCCAAGACCAGGCTGGATGGGGCTTGGAGCATCCTGGTCTGGTGGAAGGTGTCCCTGCCCATGGCAGGGGGTGGGACCAAGAGATCTTCAAGGTCCCTTCCAATCCAAACCACTCTGTGATATTAAGAAAGCAGTGTTCCATATAATTGAGACTGTATAAAGAAAACAAATCTTTGACTAAATGCGTATTACAAAAGAATTTCCTAACCAATTCATCAATATAGGCTACACACTGAGCTTTTGAAAGTCAACAAAGAAGCATTTGAAATACATATTCTACTGAGTTTGGTTCCTACAATAAATTCTCAATGTAGAAGAGTTGATGCTTCATATTTCCTTTAGTCCATTTCCAATCACAATGCCAAGTGCACTTATCTGAAGGACATTATTTTAATGAAGTCATCTGTGCCCTTAAAAATTAATATGTCAGAGCAGTTAAGGTCTAGTGACTGTAACCAAACCAAATAATGTATAATGGAGAAATGCAGTGGGAAAAAAAATACAGCCTGAAATCAAGGTTAAAGTAGTTAACCCTAGGAAAAAGAGGGAAAAGAAAAGCCAACACCAATTACATGTCCCCTTGACACACCATAAAGAATACCATTACATTGTCTTCACCCTACTGCATACAGCTGTGAATTATTGTGAGATTATTAACCATCACTGTACCGTACATTGAAGGCACCATGAAATTTATCTTGATTTGAGGAGATAAAAATTTTATTCTTGTCGCCAAGAGACACTAGATCTAGGAGAAGCCGCTTTAGCAGCACAGCTTCTTGGAGAGGCATCACTAGAACAGTCCTTTCTGTTGTAAAGAGTTTCATGCAAGCCAAAATCATTGCAAAAATATGATGCGACATCCACTCTTCAGTTCTTTACGCCAAGTCGTACAGAAACTGCTATTTAATTCTATCAGCTCAGGAAAATACTTCCCTCATTTTTGCATAAAGCCATGACAGACTTTTGGCAGCAGCTCCTTAAATTAGAACAGCTCCAACTCAAGGCTTCCTGTCTTCAAATAATTCAGCTTTTCCCACATTCAGGTGAAAGTGAACCATGTACCATCTGAAACGCCAACAACATACAGGAACACAAAGTGCACCCGCTGATGTGCCACTACTTCATCACTTTTCTTACCAAGACATTTTCTTCAGGGAATGCCATCATTCCAACAGGCACTGACAGACGTAGAGCTGGTGCCCTGTGAAATGACAGGAACTGCTCACATACGGAACTGCAGCTCCTTGCTTCAACATTGCAGCAGATGTGCCACCCACAAATTCACTGCCCTTTGGGTGCTGGAAGGGGATTCCTAGCTAAGCATACAGGGGGTTTAAACACAGGAAGAGTTAATCCTCTGTCCAAATTTCCTGATATCCAACACCTTCCACCTCACTTTTCACAAATGGACAATATTTTTCTCTCCTGCAGAGAAAGACTACGTCCACTGGAACTTAGTAATCCAACACCACAGCAGTTCACTTAAACCACTACTCACATCAGGGTTTTCTTCATTATTAGCTGCAAACATTTCCAGACAAGAAAAGCACAATCACATTTGCAGAACCCATCGCATATTTATGTGTTCTTCTTGTTGGCCCATGGAATTTACTGGTTTGATAAACTCCCTTCCCCTTTTAACACAGCTTAGCAGTCTCCAAGGTGCACCTCCAAACTAGATTAATGTACCTCCAGAACATTCATAAGGTACAGAAATGTAATTTAATTTGTGATTGCATAAACCAGTCACGGAAGCCTCCCAAGAAGCCCGAGTTTTCATTTCTTTCATAGTAGACATTTAATTATATGATAATTACTTACAGCTTGCAGCTCAGCTTCTACTTTTATGAAATATAAATTGCTCTTCACTCAAAAGTGCAGGATGAGCATTTAAAAGGCTTCATTAAGTAGGTTTTAAGATTTTTTTTGACGACTTTCTTTAAGCTGTGGAATGGAAAGCAGATGTACCTGTAAACTGAAACTTGCTTCACAGAAGAACAAAGTAGAATTGCTAATGTAATACCAGGATGGATGAGCCTTTACAAGAAAAAATATTAACTTTTAACAAACACATTTTTTTAAATAACAAACAAAATATTTCTGTCAAGCTGCATGATAAAAGGGACCAGAAGGGAATAAGCAGCATTGCCAGATCTCAGACATGAAAAACAAGGCTCTTTATTCTAAATTTCCAGAGCCTGGAAACCTGATGTTGTGTCGGACTCACCATTATTAATACGGCCTGACCAAAAACCCACCACCTCATTTGTGGCTTCCTAAAAGCTTAGAAAACTGGAATTATGAAGGCAGAAAGAGGAAGACAAGAAAAATAAGTTCACATAAATGTATGTATTGTAATTCTGTGACTGCTTTGACCTTGATTTTGATTTTAGACCATTAGGAAATGGCAGTGCTGGTACTTCTGTCCTCTCATATCTTCACAGTGCTGCAAGATCAGACCTAGGAACAAACATATGAGGACACAAAAATCACCAAAGGCTGAGGTGATTGTGCAGGTGTTACTGCTATCTGGTGGCCACACAAATATCTCACAGTGGTGGTAGAAAGATGCTGTTTGCTGCAAATCCTGCAGGAAACGTGACCCAGGCAGGCAGTGTGTTCTTCTGCAACAGGGCTGTGGCTCCTTCAGCACAGGCAGGAGAGGTGAGAAAGGTGCTGAGGTGTAAACTCCACCTTTTGAGACTCCAACAGCTAACTTTTTCTGATTTGAGATTAGCAGTTGGATATGCCCATACTGTTAATTATATCTGGATTCATTAAACATGAATATACAAAATGAGACTATAAAACTACAAACACAACCTGCCTGTAAATTCTGCTTGTGGCTGTTGTCTGCCACCCTCCAAGTCAGCACCTCAGAAGAGACATTCTCTCTGAAGCAGAGAAACACAAAACTTGAGATTTGCCTAGACCAGTGCACTGTTTAGGAAACTAAGCAGATTTTAAAAACACAGATTTAAAGGCTTAGTTCAACTGCATTAAGTCTTTGTATGGACACCCTCACTCATAATTAAAAGGTACCCCTGATTCAAGTAAGGCTTATTAATTCCCAAGAGAAAAAGCTTATTATGATTTTTTTGTCGCTTAAATTTTGACAAAAAAAATCTTCCAATAATTAGATCATTTTAAAAGTTACTTTGGAATAATTTTCCTAGGGCTCCCATCTAGAGCAGCATTTGCAGACTGCAGTGTCCTTTCAGAGACTTTTTACACACTGCAGAGCTTCCCCTCTGCAGGTAGTGAATTCAGTTTACTGTTTCCCTTCTTCTGGAGAAGACATGGCCCAAAGAGACACTTTCAGCTGTGGCCATGGGCAGGCAGTCCCCCAGGCACTGTCTTTACACAGAGGCTGTGAACAGTGCTCCTAACACACAGCTGGCTGGAGTCAGCCGTGATCCAGGGGAAAATAAAGAGCCAACACCCTACAGCAAGCTGTGCCTTGGCTGAAACGGGCAGAAAAGTTCATCTTTATTTTATATAGTTTATAAAAGGGCAGAAAATGCCACGCCATTTCATTCTGAACAGCTTCTTGCATTATCTACTGCAGCACATAGCACTTAGCAGCTAAATAACAGCAAAGGAAGGAAATTAAGAAGTATACAGGAGCAAAAGGAGTTGTATTTCCAGCTGAGACGTGGAGAGAATTGAGAGACTGGGAAAAGCTTCTTTGTGTTGGACTGAACATATCTTCTGTACCCTTACTCACACCTACACAGTCTGCTGGGGTCAGGCTCTCAAATACCCTCACATCGATCAGTAATGTCTCAACCTGTGGAAATCAGCTTAATGCTGAAACAAAAGCTACCTGGCAGCACATAAAAAATTTAAAAGCATTTTTTGAGTACAAGTGCTGAAGGAAGGCGTGCCTGTGGGCTGCCCAGCGTAGAAGGAGCTCTCCCAAAGGGAAAAGGCTACTTAGAGCTACTGGGAGACCTGACACGCTTTTGGCCCCACACTTTGCCTTGGAAGGGGCCAATATTTTTTACAGCTGCTTTTCTGAAACTTATCTCATGTCCAGAGAGGGAAGAGGAGGGGCAGGGGACAGGGAGACGTCACTGCCTTCTCTGTACTACACCTGTTTCCATACTACACCAGGGGGAGCATTCAGTGAAATGGGTTGAAGGCAGTGTGGAGCTGAGGAGGACATTTGATCACACAGTCCCATAAAAATAAAAGGTTTCTCTTTTAAGTTCCATTAAACCTGGTGGAAATTTTGCATCTACAACAACTGCACAATTAAGACTGCAAGAGATAAAGTTGTAATTTAAACCTATAATTAAAATGAAACTTCTAAAGAGCAATCTTTTACTCTTTCCAATCTGTTCTTTTAACATTTTATCAGTTTAAGGCACTTTTAAAGCCCACAGCAAGACATAACACCACACTCTTCCCAGAAAGTGAAGTAGCAGGGCCTCAGACAACATCTGCCATCAGGCAGGTGCACTTTGTGCTCCAATGAAGAATGTCCCATTTTTCATAGTTGGATACTGCTGGGGAACCTCATTAGAAACCAAATTACTACCTGCATCAGGTTTACACTAATGTATTGACATCTACAGCACTTGTTAAATGAACCGTAAATCCAATACACTAAAGTCATTTTCAACTGAATCAAATCAGGTTTCAGTCAAAAGAATTACAATTGTCATATACTTAAAGCCTGGCACTTTCCTGGTGTCTCCAGCTAGATCATTTCAGACACAGAGAGAAAATTGTGAACCTATGAAACAGCACAAGCTAAATTGGACACACTGCAAGCATACTAAACACAGGGTGAGGAGTTTGAGGATGATAATTGACTCTAATTGACTACTTGGTAAAGCTACCCAGGCATCCACAGGCACACTCCTTACTAATCTATTTTCAACAGATGCTATTTTCTTCTCCTTAGTTAATTTATACTTTGTTATTATAAACCACATTGTTTGCATTTCAGAGAATCTTTTCATTTTAAACCTTTCCCTCCCAGTACCCCTCTGAAGTCAGGGCTTTGTGGGACTATGGGCCCCACTGCAGTACACAAGGGACCAGGCAGCAGCACTGTGCACAGCCCTACTCACAGTTCCTTCTCAAAAGGAAGAAAATTGCTTTCCAGGCCTTGAGAAGCAAATTCACACTCATGTGTTGTCTCTTCCCCTCACAAACCATTGGTGGTCTTTTAATACCGATCTAAGAAACCTTGACCTACATGTGAGCGAGGACAGCATTAACCCCCAATTTCCTTTTCTCTCGGGATCAATGACTTCCCAGTAAATCCAGGTCTGTCATCCAGTGCCTGACTATGTGCACAGCACAAAAGGAGATGTCAGCAGAGAAGGGAAAAAAAGACATTTCCCCCTGTCCTGCTCCTCCAGCCTACCTTTTCGGCTTGCTTAAACCAAGGTATTTGAAAGGCCTAATTTAAATTCAGTACAGCTATGAATTTGAACTAGCATATTTGTCCAGCTAGATTTTCCTCCAGCCTCACACAGACATTTTCCCTAAGTGGCCTTAGTTCTGCTTAATTCATTTCCCAGAAACAGAAAACAGCAAAATGTAAATTAAAAAGGAAATATATACGAGCCAGCTCCTCTATCAACATAAATCGAACCTGGTACCAGCGAATTACTCTGACACTTAGTGTCTGAGGAACCAGCTCCTTATCAAGAGTTTATATAGATAAATTCATTTACTAGGCCAGACCATAAACAATCTCTTTTGGCCTCTTGCTATCTAAACCCCAGGCAGGCTATCTGTGCAAATCCTCCTCCTCCTCCCCTTTCCTTGCAGCAGCGCTGTCCCCACAATCTGCTCCAGCAATAAAGAGATGCCCCTTGGAAGCAGCCAAACAGAACAAAAGGCCACATGAAATTTATGCAGCCTGGAAGAAATTCTGCTAATCAGTCAGGAATAATTGGTGACCTTCTCATGTGGAGACCTTCTTCACATGAGATGAAACCTCAGTAGAAGGGGTGGAAACTACTTGCTTCCATTCCTGCACAGAACTGGATTGTTTGGAGAGCTGAGGCTGTCCAGTGGGATGGACACTCCTTTGGCCACTTTCTATCCCCATTTACCCCTTCCCACAGTGCCTGTGGTGTTTTCAGCCTGTCCTGGAGGACTCCAGCAGAAAGTCATCCTGCCTGTGTAAGGACACATTTTTGCAATATACTGTTACTCACCTGACATATTTATAGCAATGGTGAGAGTGAGGATCACCCACACAGTGCATCTCATTCCCATATTGTTGCTGAAATGCTGGATCTGCCCCTAGAACAAGGCTCTTGAACCTCCCCAGTCAGCCAGCTGGCAGGGAGTCAGCCTGTCCCCTGAACCCAGCACACAGGCAGCTCTTGCACCGGGACAAGCTGGCACAGCTCAGCAGAAGGCATTGGGCCGTTTGCTCAGTGTGTTTTCTATGAAGTGAAAGGTCAGCAGCTCATTGCAGAAAAACACAGAAAATGCTGGTAAACTAAGGTGAATACACAGCCTCAAGTAGAGTGAGCATCACACCTTGGCACAGATTTGTTTTCAATTGCTTCTTCCTTCCAATTATCCAATTATTTTTTATCCCACTCAGTTTTCTAGTATTTTTAGTTAGTTAGTTTCCAGTATATTTATAGCTAATGTCTTACTCCCCTGTGTACCAGCATCTTGCACACAATTTTCATGTAGGTGCAACTACTTTTCATTTCTTCCCTGGACTGTTCAGTTTGCATCAGTGTCTATCAGGAGATGGATGGGGATGCCATGCTGCTGGCATCAATTCACCTCAGCCAGTTCTGCAGTGGGCTGCAAAGCCTGCACCCTCCTCACCACATCAGTCCATTATCAACTCTCCTACACTTTATCCACAGTCATTTTATCCCCCTCCACCCTGCAAACTAAAAGGGAAGGTATGAATTTAGCAGCTGTAAGGCTGCTGCCACAGAGTACTCTCACAGGATGCTCACCAGACAATCAAAACATCGGTGGGGTAACCAACACTCTGGCTGATACAGGAGCTATGAAGTGGGGATTTCTAGGCAGAAATCTTGTTACTAAATACATGAGAAAGTAAAGTGTGTGATTTCACTGTAGCTGAGTCTGTAACACACACCCTCTATGAGCCACGTGTTCTCCAGGGCATTAGGGGACCACACGACTGCACCGGGCTTCCCTTTACAGAAGACAAAAACCTGCAGGGCAAGCAGGGAACAGAGTCAAAGAAAAGCCTGGTCCATTGGGTAAAGGGAAAGAGGTTCAAATATGTACCAATGAGAGGGCAATACCAAGAAATTGAGGTTAGTTCAGAGCCGGTTACAGAAGCTCAGAACAAAGAGCCTTTAAAAACTAGTAACAGATCCAGAAATAAAAGCCAATCTTAAAGTGAGTTGTAAAGGAGACACATGAAATCCCCAACACAGTAATAGGTCAGAAAGGTCATTTCACTGTAGAGCTCTCCAAATACAGTACAACAAACAAGCTTGCTAATGCTGAGAGTCAGGATAATTTTCTTTTAGTACAGTCTGTGCCCAACTGTAGTGCAAACCAGACAGAGCCAGTGCTTCAAGTCACATAATCAGTGTAGAAGGATCAAAACACCTTCCTCAAACAACTTTCATGAAGCCTTCTGACTCTTGAATTACCTGCTATGCTTCAATTTATTATAGTTGATGACAGTATTTTGTTTTCATCCAAACTACTTATGCTCAAATCAATGGTAATGGTAAATTTGGCATCAATTATCCCTGTAGATGCTCTCAACTTAAATCATCCTTTTGCACACAGCTAACTCCCTTGGCTACCTCCTGCCAGAGCATCGACACCTGAGTATCTATTTCACTAATTATTTTTATGCACATCACTGGCATTTGATATAAACTACATGAATACAAACAGCTTCCCCCTCCTGTGTTGTCCAGAGACATTAGAAGATGGGCTCCCTCAGCAGTGAGCCACTGTCTGATAGTCTGCTCAGAAACTGCACTGAAACTGAGCTGTGTTCACAAAACCTTCCTCAGTCACAGCCTGCACCAGACAAGGTGTCCAAGCAGCTCATTTGTGGAGCCTTATCAGTACAAGACCAGATTACCTGATGTACTAGACCAGTGTGTATAATTTAAATTACTGGAGAGTCAAGAGTTCAAAAAAGCTAAAAACTGTTGGGGTTTTTTTGCATAAAATAAAGACTTAGGCACTTGTGCAGCTGCCTCTCTAGCTGTCCACTTCTCCAGGTCTTCCCTGGCCTGGAAGGGATTACTCAGTTCAGAACCAGAGGCAAAGCCCACAGTGATTGGGATGACAGATGGATCCACCTGCTAGCATAAAATCATGTTCTCTGTCTATCCCACTTGCAAATCAGAAAAAAAAATTGCCTGTTGGAAGTGAAAGGCTTCTACATTATTATGTTTTCCACCTTTCTTCCTCATATAAAAATCACCTAGGTCAAAATTGACTTGACTCGCACAGAAAAACATAACCGGATAGATGCAGACATTTTTTTCCTGACATTCTGACTCAGAATGTAAAAAGCAACTCAAATAGCCCCTCCACATTTGAAAATTTTGTTTACTTCTGAGACAAGTAGGATTAGTCTCAGCGACAGATTAATTTGCTTTTTGATACAGAAACAGTGCTCTGTGGGATAAACACAAACACTGCAGGCTCCAGAGGATCGCAGGAGAGCACTTCACCTCCAGGTCACTGGTTCAAGTTCCATCTAGAGGTATGGACAGAAGATTTTTTTAATGCCTACTGTTCAATGGTCTATGTGAAACGAGTTTTGTTGCTACGCCTTCACTTAAAGTTAACACTAGTGACTGTCTGAGTGGTGAAGCCAAGGACTGGGCAAGTGCAGTGAACAGCAAACCCTCCTGCATCCTGAGTTTCCTTTCCATAAAGGAAAGTCTGTTCTTAAGCTGGTTGTAATGCAGTTGTTCAGTAGTAAAACAAAGGATTTCTTGACATTGGGACTTATTAGTTCATTGCTTATCACCAGAATTAAAATTGTTCCAAGTGAATGCTGAAGGCAGCATTTATAGCCCAAAAGAACCAGTTAAAACTCAGATCTGATTCAGAGATTAATAGGCTGCTTGCCTCTAAAAGTTTCTCCTTTTCTTCCTATTTGCAGATATGTGGCTTTCTCCAAAAGAAATATATACAGTCCCAAAGCCTAGGAGACTGCAGTTTTGGAGCATTTCCAGAAGCACCAGATGAAACACATTGCACCTGGAGAGGTCTGCTGTGGGCAGATGGAAATAAGCAATAAGCCATTTTTCCTTTCTGTAATCCCACACCGCCAATAACACTGCCCAGAGGCCTCATTCCCTGCCTGATATGCATACCGAGTCACTTTCACTCCTGTGACATAACACACTTAGTGTGTTTTAAAAGCAAAAGGCTACTTGAGATTCACCAAACCGAAACACAGTTTTAAAGGCCAGAGCTCGAGACACTTGGTTTGAGGGAGAAGAGTCCTGCCCCCAGGAAGGCTGCTCTGCCCAGCTCAGCAGAGCCCCAGCAGCAATAAGAGCCCTGCAGACAGGCACTGAGAGCAGCAGGGCTGGCGAGGGAATGCAGAGGCTGCTGCATCCTCCCAGCCTCAGGGCTTCCTAAACCCACGCTGCAGACACCAATGTGGTGCTTAAGGGAACAAGAGCTGCTCTGAGGCTTTCTGCTCACCTTCTCCCACAAAGTGCATCCTTTCAGGACAGCTCTAGCCATACCTCTTCCCCCAATCTATGCACATGAGATAGGAGAGGGAAAGAAAAAGGCAACCTTGCACTTTGCCTGCAATGAGTAGAGGAAGCAAGAAATTTACTAATGTGTTTTCCAGATCTTGGTATAATGCTCTCTAAAAGAAAACCAGGTTCTTGCACCAGCTACCCACCCACAACAATTTATAGCACCTGATTTGGGGGCATTAACCTGTGCACACAAAATGTGTCAGTTCTTATTATTCACTGTAAACATGTCATCAGCATGGAAATATGCTCCACAAGGCTACTGAGGCTGGTCCTGCAATTGTAAACAGCCCATTAAATAGCAGCAGTAAATACTCCAAAGTGCTGTAGATCTTGGTCAGTTAAAAAGCAGTAGACAGATTTTAAACCACACAAAAATACTTGGCTCCATCTAAATCCCCTTCTTACAATCCAACCCATGCTGCACTGCAGGAAATTGAGGGGAAAAAAAGAAAGCAGGTAAAACTCACACAAGGACAGAAAACACAGGAGCACTTTCACAGCTGCTGGAGCAAACCAACACCAGCATGACAAACACTCCTCTGCAAGAGAGGGATGAAACACAGGCAGGGGACACCTACAAGCACACATCCTTGTTCAGATCAAAGGTGCATCTGAGCCATCTCGGGCAACAGAAACAAGAACAGGCTGCACCGGTGATAACTGGTGATTTTTCACTGGAACACGGAACTGTGGAGGAGGCAGAAACCAGATGTGGTATCTAGTTTACAGGAATATTTTTGCAGAGACAAAAACATCTAACGCAGCTGGTCCTGTGTAACCTGGTCCCTGGAGCAGTGCAGACCTGGGACAGGCTGGGGACCTGGGCCTTACCACCACAAAGGAAATACCTGAACTGATTTCTGCAGGGCTGGAACTCAGCTGATCCTCACAGCAATTTACACTGCTCTCAAGGATAGAAACCGCACACTTCTTTCTTTACCAAAGACCACAAAACTTCATTTACTTCCCTGATTGCATTAACCAATATGAAACAAAGTAATTTTTAATAAAGTGTGCCATGGCAGAGAAAAATTGATACAATCACAGAGCTGATATAATAGGATTTAATTCTGCTTCAGATGTGCTAGTTTTAATAAAAAAGGATCGAGCAAATCTAAAATAAATTACACTGAAAGGTCAGGCTTATTGCTTGTACAGTTATGTTAACTCTTCCACAGACATTTTTACAGACTGTATTTATGAGACCTTTTGATTTTCAGAAGAGGTATAAAATACGTCTGCAATTTTCTCATTATTTGCAGCAATGTTTCTTCTACAAGTGTCATTTCTTGGTACTTCAATATAGATTTATTTAACGGACACCTATAAAAAATGATGAGTTATTTATCAGGTGGTTTTGTTGAATTAGTGAAACTGTAATTCCCAACGGAAACTTAAACCCAACTAGAAAAAAATTTGTTAAAGGAATGATGATTTCCATTTGTGTGCCAGTGACACTTATGATTTCTTATTCATTAATCATTCCACCAGCATGTCATTTTCTCAATAGAAAGCAAATCAATTACTTATTTTTATATATAGCTAAGACCCTAATACTGTGAACTATTTAGAAGAGCCATGAATTGGAAAGAACTGTAGACACTGAATCTTATTACAAGGCTCTTATTAAAATTACAGCAGCACCTTGAGACCCTACCCAAGATCACAGCCCACATAACTTAGTGCTACCATGACCCAGAGATAAATATCCATCCTACCCCTAAAGGAAATACACAGCATAACCAGACCTTGGCAGAGGAAAGAACAGAGCCTGCAGAGAAAGGAGCTTGCTGCAGTCACAGAGGAGACACAGGGCAGCGTGGCAGTGTCCCAGCTCAGAGTCCCAGGCTGCAGCTCTCCTGCACTGCCTGACACAAATCCTGCAGGCACAACCGGGGACTCCCACAAGCTGCAGCTCCACCATTCCATTCTCACCCAGCTCCTTGCCATGGCCGCACAAGTCCCAGGTGTATGAGCACTGATGTTCTCTGCTGCTTCCCGGTGGTTTTACCCAACTCAGGGGAACATGAGACCTCACATTTGGAAAAAGAGCTGTCAGTACTACACCAGTCTTGATATAATATCTAGACACCAGCAGCTCAATTGTCTACAGCCACACCAGAGAAATCTGCTGCATGTGACCAAAGAAACTACTGGAAAGAACAGAAAATCCAAGCCAGTCTTGGTATCTGTCCATAGTCACAGCTCCAGGGAAGCTGGGCAGTAATCCACCAGCAGTGAGCACAGACGAAGTGGGCAGGACTGTGTCACCACATTTAAAAGCGAAATCATGGGTTCACTGTGAAGTTCTGCTCAGCACTCACACCAGTAAAGGGTTTCTCCTGCATCAGGAAACTGCACACAACCACCTCTGACAGCAGTAGGATCACAAAGACCTGACACAGCAGCCAAGATCTTTCCCTCTTGGGTTTTAAGAGTCACTTCATTTCCAAAAAGCTGATTTTTATTTCATTTGAATGAAATTAATAGCTACCAGGTGACTAGGAAACTGGAAGAGTGTATTGACTTCATTTTTCTATTTGGAAAATACAGCAAACCTTAGAGAAACCTCCTCAAATCTGCCTCAACAGCTAAAACATCTACCACACTCTAGTACATCAATTTATATACACTTTTCCTTCTGATACCACTGACTCTGACAAGATACCTCCATCTATTTCCACCGATATGATATAGAGACACAAACCATGGTGTTTACCAGGCCCTGCTACATACAACCTGCAGTTAGCTGCTGCTGTGATTGATATAAATCCTCTCATGTCCCACAGGAATGTGGTCTCCCTCTGACAAAATTACCTATTTCATCTTTTATTTTAATCGGTTTCCTGACAGCTGGGGTCTGTATCCATTTGACCAAGTGAACTATGTCCTCAATCAACTTCTCATGATTTTTTTCCTCTCTATTTTTAAAAGCAATGGTCCAAGACCATGCAAGTAGCAAAAAATATTGCATTCTCTCAACTTTTATGACTACAGCTAATTACTGATGAGAAAAACATTCCTCTATCAACCCAACAAAGCCCTTTAAATTAAAAATAATTTATTAATGCAGAAAAACTGGCAACATTGCTGATCTCGGGTTGTAGGCACCTTTGTTTAACCAGGAGGAACTCGGAAAACAGAGGTAGCTACTCCACCACCTGAGTGTGAGCAAGGCTGTGTGGAACACACTCATCCTGCTGCACTGATTCCCCAAGAGCCTCCTCTCTCAGCTCCTGCACACACAGGCAGCTCAGGGTGACAACCTTCCCACATGGCTTCATCTGCCACAGCAGCACATCGAGTTCTGAGCAAGGATGGCACACCCACTCCAAACTCCAGGAACAAGCCTGTGTGCAATCCGTGGTTCCATTCCAATCCAGAAGATAATACTGGTTTGCACAGGGTGTATCAACAAGGTGTTGATAGCTCCAGATTACTTTTCGTTTCCTCTGGTGAGGAAGATTTTTCTGCCCATCTCCAGATACACTGAACACTGCCAGGAGCCTTCTGTGCAGGGATGGCGATTTCTGAAGGGTAATGGGTCTGCCTGAGTACAATACTCATCGATGGGCCCTAGGACCAGACAGCCAACCAATCCTTACACCCCAGGTGTCTACACAAACTTTTAAACCAGGATGCCTGACAACCAGCATTTTAAGAAAATCCTGCAGCATCCAAGAAATAAATAGCCTAACATTACTCTTGTGTTTCTGATTCTGCCTCAGGTTCACTACAAAGTAACTTGCAGCTCAATAAACTTTGACATGTTTTCATTTTATAAAAACAAAGACAAAAACTTATTTATTCACTTTTTACCTCATACATCCCAAATCAATAATTGCATCTATTGATCGATGACAAATTCAAAACTTTAATTTACATTGAGTACCATAACCTAATAAGACAGCAACAACTGAATTTGTTGAAATCGATTTTCGTTTCCAACAGAAAATCTTCAGGCCCGTAGCATAATAAAATGCGGTACATGGAACAGTTAATTACCAGTGAGTACCACAAAAAGCTAAAATTAAATTTCTTTTTGAATATTGAAAGAAAATGCTGAGTCTCCAGGGCTGACACTTAAGAAAAAGAAACTTCTTGTACCTCTCCCACATGTTCAATCAGGTAACGTTAATCAACCCTTTGTAGCATAAGTAAGTAAAGTTATTTCAGAGATATGTGTGTACAGAAGCCATCAATTAATGCTGACACATTTTGAAAGAGTAGGGGTTTTCTGGTTTGTTTTTTTTTTTTTTTAATTGCAGCAACATAATTTTAATGGTAAGTCCCTGAAGAAAAGTTCTGCTTTCTGTGGCACAGACAAGCCTGCCTTCAAGCAGCCATTGAATGTGCTCGAATACAAAGCCAACACGGACCTTACAGGCTGGCTCTGAGCATCACAACGAGTGCCACGTTAGCTACAGCTCAGTTTAAACTTTGATGGAGGCCTTTTTAGTTGAACACAACACAACTTCTGGATGGAAAGAACTCCTCAAATCACCTCTCACATAGCAACTAACCAGCCAGGCAGCAGTTTGCGTGTGTTGGGATAGGAACGGCAGCTCAGAGGAGACAGCTGGACTACAGCCCCGTCAACACAGAAGCGAAGGAATTGCATAGAGACCTCCGTAGTGCCACCACTGGCCTTGCTCACAGCGACTGGAGCTCCTCCAGTTTCCCATTTCCTCCTTTCAGATCCAACACCACCACCTGGGGTCTGAACGGGTAACAGCATGGGAGCCCGGCAGGCAGGAAAGGCAGACAGGAGCAAAGCCCAACCAACAGTGCCTTCACAAGCTGTACACCAGGCACACGGACAGCCCCAGCACCTTCCCAACTCCACTCCCTCAGCAGCAAGTTACAGGGGTTTTACTTTCAATTCCCGTTTACTAGCAACAAAAGTGATAGATTCAGCCATCAACCTCCAGTTAATTACACATGGATTTTCCCAGCCCAGCTCCCATCCCTGCCTAGCATAGGCAGTTTTTTTCCACGATTCAGCCTTTTTGCCTCCCATTCCAAGTGCTGGGTGGGAAGCCTGCTGTAAGAGTAGGGTTTGCACAGGGACAGGGCACTGTGCCAAGACACCCTGTCTGTTAGTTTGGACAGCTTTCCAAGGAGCCTCCACATGAAAATATCCATGATCTCAACTGACCCAGCAGGATTTGAAACAAGGCTTGGAAGCAAAGGCTTAGTCCCAGCTAAGAGTGCATAACATACCTGTGCATCTTCTTGCTCCTGACTTCAGCACACTTCCATCCCAACACCAGCCAGGACCCAAAGCAGGTTATAACAACAACGGGCAACTTCTGGTCTCTCCATTTTCCAGCCTCATGAGCACTGTTCAGCAGCACAGCTCAGCATCAGGTTCCAGGATGGTCCAATCAGTGTGTCCAGATAGCAGGCAGGCCCTCCACAGCACAGCCACAAGTGCCTGGGTGAGGACATAGAGCTGACACCACGAGTGGCTTCAAGCATCAGCACTTTGTTCTTCTTCAGTACAACCTTTTATACCATTCATCTTTCATGCACTACACCTGTGTGCCCTCTCTCCCCTTCTGTGATTGGTCAGCACGCCTCGGCACTCCCTGATTCACAGCCCTCAATAACAGTCACCTGTCCTCACAGCTGCAGCCCATCAGCTCACTGATTCACAGCCCTCAATAACCGTCACCTGTCCTCACAGCTGCAGCTCATCAGCTCATAGCCCTCAATAACAGTCACCTGTCCTCACAGCTGCAGCTCATCAGCTCATAGCCCTCAATAACCATCACCTGTCCTCACAGCTGCAGCCCATCAGTTCATAGCCCTCAATAACAGTCACCTGTCCTCACAGCTGCAGCCCATCAGCTCATAGTCCTCAATAACAGTTAGCTGTCCTCACAGCTGTAGCCCATCAGCTCATAGCCCTCAGTGCTGCTCACCTGTCCTGCACAGCCCATCAGGGATGAGGCTTGGGCAGCCCCCTTCCCAATCACCACAAACTGTTTGCCCACACCTGGGTTTGCAGCCTCCAGTCAGGACAGGGTAAATGAGGACAGTCTCACACAGACCACAGAGCAGAAGGGAACATCAGACAAGCAACAGCTCCCTTTGTGTCAGGGTACAGCACACTGAATGAAAATAACAATCTATGTTTATAATCCTACAGGGCACTCAAGGATTCCAAGCCAATAAACAATCTCGTTCAGCTTAAGGACCAGGTACAAGTGTCACCTCCCAACAGAGGGACAGACCACTTTTCCTGCCAACAGAGCAGAAATCAGGCAAGCACAAAGCCACATCGGGTTGAGGTTTTCTTAGAAGAACTGACTGAAGGCAAGAGGAGGTGGTGCAGACGAGGCAGGGAACACACAAATGCTTGTACCAACACCTAGGCTAAAAGGGCTCTGTAACATCAGGGCTCCTGAACTGAACATCATCCCACACTTTCACCCATGTGACACCCCCAGCTAAAACATCCTTCTAAGTCAATTAAAACAACAACAGAACAAAAAAAATCCTGAGCAACAGCCCTCCATGAAAAGACATGAAAATCAAGGCATCTAGAAAATCAGGTCATTTCAAGAAAATGCAAGTGCTACAATTGTAAGGAAACAGAAGTAACAAAATCCTTACTGGACTCTAAACCCTCAGTGTAATGTCTTCTCTTGAGAAATACCCACCTGTTAAGCTAAAAAAGGAAAACACATAACAAATGCCATTTACCAAACTAATGGGTGATATTTAATATTTTGTTGCCTTCAGCAGTGTTTACCTAATTAACAAATGAGAAGATAAATGAAGATGACTTTTCAGTCTGTCTTCTTACAGCAAGAAGCTGCCAAGAAGCTGCCTACAGCCTGACCTTCCCCAAAACAGAGCACATGAGAATGACCATCCTGCATCAACATCAAACCCCACAGCCACCGAGTGGCTCTCCAAAACAGGATCACTGTTCCCATCCAAAAGTTCTGTTGTATGAACAAAGCATCTCCTCCAGGAGGGTTGGCAGGTACTGCATCCCAGAAAATCCTGCAAACAGTAGACTTTGTGCTGGTAAACTGTCCCTGAGAATATGCAGGAAGTAGAAACAAGCTATGTGATCCAGCTCGGCCTGAGAGGAAGCAAAGCTGTCTGGAAGAAGTATAGCTATTATAGTGAACCCAAAAATTGTTTTGGCTGCTACTGAGGACCAGGTAAGGGGGAACCACACGTCTTTTCCCAGCTCCTCCATCTTGGTCTAAGTGCCTCACATGAAAGAGTGAGGTCTATCAAAAGTTCACTGTGGAGCAGACAGAATTGCTACCAGCCAACACAAGAGAAACTGGTCCTCCAGTCTGTCCTTTTCTTTAAGTTATCCTGAGGAAAAAAAAGGTAGAAAACTGAGCATTCATTTAGGGCATGCACCTCTCCAAGCACAGTATCTAGCAAGGCTACAAGTGATCAACTGCAACAACAAAAGTCATGGTTCCTACCATTGTGTCAGCTGGACTTACTCTCCAAAGTATTTCATTTTAGGAACACACCAGAGGTATGAAATAAAAGGGAACCAGCAATACACTTTAATGTAGGATCAACATACATTGTGTAACACTGTACTAAGAGACAACACAGGCGAGGCTGTCACAAAAACATAGGCACTACTAGTATAGATTACAAGAAACTATAATTTGAAAGCAGATGTGGAACAGCCACACACCCCCCTTACATTCAGCCACCATGGCCTGAAGGTTATGGGAGGCACAAGAGCAACAAAACCAAATCAAACTATCACGTTGAAAGTATCCAATTAACAGATCCCTGTGTACCAGAATGATCAGAAGACATCAGGTTCATATTAACCTTTATTTTCAAATATGTACAACTTAAGAAACAAATCCCAGATTGAAAAAGTTCAGAAGTTATCTTGAACAACACAACACGGACATACCTTTGAGGCAGCAAATATTACTCCTATTAAGGCTCTCATGAAAGGATGGATACCATGCAAATGCAATTAAAGAGTACATTACATTTCAAAATATGCAAACTAAGTTCAACTTTAAGTCTTCCAGAAAAAGAACATATCAAACATTAGAATGATGAGCCACGAACGCATTTACCTACATGCCTGAAGATGAGTGTGTGGACCAGATACAATCGAGTAAAATGTAGCAACTGTCAACCTCTCTTTAGTCAGATCAGAACTACACCTGGTGATCAACCCCCTCCAGCACCACTAGCGCCAATATGTGCACCAACCTCAGCATCTTGCATTTAAATAGGCCGGTATTGACTGCAAAACTCCACCTTTTTTCAACCTGTAGCACTTTGGCATTTATTTTTCATCACCTCCAGTACTTAATCCCCCTAATGAACATGGGTAGGAGGCATGGAGAGAGTGCCTGTAACACAGCAGCACACAGCAGGAACTGCAGGCACTGCACAACAAAGTTACTTCCATTCATGCCAAACTGATTTTTGCTTTTCTATATCCTTCATATAGCTACCAAGCTACAAATATATATGAAGAATATATGAAAGCAAAAGTCTGTTAGGCATCACCATCAGGCACTTAGAAAGATTCTGATTGATTTCTGTATACTGTAAGTTTTGCTCATCATCTCAAAGAGTGATAACTTTTTTTTTAAATCCTAACCAGCATTAGTACTAAATCAAACAAGCAATGCTCATCTACAAGAAAAAAAAATCCTTAATATTTTAGTATAATAACACCACTTGTGCAAACCAGCATCTAAAGATGGTCTAATATTACCAGCAAAAACAAAGTTCATTTCTCCTCTGTGTCATTGTAACAAACTGAAATTAAAAGCAATGAAGGTGGTTAGCAGCATTATTTTTTCGGTGTCATCACTAACACAACTCAAAAATAAAAGGACTAGTAAACTGGAAATGATGAATATGTCAAAACAAAATCATCATTTGCTGTGACCTCCCCCAGGATGTTACGTGCACTGCCTGGCGAGTCAAAGGTGCTAGCTGACTTTCTTCAAGCCTGATGTTCACACAATCAAATTTTATTTGCCCATTGAAAAGTAACTAAATTAATTTTCAAAATGTTTTATCTTGCAGCATTTTTGGCAACTCTTCAATTGCCTAAAGGCCCAAATTTTTCAGAATTTTTCTACCACATAACATTCAGCGCTTACTAATTTCTTATAAACAATATTCCTCACCTAAGAAAATAGCAGTTAAAAGTAGGAAGATGCTTCCATTTCTGTCACCTAATTTTGAGTCACAGCAGCATATAATTTAAGATACTGCTAGGCACACACTGTGTGGGTATCTGCAACTGGAAGAATGAAAAAGGGAAAAGAAAGATCCATTTTCCTTTAATCCTGACCAGCAGCTGTTAGCAATTTTCTTTAGTTATCATTGTAGGACATGATGGATGGGAAGGCTCAATCTGCTAGGAACTGGTTTATAGTGCTCAAATGCTCTCAAGGACTGTTGTTCAACAGCACATTCAGTTTAACTAGGGACTGCAGACTGCAAGAGGTAACAGTTCCTGGGAGAATCTATCATTCTTTAGAGAAGCTGTCTGATCAAGGGATAACATCTGAAAGAACAACTGCATGATCTTTTGCTGTATAGTTTGTGTATCAGGTCGCTGAGAAGAATGAACATTAACTCAAGTGGTAACTCAAACCAAGAAATCTGCATAAAACAACATATTGAGATAATACCATTTTAAGACTTTCCATACAATTTGCAACACAGAGAAACTGGATACACAAAAACATACAAGTCAAACAAAGCTAATCTACAATAAACAAAACCAGAATACACTTATTTCAAAACTTAAAACGTTAAAATATTCATTCAATGCTAAATAGGAGCAATACAATGAGCTCTAGACCTAGCCATGTAATTCCATAAACATTTCAATGGGCTCTTTTGGCCTTTATTTCCCATCTCTTTTAACTTGGTTTTATCATTTCAGGCCATAAACTTAGTGAGTGGCACATGAGCCAAAATGCAAATGTAAATAAGGCATCTTCCTCTATTAACAGCAACGCTCCAGGGATTTGTGGATATACATGCATGTAGCTGCACAGCCTTTTTCCATAATTACATGGGATGTCCTCCTCCCAAGGATAAAGCAGGATGTTAACTGCTCCAGTATCAGAACTACATTCTGAGGAAACACTGCTTTCCTGAGCACACCTATCCCACCTGGGCTGCACACTCATTTAAAAACATGCTCTGACTCCTGTGACCAATCTCCTGCCTGGAAGCTGTGCCCCATCATTAACAGATGCACCTCCCAACTCATCAGATGAGGTTCAACAGACAAATACCAAGTCTTACAAATACAAGCCCAGTGAAATCATTAACGTGGTCCCTGGACAAAAGCTGCATTCCAAAATACAGAATCTAATCTTTAGAATTTTCTTTTGAAATGCTCAACCAATCAACACACCCATTTTGCCCCAAACCTTTAAGAGATACTACAAAAAAAGCTGGAAATTCCTCATCAAACTTAGAGATACTAATCCCAGAAAACTTCAAAGACATACCAATATACTTTAAATGACATAAAGAATATGGGCAGAGCTCAAGAACTTTATTTTATAAAGTCCTATATTTTACAAACACAGAAGAAGGTAGCCAATGCAAAGCACTAAATACAAAGAGTAAAGAGGTTCCTTTATCTCAAAACACCTCAAACCACTGAAGGAAGAAAACTGCACTAGAAGAAGTTTACAAGTAGTCTTCAAGGGAAGTACCATGTAAAGCACACTGCATTAATGTGGACCTGACATTATGAGGGCATGTCTCACTGTAGCAAGGTCTATACTAAACACCAGATCAGAGACAGAACATTAAAGTAAAACATCAGATGTCACAGTCACTGTTCCACTGATCCGAGAAAGGCAGAGACTCCAAAGTGAGCAGGAACTGTGAACCTGCTTAATAAAGGCCATTCTTGCAAAGTCAAAAAACCATACATCCAACACTTTCATCCCTTCATTAAAATAGAAATACTAAAAAGGAGCACTCCACAACATATCCCCATTGCTTCTGACTGACATGTTGAATAAAAGGTAAAAGAACTTTAGCAGAGTTAATTAGAGCAACGAAGATCTTTCAGCACAAGGCAGCAGAGCTGAGGAGCCTACCAAACAGAAAATTAATTATTTTGTTTGCTACTTAACCAGAAGCTGTGAGCTGACTACTTCCTTTTATGAGGCATAGAAAAGTTTTCATCTAGAGGCTATTTTGAGAAACACCTCACCCTGTGTTTAAGCATGTAGCCCAGTGGAAATCACTGATAAAAAAACTAAAAAGTGTGTATTTGCTGGATTTTCCCTCTGAACATTTCAGAGAAAATGCCCATTTAATACAGAGAGCAAACAAGGATGTCAGTCTAATTAGATTTTGTTCTGTCATGCTCCTGATCCTGTGTAAGTACTCCTCTGAAAAAAATCTGGTTGTTGATGATGAAGGCACAATTATACAAACCTTAACATTCTCTCTAAATGTAGCTATGCAAAAAAGGGAGAGAGGGTAGGGAAAACAAAGGTGAAGTATATTTCTCTTCAAATAATAAAGTCAGTTTATTTTCCAACAGCCATATAAATTTAAAATATGAAACAACAATAATACAGCTATAGAATCTAGGTTTTCTTTCAAAGCAGCAGCATATAAAACATATAAAAGCTAAAACCTCAGCACAAGCTTCAAAAAACCAAGGACTGAGTGAATTTTGCCAAAGACATGAAACTCACAAAATACAGTACACAAAAATACTGGAATGCATAAGATATAAAGCTACACATTTTAGGTAAAGAAAGCCATTGTAAAGGATACAAAATTTGCAAAATTAAAGCATGGGACTTGGGGAAGAGTACCATGAATACAAAGAAGTTGGCAATTAATACACATAGATGGAGTGAAGAAAGTGGCAGTTCAATATTTAGCATTCGGTCTTCAGGTTCACGACTTCACTTTCTTAGCATCTTTTTTTCCAGAGTTCTCAGCAGTCAAATCTGCTTTTCTCTTCTGTGACTAAAGAGAAAAAAATTAAGCATAAATTTAGCAAGATGGTGACATTATTAAAAAAAAGAAATACATAACTGACTATTCAAAAGGGAATGTATGACCCCAATGCATTTTAGATTCCAGTTCACCTTCGCAGGATATGATGGAAAGGCAAACATTAATCTCTGATATAGACACTTAATTCTCCTTATTTTATATCCTTAAAATCATGACATGCTGTCAGTGGTGCAAGCACCACACATACCAAGAATTGGATGAAAAGATCAGGACCTTGACTTATGCACAATTCCGTTCTAAAGATGACAACCTTTCAAAATAAAATAAACATTTTCATTTCTTCTTCCAGCAACTACTATGTAGGGGAGGACAAAATATCTGACAAGAAATTGAAGCAACATGTGATGTACATAAGTAGGCAGAAAGGCAATGCAACTTTCTAAAAAGAGCCTTCCTCTGCTACTTAAACAAAGACTTTGCAAAAAAAAAAGCCCCCAAATACAATGCATTGGGAATACCTAAGCAAATCTAGGAGAGCTGTGAACAGACAAATTTTCAGCTTAATCTCCCACCTCATGGCTTCTACCAACGCATCACTGCCTACAACTACCTTCTATATTTTCTAAAAAACTATATAATTGAATTCTACCCCACTGAAAGTAAAGTAAATGATGCTAAACATACTGCTGTAACTTTTGCTCCTCTTTTCTTCTTTTCAGCTCTTTCTTTTTCCTCAATTTCCATATTTTCTTTTTCTATTAATGATATGAGAGTATTGCAGCGTCTCTGAAACTCCTAAGGAAAGAGAACACATCAAATTTTAAAGTAAATTATACAACTTCTCTTGCTTACCTAAGTATGTTCAAAGTTCTTTCATTTCAAAGCAGTTACATTTTCCTAAAATATTCAGTAATACTAATCATTAACTTAGTTACTATTATCTGTCTTTCCCTCAGTGTAACCTTTAGAAACAGAAAAGGATTTACTGTCCCCCTGACAAGGAGTTTTCAGGATCCTGTCTTCCAAACTGATATTCCAAAGACTGATGTGATCCTTCATCTTGGTTAATGAAGCAAATTACAGCCTGCCAGCAGAGTATGCCAGATTTTAGGAAAGAGGTCTTTAAGCATATCTTTAAAGCAGAGAGAAAAGGAAGCAAAGCTATCTTGAGCAATATTTTTCTGTGGCAAACAGACAGGGTGGGGTTTTTTTGTGAAAAGACACAGTAGAGCTACAAATTGGCAAAAAAATCTGTTCAGTCCTAAATTGTGAACTCACTGTTGTATTTTTATTCCAATATGACACAAGAGATAGGCCCTAATGCTTTTAGCATCAAGACTTACAAGCCATCTGAAAGCCATCAGGACTAAATGCCATAAGGTTGTTTACACATTAAAAAGTATTTCCAATACAACTCAAAATATCTGCACTGCAGTTACTAATGGCTGGCTTGCTTAATAGAACTCACTCGACTTGGACACATTCTTGTACCCCATTTAAAAGAAAAAGATCTCTTACAAAATACCTAACAGTGCCTCTTTCTATTATAATGATTCACTATATTCTATGTGCTATTGAGAACATGATTCCATGGGCTTTTCTCTCCAACTCAAAGCAGGAAGCTCTTTTCTGAGGGGAAAAAAAAAAAGCCAAAAAAATACATCTCATCTCTGCTAAACTCAATGAAGCCACTTTTGAAACATAGGCTATCCCAGAATTACCTAGCAGCACATATCTTAACCTACAACGGGTCCATTTGCAATGAAGTGGTGACCTTTCTGCCCAGAAATTAGTCTCCATTTTCTCAGCATCTGTAAGCTGGATATTGCCTCAGCCATCATGGTGAGGGATGAGACACAGCCTCTGTGCTTTCCTGATCCTGATCTGCTCAAACAGGCAGGCACATGGCTCATCTTTGAGACACTCAAATCCTCAAGCTTAACCACAAGCTTTAAGTTCTACAGTTTCCACAGATTGCTATACAGAGGATGTTCCACGGCCTCGGGCACAAACTGTGTAGTTCAGAATGGACACAGAGAATCTACCACCACTTGAATTCTTTTTATCAGACACACGCAAAAAATCCTCAGGACATTTTTCTTCACAACTCCCTTCCAGAACTGTTCCAGTGTCATGCTTGTAGCTTCACCAACAGAGTACTGAAATAAGTCACTTTTATCACATCCCTGTAGCAATAACCTCACACCCTCCAGTAAAGGTTAAACCATGAATTAGGGTGCCATGTTTCTGCCCTGGTATGTGACAGTCCTTCTGGAGCTAAAATACTCTCACTTCAATCAATAAACTCCCTCAAATTCCACCCAAACAACAACTCTTAGATAAAAAAGCAACAGCTCTGAGAAAACTTGAGTTCAAAACATCCCAATATATATTAAACCCCAAATACAGAACAGAAGAGAGCCTCTGTCCCAAAAACCTACACTCTACACATGAACAGAGATGAAAAAAAGACCAAAATAGAATTATGATTTTCAATATGCCAGTAATATTTTACATCATTGTCCTGGTTTAAATTTGTGTATTTGGCACTCGGGAGCTGAGGTAAACAGTGATGACAAGCTGCTTCATCATCATCATCTGGATTTTTACTACAATATGAGAAATGTTAAACTCAAATCAAGTCACTAATAGAAAGGACTAAGAAAGAACCTTGCTCCACTTGCCTAAGGCACTCAGAAAGATCCTCTTTTTTTCTGGGGACAAATGCTGCCATAAATACATACATTTATAAAGTGTTCAGGTTCATGGCTAGACTTTCCAGATGGACTACTACTCCAAAGCACCTGCTGTGGCCAGAGGATGGACTCAAGAACAATTTCCTCTGGAGAATCACAGAATCAGTTGACAGTAAGATGTGGCATGCACACAGGTTTCTTGTACATCTACCATAAAAAAGAATCTGAGTGATAAATCCCACACTAAGCTACCGATATTTCAATACAGACTGCTGCATGCCACTTTAGTACTACAAAATTACGCTTATTTTAAATGCCTTTCACTTCCAGTGATGACTTTTTATTCTGTGTGGCCTGATACTTTTCTCTTTTGGATGGAAAGAGAGATGATGTACTTTGTTCAGCCCCTCACAGCTATAAAGACCTGGATTGCAATAAATAAGATGGGAGCACTGAAGCATTTCCTTCCGCATGGCTGAAGGCAGAGATGCTGACCTGGGAGCCAAGGCAGCCCTCAGCTCTGTCCCAGGCCTGGGTATTCCTGCATCTACCAAGGAGTCATTTGTCTTATGCTGGGGAGTGTCTGCAGAAAGCTAAAAGAGAATGTGCACCATTTATGACTTCAGAGAACAGATACATGCTTCACTACTGCCATGATATGTTGTACTACTCCTGCATGGACAGAAATTTAAAAAAAAAAAAAAAAAAACCACACAAAACAACAATATCTCTGCTCAATTTAAAAAGCAAAAAAGAAAAAAGAAAATTTGCCATCTTAGGCACTCATGGTATCTTTAAGAACTTCTGCTTTGGGTAAACCATTTGATTTTGAAATAATTAAATTAAGCAGAATTTGTTTTTTGAAGAGAAATCTTCAGGAGAACAAACAGAAATAATAAGATGGAAGATAAATTAGCTATTTACATGGAATTCAAGAGACATCTAGTGGTTAGAACACAAAAGTTTTCACAAAGAGCCTGCTAAGCCCTTTCCAGAATTATGCTGCCCTTTTTATCTTGTTTCATATGAGTTTAAATGATCACATGTGAATTTCAGCATTTTAGGAAGCTTTCTCCACTTTCACTGAACATATTTACTCCTCTATAAATATTTGTATTTATATTTCATTCATTATTATCATGTGATTTTCCAGCACATTTCTTTCAAAAAAAAAATAAAATAAAAAAATAAAAAATAATCACTGAACTAGTGTAAAATGGACCCACAGAAATTAATACCTCCACAAATGCCAGGACATTAGAATATATCAGCTATATTACTAAACCATACAGAGCATGATAATTTAGAACATTTCAGAAAATCAAATGCACACTGAAAGTGAAAGATTGTTTTAAGTTTGTATTTCCATAACATTCTTTTTCAACCATGTAGTGGCAGAAAAACTAAAATTATTAATGGATCAAATTTTAAAAGAAAACCTAAGCCATAAGATTCACTATATTCCCAGTGTCTCAGTTTCATCATTAAGACACCACAGATCATATTTCTACACTTGAGCAAATTATTTCTATCCCCTTAAAAAAAGTGTACTGAACATAAGGATCTGCAAGACTTAAATTGAATATTTAGCTCTACCCCTGTCAACTATATACCAACTAATATTAGACACTGAGCTACATTTTTAATTTCTAGTACCCATTTCTATGACTTATTTTAATGGATTCCTGCATAGACAACTTAAAAGAAACTCCTTAATGTACTAAATATTACAGGCTTCTCTTTATATGGATGTAATTTTTAAATCCAGTATTTCTTCAAACACGCATTTTAGTAAGAAACACTTATAATTCTTTTTAATTAAGGGCTAGCTGTTGCACTATCCAGAAACACTTCCACTGCTGAAATACCAAATAAAAAGTGTATTGCATAATTAAAAGTAGTACTGGGAAAAGCAAATATACCCACCTGTTTAAATATTTTATCTTATGTTTTATTTATTCTTAGTACAGTACCCAGAACTCTGAAAGAACATTCTTTCAGAATCCTAAGGTCAGGAAATGAAGACAAAGAAAAAGTAGAAAGAACTGAGCAAAAATTTTGGGGAAAATCCAACAGCTTTTAATCACTGCAAGAGTCCTGTATTCTGATGTTGGTACCTACGTACCTTAATATTTGCAACCACCAAATCCTCTGTTAGTGTTATTAATCGCTCTGTTCTAAAATTCTGAGTACTTGTCTACTTGTGTTAACCTTGTATTATATTCTCTAAATACAAACAAAATTTTCAGCAAAGTGTAACTAAAGAAATTTAAGCCCTTGCATGGGATAATCCTCATTCACAACTACGAAGTGCATTTTAGACCTATTGCTTCAATCATTACCCACACCGTGAATCACTAACTTTCCTCATGCTGTTAGAAATTAAATAGTGTATTTGAAAAGCTGCTGCCTTCTCCAAGTATATTATTCAGATGTTTTCAGTCTTTATTATCCAACAACTCTAAAAAAGTCATATTTTAAGAGACATTATTTGGTAAAACACTCAGTTTGCAATAAAAGTAACAAGGATGTTTATAAGTCTAGTCTACCTCTGCATTAATCCCTTTGGGTAACATGGAACATCAGTTTGGCAGGTTTTCTAATCTGTTTGTTTCAGTTACACTGTGTTTTTTCTGTACTAAGACAAAAGGTTACTTTAAAAAATATAAAAATTATAATAAAACCCAAAGCTATTCTTTCAGCATTTTGTTTCCTAAACAAATTTTACGTGGTGGTGCTTTAAAAAAGGAACAAGATATCTCCTGTCACGGCCTAGCCCTGTAAGTGGAGTGGTACCTACCATGGCAGTTCTGGATTTGATGAACCAGTCGAACCTGAACTGCGGAGCGTTGCGCACGCACTGCCTCAGCTCCTCGTACACATTCTCCTTGTCAAAGCCCATCTTGTGCAACATACAGATCAAAAACCTGTCTTCTTCTTCCGTGTAATTCTTCCCTTTGTTTGTTCCATACTGAATCCGCAGCTGATGAAAAGGTGCTTTGTACCTTGCAATCTGAACATAAAACAAAAGTAAGGACTAATAAACATACAGTGCTACATTCAAGGAATTATTACCTGATACTGCAGATCACTGCTAGATGGTATACTACCTATGTTGCATAAAAAGACAGAACTCTCATCCCCAGTTATTCCTTTGCTGAAGGAATTTTTGGAAGAAGTCAGCTGCAGAAAAGAAAAAAACTTGAATAATTACTTTGGCATCAAGGGCTTTTTTGATACTGATCCTCCGTTGAATTCTTGCCTCTCCTCGTTCAATCTGAGCCATAATCCTCTCAATGTCCTGTAGCTCATTACAGCGTTCCCAGAAAACAGCTAAAAACACAAAACAAATCTGTTGAATATAATCTTTTCCTCTGCTCTTAGGACTTTACTGTTAAGACACTCTGGCAAGAAAAAAGAATTTAATTTGTGGTTCCATTAAATCTTAAAAAGTAAGCTAATGCTCTCCATCTTACTATGCTATCCAAAAATATAAGCATGCACTGACTCTTTATTCAGTATCTTTAACTGTAAGTAAAGGCCTAGTAAAAATTCTAACAAAATTTACATGCAACATAATTAATTGTAAAATAAATTAAATACTTTGAAGGGAACTCTTGTGGAGCTCTTCCTTTTTAACTACAGGAAGAACATTACAAAGTTTATTTTATGAAGGTGTTAGTAAAATTACATCCAAGGCTGAAAGAGGAAGAAATCTCAAAAGCACAGTGTAAATACAAAAGACAACGATACAGTGTAGTAGGTAAAACAGCAGAGATACAGCATAAAGAATCACACTGGCACTATAAGGGAAATTCACAATTTCACAAGTCCATGCAGTCAGTGAGAATTAACTATGTCAAATTCTAAATCTTAACTAAGGAGGGCTAAAGGCAGCTGTAGATATCAGTAGGCAGCTGTAGGTATTAGTTATATGCTGCGAAATCCACCAATCAGAAGACTAATAGAATTTAGTCTTCTGAAGAAAAAAAAACAACATTGCATACTTTAACAAAAGTGTTCTTAAATGCATCCAAATTCTCTACCTTGTCATTTTAAAAGATCAATCATGGTAACTCTGGTATTAAGAAATAAATGCATTTCAAAATATCACAAACCTGAGTACTCAATGACCTCCTCAGGTGATTTTCCTTCCACTTCACGGGCAATATTGTCTATATCATCACGACCATATTTCTCATTAGCTTTAATAAACTGGTTAAAATCTCTTTTATTCCAGTTTGTAAAACCCTGTATGCAGTAAGAGATGAAAAAGGCATTAGCAGGTTGAAGGGAAGCATTTTTCAAAATTCTGATTTACATATGTACCACTTGCACCTCTGCAACATGACACAATTACAGTGGTTAACAGTCTTTCAGGATTTCCACAAACTTGTATTATCCAGGGCTTATAACTGAATCATTAAAAGTCTAAAGAGTTATTTTTGGGCATGACTCTACGTGCATTAGTAAGAGCTTTTTATCCTTTCTTTTTAAAGTTTCTGTGATACTTCTCCAAAGAAACAAGCTCAGTGACAGCCACACTTGTGCAGATACAAGCACCACACTTCAGAGGAGTACAAGGTGCAGCAATGCAAGTGTCATCACAAGTTCTTAGAGCACTGCAGGTATCTAAAGCAACAGCTCCTACTTCAGACATTTACAAACCTGGAACCAGACAAACAGCTGGATGAAAGCAGAAGTATGTCAAGAAAAGATCTCTAGTCCAAAAAAACGCAATCAAATGGAAACTCTAAAGCACTGTCAAACAGAGAATTTGCTATGTACCAAAGAAATCAATCCAAAACCGAACAAGCAAGATGCAATGCACAAAAACATCATCCAAGAAAGAGACACTACAATTTAAAGTCAGGGAAAGCAGAAAATGCCAAGAACAAACAAGACAATCACATGCCTGGGCAATAATCTGTAGTGCATTGAGTTTCTTTACCACAGAAATGTATTTACAAGGAACTTTGTCAGTTCTCCAGCTGAATAAGCTCTCTCCACAATTAGCACGTGCAGAGTGAGCCTAACATACACAGTACAATTATTCCTTTTAAATCATTAACAGCAGTACTGATACGCATATCAGCACCATCTTAAATATTTCCTCTGCTATACATGGGTGAAACTAATAGTGAAATTGTGACCTCACAATTTTCTTCTCTTTTTTTTTACAGAAGATTTTCTGAATCAAAAAGTCCTGTTACTTTTCAGTCCCAGTATAAAAAGAACATGCCTAACAACTCAACTGGGACAAAATAAATGGATGTGACATGCCTTAGACACCTGCATAAACACCAAGTATGTTGACACAGGCTTGTCCTGATTCAAACCCTTTTTGATTTAAAAAAAACCCACACAATCTTTATGCATGTACAATAAACTCACTCACTGGATTTCTGCATGTATTGCTGGGGAGTACAACTACTATACAAGCTGCTGCCTCAGAAATATCCAAGGACTTTCAAGGAAACAGTAGATGACTAAGATGTAAACTTGTTCAAGGACAGGAAAGGTCCTTCAAAGCAAAACAAATCAAAATCATTATATGTTCTATGCTTTCTTCTTTCAATAACATCAGCACAGCTTTCCTGTGTGTACTTACCATTACTTATATTCTATACTAGCAAAAACATATGATGAAATACTCAGCTGATTTTGTTTTACCTGTGTTAGAAGCTTTTCTTTCTCTTCACTCTCCTCAGTGTTCAGAGGCATAGACTCATCTATCTTCTTTTGTTCCTCCTTCTGTACCTGAGCTGCATTTGGAAGGTCAGGATTCCTGGGGACCTAAAATCAGGGGTATCAAAAACCAGTAATGCAGCAAATGTTATTTCAAAGAGCGCATTTTAAAAGCACTAATCTGTACAAGTTACCAAATGTGGTCTACCTAGATTGAGGTCTTATGCTTAAACCCCTCCTCCCAAAAATAGGACTGGATTTAAGTTCTAAGTTCGTTATGCCCTGAACCCACCACTCCTGCACACAACGACCTCGGGATATTGTGAGAGGCAGAGCTATCACAGGTCACTGACTTCAGGTACTTTTCACCAGCCAAGGACCTGCTTTCCTACACCCAGTGGTTTAGAATGTTTTATAACTACAGTGAAACACCAAGTTCTGCCAGTTTAATGTAAAGCCATGCACACACACAACACGATGTAAACAGGAACAAGCAACTTTTTATCTGTCCCTCTCCACACTGACCAATTTAGTATTTATGACCTTTAAACTGTACTCCAATTCCACTGCACACAGCAGCAAACAAGTCAGAAACCAGGATTCAGTAAAGGTTTAGTATTTATATACTAATTTATATTTACTTATTCCTGCAGCACAAGGCAGTAGAAAATAAGAACTGTTAAGCTGGCTTTAATATATAAGAAATCTTCTTGATTTTACTCGTTTAAATTAAAACTGACACATAAAGCTTGGTCTCTGTCTGTTGGTTACCTTCTGATATTGTTTATGGCAGTTTTCAGTTTTAATAATAAACTCTCTTCAGATTGGAAGTTATACTCCCACTTCAAAGCTAAACAAATTAAATTATATTCATCACTTTCATCACCAGTAAACAGTCGCACTAACCTTTTAAGATAACAACTATTCATGTTCAAACTTTCCAGGCTGACAGGTTTCTATAACAGGTCTGAAACACCTTTTTACTTGCATATTATCAACACTAGCAATTCTCTCATCCTTCTCTGTTGGAGCATTAACTGAATAAACACTTTTCCTAAACTAATTGCATACTTATCTTAATTCTATCCTGACATCCCCATGAAATTCTTTTGGCTGCAAACAAGATTCTAAAAACCTTTTTGCTTTTTCTTAAAAATACATTTTGCAAATATTAATTCCACTCTCTGGCAGCACCAATTTTCTGTCTGTTGCTTTGTATAACAATTTTTTGTTCTCCAATACATTTATAAGTGGGTTTTTTCTTGTTGTAACCTGTCATGAAACCTGAGGCTTTTTAAAGTTACAGACATGTCAGGCTGGAAGTAGAGAATCCATTTGGTTTATTCAATCAATACTGATCCAAGTAAGGATAAACAACATTAAAACAGAATTTGTTCACTGCTTGTCCAGTAATGTCAGCAGGGAAAAGAGAGAAATTCAGTTAAGGCACAGTAAGAAGCAAAAATAAAAGGAAAAGAGAGAAGTCTGTTGTCTGCTTTCATTTTTGTAGTAGTAATACATTCAGACTTCTCCACACCTTTAAACCTTTTATATCCCACCCAAACCTAAGGAAAATTTATGTCATTTTGCTTACCTTCCTATCAACACAAAGCCATTTTTTATCTTAAGTTATTTTCTAAATAAGACATACAAAAGTTTTTACAGAAAAAATCCTATTCTGGAAGGTGATTTTATGTTAGTCAAGTTTTCCTCACCTTAGACCACATGTCACACCTTTGGTTTTGAGCATATGAAGTATCAGAACTGTCTTTCTTTTTTCGACTCTATTTTATTGTTAGGAATCCACCACAAAGCACAAAGCTACACAGATACAGAATTTTTAGTGAAGGAAAGAATGACAGATTATTTTTTCTGATTCTAAGTGGAAAAGAAAAAGAAGAATAGAGGCTTTAAGCCATTTCTTCCACAATAACTTGACAAGGTTGCAACAAATTTATAAAAATAATTAAAAACACATTTCATTGATTGGGAAAGACAAGAAATGCTTTACCTTATATCCTATAGTTTTACGGTAATACAGAATTTCTTTTTCCAGAAGTTCAAATAACCGTGGTGGGAAAAACTGAAAATCCTGAATATTTGGTTGTTTTGGAGGTCGTGGAGCCTTCAAAAATATACAGATAAATCAACATTATAGAAGCTTAACTTTTCTGCAACTAAACTATCATAATTCAGCAGCAGTGGCAACCTATGACTTTGTCAACATACAGGGGGAGAGCAGGGGATGCAGCATGGGAGAGGAGGAGCAAAAGATCATAAAATCCTTCCATACTTGCCAACTTCTTACCTTTGGGACTTTTGGTTCACTGACACGTAGGGCTTCTCTGAAATAAGCATCCACTGCATAATTGGCTTTGCGTTCTCTTTTTGGAGGCTCAATCCATTCCATCATGCTCAGCTACACCCAGAACAGAATAAAAAACTACTTAAGTGACTGTCTGCTTCCCTAAAGTCACAAGAATAATGACTAATATGGCACTTCAAAACAAGAATTTATTTTTGCACAGCAAATATAATGATTATGCTCAATAACTCAGATACTACAATAGGGCTCAAAAATAAGCTAGAAATTATAGCTGATTATAACAAGTAGTTAAGCACTTAAAAGATAATAAACAAGGCAGCGCAGTGGCAAGAACACATTCTTTTACAGTATTCTAAGTATTTCAGACACCTGAGTAGGGTTATGATTCCATCTACCAAAACACGACAGAAGGGCTGAGGACCTGGGCTCAGGATCCTCCAGTTTCTTGGGATATGAAAAAATTGCTTCTCCTCTAAATATTACAATGAATTACCTCTATAAAGCTACAACACGGACAAAAAAATCCATTAGCGATCAATTAATCTTAACTAAATCCTTAAAGTTATTTCATACTATGCAGTATTTATCTCACTTCTTGTTATTATCAACACAAAGAATTGTATGTGTATAGCCACACACTGTACTATATTCTCAAACAATTTCTTTTTTCTAAATATTTCTTCAAAATCAATAAAGAACCTGAGTTAGAAGGGCATTTTGTAGTTAACAAACAGGATTTCACGTATCTGATTCCAGCTAAGACCTTAAGGATATCTTCACTATACATCTTGTACAAAACAGAAACACATAAGGAACACTGTGGGACTGAGCAATACCTCTTTGTATGGATGATCCTTCTATTATTAGGTAAAATCAATGTACAAACATAAACCTTGTTGGGTGTTACATTTCTTTCCTTTTGCTCCTTTTTACTTAGGGAATTTTTTTTTCCCCGTGCTGCTAGGAAATATTACCAACTGAATACATAAGAAAAACAAAAGAAGTGGTCAAGTTCAGGGGGAGCAGGGCATCTGGTTGCACTTCTCTTATCTGGACGTTTTTCTTGGAGGGGAGAGATACTGCGAGGATTGAGCAGGTACAAGACAGGGCTGGGGCAGCTTGGGGAGGAGAATTCGCTGCTGTTTCTTCTGCAGTGAGGTGAGCCTCTGCTTGTGAGAGCAGCCACTAACACCTACCTCACTAAAAGACGGGGATCTGCCGGGGTGCTGTGAGCCCAACTGCTCCTGCCCTGCTGGGAGCCAGGCTGCGCTGTCCCACCGCCACTGCTCCTTCGGCGCTGCTCTGAGCTTTCACTGCACTGCAGCCCCGCAGTCCCTGCCTGCCAAGCCATCCTGCTGGCCCAGCTTGGTGCTCCCCAGAGTCCTGCTGAGCCTGTCCCCCGCCCCTCCCCATCTCTGACACTGCCACCATCACGGCCAGCCCGAGCCACAGCGCCCCCCGCAGGCGCGGGGAGCCATCGCACCGGCCTGCCCGCCGGGAGCCCCCAGCGCCCCTGCTGGCCGCGAGTGGAACTGCAGCCGGGGAAAAGCGCCCCGGCCCAGAGCGACTGCGCAGCATTTGTGGCTCTGTCCGGAGCCAGCGCTGTGCCTGCCGTGTTTGCTCGCTTTACTACACACACCAGGAAAGAACTGCCATTCCTGTTCTCACGTCTTTGCCTGAGAGACCCTTAATTTCAATTACAGTAACTCAGAGGGAAGGGGTTTATATTTTCCATTCCAAGGGAGGCTCCTGCCCTCCTTAGCAGACATCTCTCTTTCAAACCAAGATAAATCTTCACTGCAAAAAGAGACTCAAGTCCGAGATCCACATAAAAAAATCATTATCAGGCCTGTTTTTTCCCCCTCAGTTATGCAACAGCAAAATAATACTGACTGCAGTAGTACAGTAGCATGCAACACAGTGGTTTTGCTGCAGAAGGGATAACATCTGAGCAATATTATTGGATTTTACCCTGAAAAAAACAGTGGAGCTGAAAGTAGTTTAACAAAAATTCAGAATATTAATGCTCGGACTGAGCCAAGTGAATTTTTCAATAGTTCCTTCTCTAGAACCTAGAAACCTTCATTTATAGCGTGGCTTTTATGTTTGCACTTCTAAACAGAAGTCTTAAATGCTACAAAAAATTACCTTTTGTTTTTCTCTGTAATCTTCACCTTCAAAGTTGTATAAGCTCATTTCTGTGTCCATAGTGAAATTTCTTAAGGAGCTCTCTCCCATTTTCTGCAATCGTTCATTCATTTCAGCTGTCTAAAAAGAGAGGAAGATGTTTTTAGGCTCATTCAAGCTATATTTTATCTTTTCTGAAAAAAAACAGCTTTCAACATTACTACAGTATTCTCAACATCTTTTTCTGAATTAAACTTTTGCTTACATTTTCTTCTAAATAGAGATACCCATTGTCCTTTTCAATTTAGAGCAATTTGACTTCAAGATTCTCCATTAAACTAAATTTATGGGGATGTAGTCCTACCACTGTAGAATTTGACTGTAAAATTTAGATTAAATTTATGCCCATCCTCTTGGAGCTGAAATGGCAGTTCATTTTTTCATATAGCTATCTGTTACCTAATGAAGTTCCATAAAGACTTGGTGTCTATCAGAATTGTTGGCATTAAATTTACACTTTTCTAAAAGACCACAAAATAAGCAGTGCTTAAGATCCAATGCCCACAGCACGAACCTTGAAAATAATTCCAATCATTAATTCTACTTCTTCAGAACTTTCATAATATTTACAATCTGCACAAACAGTAGAGTAATAATAGATTTACGTAATCAGATCTCATTCCATTTTGTGCATATGTATTTTGAATTCAATATTAAATAGGTCTCTAACCTTCTTTTCACCTCTTTCTAAAATAGTGGTTATATCTTCTTCTGTCAGCTCACTATCTTTGGAAGCAAACACGTGCGTGGCTCCGTGCCGGATCATCTGCAGCATTTCATCTTTTGCCAGTTTGTTGGACTGTTGGTCTATGAGCCTTCCTACAATCACAAGGAAAGTGTTCAAAGTTATCATATGGGAGTTCTAGTAGGACAATGAAAGCATTGGATTTTTTTACTTCACTGACAGAACACAAAAGGAAAAACAGAACAACCACACAGAAAAAAATACATTTCGCTCAATGAGAATAAATGGAAGTCAGGAAAATTAAAAAAAACCCTACTTTGATTCAAGCCGTAACAAAAAAACATTTTACATTCATAATCCAAATTTTACATTTAAGATCTCATTCTTACAAAGTTAGCTGAACTTTTAAGATCACAATTTTATCTCAAGAGGAAAAATAACAAAGTATTCTATAATAACCACTAAGAAGTTCTTGACGTCTTCAACATCCACATCATTGATTTCAACCCAATTTTCTAATTATTTTTCCCAAAATTTTAATTTCTGTCCCAAAATTTCACTTATCCTATCTATCTCTTCTCATGCTATCAAAATTTTGACCATCTTCCTTTCACTAGCCCACCCTTAAGTAAATACAAACAACCCTGAAAAATTAGCTTGACTACTTTAGTTTTGACAAACTATTCCTCTAAGTGCTTCTAAATAGAAATACACAAAAGGTGTTTTATTGTTCAGTTAACTCTTATGCGGTAAGAAGTATATGTATATCATTACTTCAACTGCCATGGAACATACCTGATTTTCTTTTTTTCTTTTTAACATTTCACAAAACTAAATAACATCTATTCAGCTGTAGTTTACTTTCCTCATTTAGATTCACTCTAAGTCTATGTCTAGATAAATCAGGAGAACAGAATTTAAAAATAATTCAGCTGAACAAGTGAATACTTTGCACATTAGGTTGATTTAGTACACTGCTATTATACACAAGGCCTGCTTTCTCTAACACTGTACATTTGTACAGTTATTTAACCATACTTTAAGGGACTGAACAATTCTGTTGCAGACAAACATATACAGCAGTTGATACCTTGTTGTATAACTATAGAGTCCAGTCTCAGTTTTATTTCAGCTCTTTCTACAATCCTCTCTTCAACAGTATTATCAGTGATAAGTCGAAACACCCGTACTGGTTTCTTTTGACCAATACGATGCGCACGATCCTAACAAACATAAATCAATGAGTGTTCAGCAACAAGAACTCACAAGCAATAGACAGTTAGCTTGCAGAAATAGCAGTCTCAAACTAGCATTGTACTTCTTGGTCCCCTGCCTCTTCAAGAGCACAGATCACTGTAAAACCAGTATTCTAATATTTACTTATACCTGGCTATTACACTTTTGAGTCATTCCATAGCAATAAATGCATCTCCCTTGCTGTAAATGAAGATAACTGAATCTGTCCAGACTGCAGCTGGGAAGTGGACAACAGTACACACATGCATGCACTTGTACTGCTTTCAAATGAGCTCTCTCACTTGACACAGGTATTGATATTCTGCATCCCTGGCTTGATCACATTAATCCCATGTGCAGAGTTCCTGCAGCCACAGCTCCAGCACTGCACTTGTCCCAAGTCAGCAAACGAGGTTTCTGACTGACATACTACACTCATTTGTAACAAAATTTGTGTTTATCCTCTCTGGAAAACGTGTCCTTTTAGATAAAAAAAAAAATTAAACAGCTGTCCTTCAAGCTTTTGGTACCAGGATTTTCTTACTGTTTTTAAATGCAAGTGGTTAAATCTTTTACTCTCCTGCATAATATTCATTTCTTCCTGAAAACCCTACTGAAGTTCACAAATCACATTTACAGTCTCCAGGAAGTTGGTCAACTATTGGCAGTCAACATGCATATCTAAAGGATGAGCTATTCATACTAAATATCTGATGTGTTAACGTGCATTAAAAGAAACTTAAAAATTACAAACCACTGAACAAACACCCACCCTCCTAATCATGCAAGAAGGATCACTTGAGTTTTATTCCACATTAAACAAATTACAGACTATTTTTTTTAAAATTCAACACTCAGAATGAGAAGATTTTAGTAGGTGTACTCCAAAGGTAACTTTCCCCCACCCCGCATCAGCACCATAAACTTTTATGCTTATGCAGAAACAAAGTAAAAGCATAAATGCCCAAATGAGAGGAATATAAGGCTGCATGCTTTTAATTATCTGTTATTATTTTGGAAGCAGTCCTCTATTATTCATTTCCTGTTCTCTTCTGAAAAGACAGAATTAAGAATAATTCTATACTTCTACTAACAATACTGATACAGTATTTTGATAAAAGTAATCTCTCACTATGAAAATAATTAAGACAGATATTTACAGACAAAAATCTAAAATTTCCTCACAAATTCTGTTCATGCCCTTTTATTCAATCCCTTTGTTTCTCCATATTGTCTTGTGTATACAAAAAGTACAGAAAAGTAACAAAAATTCAAGTTCCGAAAACAGTTAAACAAAATAGAACACTGACAACTCAAACAAACAAATGTGCATTATGGAGTTAAGCTCACCATGGCTTGCAGATCTACTTGAGGATTCCAATCTGAATCATAGAGAATAACCACATCAGCGGTTGCCAAATTAATTCCAAGACCTCCAGCTCTGGTACTCAGCATGAAAATGAATTTACTGCTGTTGGGAGCATTAAATGTGTCAATTGCTTCCTGAAAGAAAAGAAATAAAAGGTGTCACCAAAGTATCAGATCTTTCAAACAAGTTTCCAGTATGTTGGTGGCTTTCCAATTAAATTTCTTTTAAATTTACACAACTTTCATATAAGAAAAAATTTATTGAAGTAAGAAAACATATATTTGGACAGGTGAGAAAATTCAGAAAATCCATACTGACTCCACAAGATAGTCTTTTTCACTTAGCTGAGGATCTAATGAAACATACTGTGGACTTTGGTTAGGAAAAGCATGCCCTCAGCAGCCTTTTAAAAACTGCAGTATTTCTGCTTTAAACAATATGTGGCTGCATACATACATGTAAGTAAGAACTTATTAACTTAAACCAAAGGCTTTTCTTGCTTGGATACAACTTTCCCACCTCTCTTTCCTCATGTGGTGTCTGCCCATCAAGTCTGCAGTACTCATAACCACGCCACATGCAATAGTCTTCCAAAATATCCAGCAAGCGAGTCATCTGACTGAACAGCAGAACTCTGGAACCTGACAGAACACAGCAGATTTTGACATTCATTTTATGTTTTCACATTGATCTTATCACAGAACTACTACAGAGCATGACCGAGAATTTATGTGAACTATTCTCTACTATATCTAACTTACATAAGTCTTTATTCTGAAGTTACTTTTCTGGTAGTGATTTAACCACTCAAGAATATTATTTGATAAGTTATACAGGAGAAATAGATGACCAAAGAAACAGAACACATCAAGGGATTATAAGGAAATCTGGTGCTGACTGATGTGCATAGATGAAATAAGACTACCATCAGAAATTTTCTTATAGACAGAAGAAGGGAGGCTCTACTCTTCCTTTCCTTCTGCCTCTCTGTTTTTTTAGTCTCACTCCCATAGAATTTCTTTCCCTTCATGTGTTAAGATCTACAGAAAATTAATTTTCACCAGAAACCTCACAGAAAGTGATTAATTCCTTCTCTGCAGGAAAGGTTAAACCTGTGCTATTTTTGAAAGATACTTTAACTTACAAGGAGCATTCAGATCACTGCTGTCCATAAACAGTACTCACCCTGCTCTCTGAGTTTTGCCAGCAGTTTATCCAGAACTAACATTTTTCCACTGTTGGTGATGAGATGAGTGTCAGTGGTGTAAGGAGGGCCTGGCTCAGCACCATCAAACAGGTAAGGATGGTTACAGCACTTGCGCAGCTGCATCAGAATATTCAGCAGACGCATCTTATCCATCTTGCCAGCTGAATTCAGGATATCAATATCCTTCATCAGGATCCTGGTATACCTGAGGTTTTAAGGGTAGTTATGAACAACTTTCCAGTTTTTACTTGAATGAATGAAACCCTGCAATATCCCAGTTCTTATTTCTGGATATGGGAATTGGCTTTGTTTATATAACAATGAGCTATCCTATTATGAAACTTGGCAAAAACATCTGACTGATAATAAGGATTTCTAAATTCATACCTAAATATGAAAGTGAATCTCTCTGTGAGTGACAATGATCTGTCATTCACTGGATTGTTTTACACTTGTATTGTAGTAGTACAAAGTGGATTAAAATATCACTTAATTTGACAGAAACTGCTACACTGACCTGGCTCCTTGTCTCACATCTCTTCTGGGTATGTAGCTCCTCATGGTTTTATTTTGATTTCAGTTAAGACTTTTTTGTGCATACATACTTGGATCAAAGGAGGAAGCTTAGGAGGCATTTTTCTTCCAAATAAACTTAAGGAAGGAAAAAAGTTTATGCTTCCTTCCTCCCAGCTCTCTTCATTACCCTTCCCTGAGCTCTCTGAAATTTGTGCATTTTTTACAGAAGCCCTAAGACATCTATAAATAAGTTTCTCTACCTGACCGTCTCGACATGCAACTATAAGGAAAAAAATTATCAGTGTGAAGAGCTACAGTGTTTATCAGAAGATAACAGAATCTTACTTTGATGTAAACTCACCATTCTCTCTGCATTTTACTGAGCCCAAGATAAATTTTTACTTCCTTCTTTGGAGGCAAACTCTTTTCTACTTCACCTTTTATGCGACGTAAGAGAAATGGCTTCAAAACCTACACAAATTAGGATGTTTTAAATAGATAAATGTATAAAATTGACTGCCACAAATACAAAATTAACAGATGCAATTATCTGATATTTATATAGAAGTAATTGGTATCTATGGCTGTCATGGTGACTTCAAGAGAAGAATTCTGCAAAACAAAGTTGTCCAACAATGACTAAACTCACACACAAATATATGTATCCCTATGTAAGGATTTACATAATCATCCTGGTTGTTATCTTAAGAAGGGGCCAAACCTGTAAGTTTATAAAATCTAATCCTTTTTAACACAAGCCCTGTTTCACTTCCACTAGCAGGAACAAAACACACCAACATTTCAATATAAGCAATGCATGTTGTTTCTCTGACCTCTTTTGCTACTGCAAAAAAAAGTCTTATCTCATGTACAATAAAACAAAGGTAAAGGCATGCTTTATTCAGATTAGCATGATGTGTATCAGTGTACTACTCACAATAATAAATGGCTTCAAAAAGATCTCAAAATTCTTCTTTTTCTTATTTTATGTTCAGATTTTGTCTGCCTCAAACAGTAACACAAAAAAAGTAGTACCTATGATAGAAATCTTCATTCATGAAAATTCTGCTAGGCATTCCTGTAATTAAACACCTTCATGTTCATCCTTTCAACTTTGAGATGAAGGGGAAAATAATCTAGTTTTCTTCTTTACAGTGTGCATGCTAATGATGACATGTGATCACAGCTTTAATTACTTACAGCATGAAGTCTTTCTACAAGTTTCTGATCACCAAGACAATTTTTAGTGTCAAACCACGAGTCAAAATCCTGTGGTGAGAAACAGCACAATTGGTATGAACAGTTTATCATCTGCACTTTTAACAGACACATATTGACTTGCTTTCATTCCAGCTGAGAGTGGCATAAATCTGGAGACAAATTACTTCTGTGAAAGAAAAATCAGTCTGCAATTCTGTGCCATCTCCCCAGTATGCTGTAAGTGCATCACTCTGCAGACAAAATACTCTCCTTAATATACAACAACTTTCCACGCTCATCACTGCAGTGTCCAAGTGCTTCCCTTCAGTGCTTATGTGATGTTGTGGCAAGTTAAATAACATAAGTAATACAAGCACAAAGAAACATTAACAGTAAAAAAGAAAGATTACTCTAGTTCTAAATTTTTTGGGAAAAAAAGGCTTATGCCTCTTTGGATGCTTCGTATTCCTGATATTTCCTTGCTTTCTCAAATTTTGCACAACTCTTGAACTACTTAAAGTATTACATTTGCTATTAATGGTGTGAGGTCTCATCCACACCAGCAGAATGCACTGTTTTAACTAGGTAGAGTAAAAGAAGTAGTCTACAGTAAACCACAGAGCTTTCCCTGAGCCTGGGTCATGCACAACATCCATCTCCTACCAGGTTGGTCATTCTTTTCTTCTTCTGACAGCAGCCTCGGAATCAAAATAACAACACTACTTCCAAACATCAACTTACATCTGCAGAATTGAAGACATCAGGTAAAAGGAAATTGAGTAATGCCCAGAGCTCATGGAGGTTATTTTGTAAAGGAGTTCCTGTAAGCAGCAATCGATTTGTTGTCTTGAACTCACGTACAATCTCTGACAGCTGGAAACACAACAGAGTTATCAACACCATCTACACTAAAGCACAGTCAATTAAACTTAGAGACAGTGAGCTGCCTATGAAATTCATATTTACCAACCAATAGCTTATTGCTTCTATTAAAAAAAAACACCCCACCTAACACTTAAAATCTGCTCAAATCAGATGCATCTGTTTGTATCGAACTAACTTCCAAGTATCAAATAATTTCAAATTTACCTTAGACTTCTCATTCTTGATTCTGTGGGCTTCATCAATTACCAGGTACCTCCAGTTAAATTTCTTGAAGACTGATTTCTCTTTAATTACCATTTCATATGATGTAACACAAACATCCCATTCACCAGGCATCATAACATCACGGATAAATGCAGCCTGAAGCAGAAGAACTGGATTAATAAACATTTATAGATATGAACAACTTTTATGGCATTCAAAGAAAGCTGCCTCCACCACCATCACTGATGCACTAAACTAGCACACAAAAGACTCCAAAACATCTTCTCAGTAACTGAAAGTTACTGTAACAAAAGCTTTCAATCTTTTATACTTAAAGCACAGAGAAAGCTGGAGTTAAGCAAAACACAAATTAGTTCCTACTTAAAATTTACGATTTGCTCTTCAGCACCATTTCTCTGTAATTCAAACAGAGTACATACAACCAAAAGGGAAAAAAAAACTTTTAAATTAATTTGTCCAAAGATACAATCCACAAAAGTCTATAGCCCACCCCCAACTCTCTTCCCCAAACACTTCCCTCCTTGGTCCCATCTCTGTCTGGCAAGGCACACATCAAGGCACACAAATCCTTTCACATGAAAGAACATCATCCCACACGAAAGCCATGCAGACAGGTCTCTCCTGGTGCACCTGAGGCCATCTCCTTTTGTCCTATCACTTACAAAAGCAAGTGACCTCAGCTGCTCCTCCTAAGCTCTGTCCCCTTCTCTGAACACACTCCAGCACCTCAATGTCACTGGTGCCCAGTACAGGGGGACAGTCACTGCCGTGGTCCTGCTGGCCACACCATGCCTGATACAAGCCAGGCTGCCACTGGCCACACTGCCCGCTTGTTCCCTTTCTAGAGCCTTTCTACACTCAAGCAGTAACAGGCAGCCATGCAATCCATATGAGCAGCCACAGAGTTCACAAAAACATCCACCTCATTCATCCCCTTCAGTTAGAAAAACATTCCCTATCTATTTTAAGGCCTTCACAATGAAAGAGGTAAAGCTCTGTAACAGAATCCTAGTTACAAGGCCAAGCAGGCTTATAAAATACAAGAGGGGGAAAAGTCACCTGAAAAAAGATTAAGAAAGAGGTAACAAAGTGAGCACAATAAAGAAAAATGAGTACACTCTGTCACATTACAAATGTGGAAGAGAGATAAAAAACAGGTGCAAAAATGAGAGAGAAAGACAACAGAAAAACAGACAAGTCAAAGAGCTGTACTTTGATCCCTTTGATCAGTCTATTATGTCATCTGCCAATTTTCTGTTTTTCCTCATAGTCACAAGCATAACATTTTGCATTTTCAACATTAATGTCGTTAAAGATGACTAAAATATATTGTAATTAAGGAAATAGCTTAGGAAGAATTCCACATACCTAACTGGTATTTTTCTGAAATGTAAAACACTTACTCTGGCATCTTTATCTCCAATAAGGCAAACAGCACGTAGGGATGGAACCCAGCGCTTGAATTCATTCATCCAGTTGTGCAAAGTTGATTTTGGAACCAGGACCATGTGCGGCCCAGGAATGTTTCGGTAATGCTTCAGGTAGCCTAATAAAGCTATTGTTTGCAGAGTCTTACCAAGCCCCTGCATTGACAAAGAGAGGGGGGAAAGAAACTTGCTGAAGTGGAATATCTTAAAGAAATACTTTCAAACCATTTTCTTAGTATATAATTCTGCCATTTGTTTAAAGCAAACTACACGAAAAATATTTGCAATAGAATTTCTTCCATTACAATTTCAGATTTGAAAAGCCAGACTACTGTAGAATGAAGCATACTACTGCACATACACAAAATACTATTTAAGCACTTCAATGTTGTATTTTGCCCAATAATTACCACAAAAAATCCAAAAGATTACTGCTTACCATTTCATCTGCCAGAATGCCATTAACTCCATTTTCATACAATGAGATCATCCAGTTCAAACCTCGGACCTGATAATCTCTTAGTGTTCCTCCTTTCACATCTGTAAATGTAAGATTCCTCTAAGTAGAAAAATACTAATTCTAAGTAAAAAAATTTAATTGTAATCTGCTCAGATCTTGATCGTATCAAATAAGTGAGAGAACTGAAACTTACATGAAGGGGACTCCTCAAACCGAATGCACACATTGGATGTTTTCCGACTCTCAGACAGGAGCTCTTCATCCTCCTCCTGCTCTGTGCGCCTGTGGCGGTACCTAAAGAAAGAACCCCACACTGATGTGTGAACAAAATCACTTCAAAACACTGCTACAAACTCCAAACACAAATTACAACAGAAGCAAACACTGACCCACAGTGTGAATGTTCTGGTATCCTGACCAGACCTTCATCCTCTTAATACGTTATTCCTTAGAAGTCATTCCAGCTTTAATTGGAAAGGCTGATATGAAACCCTCTCTTTCAGAGCCACAACCGTAATCTGACAATATTGTGAGTTCTCTAGGCACTTTTTAATGAGCAACACAGAAATACAAGACACATCAGTAGTGGCTTTAGACTCAATTACTTGATAATCACAAAGTTCAGAAAAATCATATTTTCAAATTGAAAAAGAATTTAAATTCTAAAACACAATGTCCTTTTGCAAACATTAAAAAATATAGTTGTTTGTTATTTCAAGACCTCTCAGAGGCACTACAGGCAGGCTCTGCTGCAACACTGACACAGACAGACCAGTGGGGAGAGAGACAGAGAGTTGGTGCTGAGGACCTAACATCCCCACCACATGGACACTGCCTTGTCATAACCTGGTCTAACCCCACTGACTGCTCCACCAGCAGCTGGACTTCTGGAGTGCCCCCTCAGCATTATGCAAAAGAAATTCAATTTGTGTGCTCCAAAGTCACCCCATAATACAGACCAAAGAATTTTACATGGCAAGGATCAGGCAACTTGCTTTCCAAGTGCTTTTCTGATCCAAGGTCGCACTTATGTTGATGGAGCAGATGGTGCTTTCAAATCAACCAGCTTTTAAAGAAATTGATACATCACTAATAAGAAATTGTCTGGATTTACTCAAAGCACAACTTCTATGTACAATCTCTAAACAGATTATGTTAAAAAGTCTAAGTTGTTTAAACATATAAGAAGTCATAAAGAACTAAAACATACTCCCCAGCTGAAATCAAACTCTGTTTTTCATCCTTCTTCATCCGTGGCCGTCCCAGCTTGACTTTCAGTGGAGACGTTGGTGACTTTTGTGCTGCAGGTTGAATAAAATGTGCAAAAAGTTCTGTCTGCTTCAGGAGGAATTCAAACCTCTTCGCTCGATCCGCTTTCTAGTTTCCAAAGCAGAGAAGAGAATTAAAAAAAAAAAAGATAACTTTTCTTTACAAAAATGTGTTTCTGTTAAGAAACAGAATTCAGACGTTCATGAGAACAACTTATATGAGGAAGCATTGACAAGACCATCTGTTAGACAATTCAGAGGGCTACAAGCATTGTGAAACAGAGCTGGAGCTGCTCCATGGTACACCAGCAGTGGTGAAGGGATGCTTTAATCTTTGTCTACAAAAGATAATGACAAAACTAAAGTTATGACTTACAGTAAGGGACAAAATCCTAACCTTGCTCATCAATAGCAGAATTGTCATCAGCTTTAAGGCTACCAGGATTTGATCAAAGACAACAATGTAGTAGCCCTGGTTTTAGAACTCTTTCTGAAGTAATGGATGAACTGCTTTCACCCAAGTTTGTAAATTTTGCTGCCAGATTTCAAATCTAATGCATTTCACTTCTGCCATCTCAATGGGGCATGTGCACTTCACCATGTCACACAGCAAAATGTGATTTTCCTTCTATTTAGAAGATAATATGTTACATCAGTTTTAAGAAAAATATGATGAAACGCAAATTCTATCTGAGAGAATGCAATTGAGAAACCTAAGCATCATGTAACACTGTACCATATGAGGCAACTCCCATGTGATCTTTACACATCATGATATAAAGGACAGAAGTTTAACTGTATTTCTGCATGGAAACCTTCCCAAGAAACACTCGGCCCACAGAAAGCCTTCCTGCAGGTCACTCACAGCGAGCGAGTCTCCCCAAAAGCAGAACCGCCGAGCAAAGGCGAGGGCAGCAATAACAGCGGTGCCGTGCAATGCACGATGTCGCCGCACGAGGGCGCTGCGCTCCTATAACAGCGCACACCTCACTAAGATCCCTGGGGAAAACAATTACCGCTCTTCCCCCGGCATCGCTATTGCACCGTTTCTGTAAACAACCTGACAACCGAATCAAATGGAAATATGGAGCCAAACCTTTATAAGAAATAAATTCTAGGAGGGGGAAGTAGAGATATTGATGTTTATGATCATTGGTATAAAACCAAATCCACTCAGAGGATTCATAGTCAACAAATAATGATCCTTTTGCCAAAATAATCATTGCTGGTAAGGACCTATATTGAATGACACAATATCATTTTCTGCCTGCAATATTATTGGCTTAGCATAAGCAGTATGTCTTGATAAAACAGTAAAGGTCTAGCTCACAATTGCACAATTGATAGAAGGTTGATTTTTTGATATCTAATCCCTTTGCCTCTTACGACAACGCAACTAACTCCGCAATCTAGGAAAGCTGTAAAGTTATATATTACTCTGAAACAAGTTTAGCTGTTTACTCAACTCATTGTCGAATAACAGATTCACTGTGGCCCTTCTCTTTTGCTAGAAATTAGATATTCACACCTGTAGGTATCAATTTTTCTATATCTAACAGTTATACTCTTCCCTGACTTCTATGATATCCAGTCCTTTCAGACTCTAATTATTTGGCATCCATTTAACATAAAAGCTTTCAAAAACAATACAAGATAGAGGTACCAGCTTAAACCAAGAACTTGCTACTAATATCGTTCAAGGAGTCTTATAATGTCCTCCAGGTTTTGCCTCTTTGTAACACAGAAGCTGCCCTGTTACCTCTCCTCTCCAGCACTACAAGCTCCCAACACTGGTATCATGGCAGATCCTCTTTAGCATTGTTATGCCACACATTATGGAGCATTTAAATATTTAAAACCTTAGTGTTTTTATATGAGAGCAACTGGCAGCTTCAGCATTTCAGTTAAGTAGCTTAAGGATGCCTCTGACATGACCCAGGGAGTCATCCACTAAAACTGGCAGAGACAGATTCAAAACAAAATGGGGAAAGCTCTAAATATAAAACATCATTGAATAGTAACTCCTTAGCACAGATGGGTGTGGATAAATAAAAAAGAAACCACAAAACCAAAAATCCACCAAGAATTACTGAGTATAAAAACCACGGGCTACAACTCCAAAATTCATGCAGACAAAAATACTTGGAAGAATGGGACAGTAATTAACAAAACTACCACTACCTGACCTGTGAGTCACTGTGAGAAACACGACACGGGCCTGGACACCTAAATTAATCTTCATTTGTTTTACTTTTCTGACACATTCAGGGTGCAATAACTCCTTGTAACTATGCTCATCCTGTTCCAACAACCAAGAGCCATAAAAAGCTGCAGTATGTTTTGGCATGAAAGCACTTACCATCTTCTCTTCATATTCTGGGTCAACTTCTTTCTCAGGTCTAGCTGCCTTTGGAGGAAGTTTGAGTTGAAATGGCGGATCATTTTTCTGGAATTCAAAAGTTAAACATTTTATAAATACCAGTTTATTTACTTTTTCAGCAAAATGTATCAAACTGAACAAACTTACAAACTGCAAGACAAGCATGCTACTTTTTTAAAAATAATTATTTCAAAATGAAACTATTACATTAATCATATAATTTCACCCAAAGCAAAACCTCATGTCCACGATGAAAGTATAGATCCTGATATTTATCTCTACAAGCAGGGTACAAATTGAAAGAAATTACTGAAAGAGCACAATGTTTAATCTTTCACAGATATCTCACTGTAAATGCATAATTAATACTTCAAAAAGGTATTTTAAAATTTAAAATTTATGGTTTCTAGATATCAGATTCCTAACTGTAAGTTCCTGGCACTTGCACATTGGTTGGGTTTTGTCAGTTTCAGCTTCTAGATGAATAGTCACAAGTTCAGTTGGAAACACAGCTTAACTACCCCTAACCATAAACCTAGGAAGATACATAACCAATCAAATCAGTCCATGTAGCAACAACTCCATGGTACACTCTCAGCTGAAGGACCACCTCATTTGCTCTATATGAAAACAACCTAAGGAACTGTAACTAAAATGGCTGACACTTGTAGCTCATGAGACTCATACCTGTCCAGTTGTGAAGCTCAAAGCAGGTTCTCCACAACTATATTGGTAAAATGATGAAATGGTAGATTCCCCTTCCCTCAACTGAGGAAAGTTTTCCTAATTGGTCTTTGAAATATGCCAATAAAAAATAAACCTATTTTGAGATGCATTAAATTATAAAAATGTTTTTGAAAAGCTCTGAATAAACTGAAAGGAGCTGCCAGAGTGCATGTCTGTATAAAATGTAACAGTGCAAAGTATTAATCTGCTTTAAGAACTTTGACTATGAGACTACTGTTAAATAGATTAAATCACAATAATAATTACTCTAAACTATTCAGGGTCCAGTAGCAAAACCAGGCCAAAATGGTACCAAATATTTAAAAATATGTCAAGCAACCTTACATTTAAATTTCAGAACTGTTACTGATAAATACACATGCCAGCTTCTTCTTTAAGCATAATCATGCAAATGGGAGGAATGTTTTCTGAAGTCAGAGATTACTGTTCCAAGTTTGGCTCAAGGCCATAATTCTCTGCAGAGGTGAATAGTACTAAGTGTATAATTAAGCTGCTTGACAGCTTAATGATTTTATAAATGCTTCAGCTCACCTTTGCAAGGCCAAATGTTGCAAATAGTGGCACTAGAAATATTCTATTCACTTAAATGTTCCTCAGTCACACAAGTAATCAGCTCATCTCAGAAAGCAAAGGTCCAACATGCCAAAGAGCAGTTCATACAGATGTGATATTCACACCTCCATTATATTACTACATAACAGACACTCCACAAAGAGAGACTGACACTGCTAACATCAGGTCCTGTCCTTCAACTGAAGTGTCAAGTTATTCCTTAAATAAAAACAAACTGACAGCAGGCCACTTCAGGCATCTCCCTCACTTGCCCTAGAAATAAATTAGATAGATATGTGTTATTGGAAAAAACTGTCTGTCTACTTCAGGTAAGTATGAAGTTTCTTCAAGCAGAACAACTCAATATTATGAGAATGCCTTAAAACGGAAAGTTTTCAAAGGAAATTGCAATTCAATATTATCTTTCTAAGCCCCAAGGCAGATAGCTGCAATGCCAGTTCTGCTGCTACTCAGATTGTCCCAGAAGGATAAAACTTATGGTGGCATACAAATCAAATTTATTCTGACATAAGTGTTTCTGAATAACACTCTCTGAGCTCAAAGAGTAAATGAGCTGGCATATTACTGCAGCCACAGCACAATAAAACCACACTGCACACCTTACCCTTCAAAAGAAAACACATTGTTCCTGCCCCCCTGCTTCTTACTCCAGTTTTTCTGTTGGATACTGATGGCTCAACAGTATCAGAAATGACAAACAGGAGATTATCAAAAGCCAGTGAAAGAGACAAACAAGACACATGCATCCCAGTGCCCCTTCTGTTCCTCACAACAGGGAGAATGTGCTGCAGGCTCACTGGAGCAGCACTCTGTGCTCGTGGTGCCAGGCAGGCAGGGACAGCATCATACCCAAACTTACATCATGCCCCAAATCACAAAAATCTACACCTCGACAATTACTACATTTTGATATGAGTAAGAACACTTCCCACTAACAACTGGACTGTGTACCTTTATACAACACAGAAACAGAAAATAATTCACTAGGTCTGAGAGCTTTTCCCTAGAAACTTAACACAACGTATCTTCATCATCACTTAGAGGGCTGACTTGTCAGGAACCAGGACAGCATAAGCCTCAGTGCAATTCACTACCACACAAGTACTTTCATTTTTAACCAGGAAACTCGCCAGTAGCAATTTGTCTCTACTCTAGAAACTATTTCCACTACAGACTAAACAATCCCCTGAAAACTGGCGTCATTTAAACACCTTGCAACATCCACGTAGCACTTTCAAAAGATCGTGAGTATTCCAAGCATACCAAATACTCCCCTTAAAATCTCTAATAACTAGTCTAAACACACAGTTGTTAAATTCAGGCTGAGATTTCTATCCAGAAAGTTTAACAGTCCCAAAGTGAGGAGGACCCATGAACACCTAAATAAACAACTGGAAATAAGAGCTGCTGCTGCTTTAATTGACTTTACTCTTGCAACTTGTGCTACTGAAAACTCTGAACAGATGCACTAAGAATAAAGATTCCTTCTGCGTTTAACTCACATATACAAGGTGGAAATAAATTTCCAAATAGCCAGTAAGACAGTTTTGGTAGTACAACAAAGACTATTTATAAAGTAAAACACTGAGAGTGGAGCAGAGCACAACAGGTTGCACGACTGCCACTGTTATGCAGATGCTGTAACTGTACAGTTGACATGCATAAAATTTTGCAGAGTAAGTTGTACACAACAGATAAATAGCCCTTAAACATTTTCCCTTGAGCAACCAAGTTCAGGACTACAAGCATGCTACTTTTTTAAAAAGTAGCATGTGTCCTATAACTGTTTGTATACATCACAAAATAAAGCTTCAAACATCCTTTACAGGCAAAACGAACTGTCAGTAACTGGGATAAAAAAATCTGAATGCACTGTTATCAGTAACACCACAACCTTCTCCAGTGTCATAAATATATGATGTATGGTCCTCGCTCCTACTAAGTTTTTTCTAAGATTCATTCTTCGGGTTAAATCTTGTTCTGTTTCCAAGGATACCTGAATACGTCACTTTCTACATGCCTTGTGTCTTTCTTCCAAAAAACTGAGGAGAGGCGGCTGGCGGCCATAGGGGCTCTCTGGAGGGGTGTATTCTGTATCAGGGCACGGTTCGAGCTGGGCAGGGACAGGGCGAGGCCCTGACCCCTGACAGCCGCGATCTCTCCGGGCCTCCCCCGCTGCACTCCCACCCCGAGCCTCGGAGCTCCGGCTCCGGGACAGCTTTCCCCGGGGCACGGAAAGGAAACAGGAGGGCGGGGGGGGGTGGCACCGGGCCACGCAGCAGCGCCCAGGCCGCGGGGCTGGTAGGGTCCGCACGGCCCCGTGCCCGGGCTGCAGGGCCGGGCCGGGGCATCGCTGGGGTTCAGGGACGGCGGCCGCTGCCGGGGCGATGCCGAAGGGCAGGCACGGGGGCGGGGGTGTGTCCGGGCGGGGCCCTCGCGGGCCGCTGCGGAGAGAACCGGGCGGNGCCGGCCCGCGCCGCGCGGCTCTCGCGAGAGCTCCCGGGCCGGGCCGGGCTGGCGGAGCCGCTCCGCTCGGTGCTCCCGGGCCCGGTGCTCACGGGCGGTGCGCGGCTCGGCGGCGCTTCTGCTCCGTCCTCCCGACTGACACCGCAGCTCTCGAGAGAGAGAGGGCGGCCGGGGCCTCTGCATAGCGCCACGGACTAATCTGGGGTCGAATGGAAGATCATCGCGTTCCACCCGCTGCCATGGGCAGGGACACTTCACGATATCCCAGGCTGCTCCAAGCTCCATCCATCCTGGCCTTGGATGGGGCAGCCTTCTCTGGGAAACCTGTGCCAGTGCCTGACCACCCTCACATTAAAGAATTATTACTAATTATTAATGCAGATCTCTCCTCTTAGTTTAAAACCGTTCCCCTTGTCCTATGTGCCCATGTAAAAAGTTGCTCTCCCTCCTTCATGAGCCCCGTGTAAGAACTGAAAGGCTACAGCAGGATCTCTGCAGAGCCTCCTCTCCAGGCTGAGCAGCCCCGTCTCAGCCTTTCCCCACAACCGAGGTGCTCCAGCCTCCAGACAGCCTCGGTGGCCTGCTCTGGAATCACTCCACCGTGTCCCTGTCATGCTGGAGCCCAGAGCTGGGTGGGCAGAGGGGCAGCACCTCGCCCTGCTGCTCTCAGCGCTTTGGGTTCAGCCCAGCAGCTCCAAACCCTGCTGCAAAAGGCAAGGGTGTTTTCCTAAACCACCCTAGGCGGTACCCATCATCTTTTAACATCTGCAGGTGTAAGAGGTACCAGTGGAGCTCACAAAGCAAAAAATAACTTACAGGATTTTATTTTTTTTCCCTGAGTGATTTTAAATTCAGCAGAGTTTCCATATTTCTTTTGAAAATTGCGATAATGAAGCTACTCAGTTTAGTTACTGGCAATGCACATATTTCAACCTGTCCATGCAAGACATTCAGATTTTCAGCTGTAACTTTGCTCATGCTGCTAAAGAATCCCAAAACAGTCCTCAAGCTGGTAGACTTAAAAAACAGCTCCAAATCAGCCCTGTTACCTGGTGATTACTTACAAAGGCAATTTCATGTGCATTTTGTCCAGTGGCAGCAGTGAAAGCTTAGCCCAGTGGGCAGAATGAGCAAAAAACACTACTTCAGTCCAGTAAAAAGCTCAGTAGCTATTATCAGAATCTTTTTGCATAATGCAACAACTAAGCTGAGCAAATGGATTATTGCAGATGTCATATGCTACATTTAGAAAAACTTCTGAGACCTCTTTTCCATCTACATTGATTACAGTGAAGTGCCAGTAACATATGTGTGAACTGTTTTCATGGCTGCCTAATTACTCTGATATTCAATATCTAGATTATGGCCCATCATAGAAGATTTAAGCTCCAAAGTCCCCTTTTTAATGTTGTGAAACAGCTGCAAAGCAGTAACAGTGTTGTTCCAAATTATTTAGCACCTTCTGTGTATGCTACATTGTCCACAAAAAAGCAAGGCCCACAGCGTCTGCAGTAGCCTTTCCACATGATTTATTTTTAAAAGCTTTGGGGAGTACATTTTTCATAGAGCAATCGAGAAGAGTGATGTGACTGGTTTTGAAAGAGTACTCCAAATAGCTTTTCCAAGCAGCGCTCTGTAGAAAACGAAGTTTACCGTTAGCTATGAGAAAGTCTCTAAGGTGGGAAAATTCCAGTCCATGACGTGGTTGTTCTTAACCTTTAGAGCAGATAGCGCACTAACCACTTTTAATATCTGACTTTCCTTCTCCACTTTCAAACGATTGAAGCTTCTGTTTATGCAGAACTCTCTCAAGTGTTTGTCACAGCTTGTTTTTCCTTGAAATTCACAGGAACATTGCATGCTGTACAAAACAATCAAGCTGCTGCTTTCATGAAAGATCTCCTTTGGCTATTTTTTGCTTGTGTGTTTCACATTTGCATTTGACACTTTGCAGAGATGTTCTTAGCTGCTTCTCTTAGACTGTGCTCTGTACTCCTTGTGGATCTACAGCAGTGGCTGAAAAAATCACTTAGTCACACAACAGTATTATCATGTGATAATCTCATTAATTAGTCTTAAAAAGTAGGAAGTGCTTTTTTGTACTTACTTTGTATACTACATTTTGTAGTCTCATTTGAAAAATTCTACCAAATATATCCAATTTATATTTTTTCATGTGTTGCAAGGCAAAGGGATAGTTGTCCCGTTAACATTGTAGATTTAGCTATTAGCTCCTTGTTTTCCCAGGTTTATTATTCGATATTTTACAGTGTGCCAGATATAATCACCAGGGCTGAATGTGTGGTATCCTACACCAATTTAGCAGGCCTCCTCTGCCCAACTCAGAAAGATGCCACTTGACATACTGTATGATTAGAATTATGTTTTCTTGTCAGATTTAAAAGAGAAATTGCAGACTCACTGTTACCCACTTGTTATGTTTTAAACACTGCTGAAATATGTAAAGAGGTGATAAGTTACGGATCCAGTGATATTTTTACATACTATCCAGGTAATTCCATAAGATTTTAAAATTTTGGACAGTGATTACTCAACCTTTTCCAAACAGGGGGTTAATTGTAGCATTCTTAATTTCTCTAGCACAGATATAACTGAGTGTGGGTAACTTCTTGAATAAATCTTAGTATTCTGCAGAATTACTTTCTGGGCCAAGTTGCTGTACAGGCCGCTTTGTGTGAGTTGATAACCTGTAAGCAGGCTGCTGCATTCACGAGAACAAATAAACTCAACCCACCAAGAATCTGCCAAATCCATGCAAGGCCACCAGTAGCACGAGGTTTGTAACTCAGATCACAGCTGAAGAGCAGTGGCTATTTCTGCTAAATAGCGATTAAGTGAGAGAATTATGTAGACATCTGCAGAAAAAAGAGGAGCCTTCAAAGACCACCTGAGTCCCTCAGAAGCAGGTGGGGTTGGCCTCCCGACTGTCACACCAACCAAGTAACTCAGTGTGAAATGGAACCATGGGAATGCACCGTGCGGATGGGGATCTGCTGCTAGCAAGTAGAACCTTGATTCTGTAGAAAACAACTGCTTCAATAATAAAATATGTCTTAGATATCAGTTGTGATGTGTGTCTTTGCTGACGAAAATCCTATTTCCAAGTGGCAGTGCCGCTGTCACGTGCCACCAGGTGGCAACACCGCCCTGTACTCGGCGGCGGGAGTCCGGACAAGGGCGTCCGGCAGCCTGAGGACGATTTGGTGTGAATGCTGCCCAGTCTTGAAACTAATTTGATCAAGAATAGGAAAAAAAATTACTTTGTAAACCGTCTTTTACTTGCTGTTGTTTAATTACCTCTGTTACTGTACATCACGTACGTATAGCGCATTCCCTTAGAATGGCAAAGGGTTTTGTTAAGAAGGGCCTTGGGAAGGTTGTATCCTGTTACTCTGGGATCTGTTCACTCCCACGTGCACATTCAGGAGGCTCTCCACTTTATGCTATGGGCCAAAATCCACTTCTAGGACACTGGTCATTTCTAGCTTATTTGTATGGGCAAAGGACTTAAACCACAACTGTGCAACACGTTGCAATAAATTGCTTTATAAGTCGGAAACCAGCAGGACCTGGAAGTAACACAGCTCTCTCTGGGGTATTTGCAAGTTGACTTGAATATTTGCTACCTTTATCTCCATGCTTACATCAGCCTCCAAGTGTGATCAACCACAGTAACCACACATTACCCTGACTGCAGAACTGTTGCCATCTTGCTTAAAATGCTTATATCAAGTGGCTTTATTTTAATATTGCTGTTAGTAACAGGTATTTCTCTACAAGTAACCTTGGCTATGTCCAGTATCACAGTTCTATGCATTCTTGTACTTACCTGTGCAGCCCTGTGTCATTCAGTTCCTTATGTCACAGGTTCCCTTCCAAGTTTACTGACTTCAGGGTTCCAGATTATTTTCTTGTTCATGGGATTAGAAAGAAGCCTAGGACTCCTCCTCTAGAGCTTACAATAAAGAAGGTGCTTCTCAAATGTGCTCTTGGTTTATGTGCCACTCATTTGTAAGCCAGGTTTTGCTGAAGATGCCATTTCTGAGGATGTGCATGGCTGCAGTGCTCTGCAGCAGCTGAGCAGATGAGAGCAGCCAGTTCGTGGCTACAAACAAATGGTTCCTGATTCTGCATCAGTAACAGGCAACAATGTGCCCTAATAGACTTGACTTTGAGTATTCTTATTGAAAGGGGTTGGTGTTTTTCTGTTGTTGTTGCTTGGGAGTTTTATGAGAGTGGTTTTTTGGGGGTTTTTTGCTTGTTTTGAATTTTTCCCTCTTGTTTATTTGTTGGGGTTTTTTTTGTGGTGCAGGCTTCATATCAACACATCAATTTTTTGCATTAAGTTTTCATTTCACCCAACAGATTGTCTCTGGCATTGCCAATAGGGTTTGCAAATGCAAGACCACATGCAGCATTGGGAACTATAACAAAATAGCTAATTTGTCCTTTGTATCTGGTTCAAAGAGTTGATAGCTGTACAAATACTCTTTGTTTTTACAACTTTATCCCAATATTGCATTTTTAATCCAGGCTTTAGTGGCCAGAGCTTTATTGTGGTGCTGGAAAGTCTTCTAATATCCCTGTATTTCCCAACCATGCAGTTTTTTGCTAATTTTCTTTTTTTTTTCTTTTTTTTTTTTTTTGGCTGTGTTTTCCTTTTCACACTGAGAGCCAGGAACTCTCACAGTTTGTGTTCCTGACCCCTTGCACTGTTACTGGTGTTTCTGCAGGTGAGCAATGGGTTAGTTCAAGATTCTAAAAAACAAAATTGATCCTAACAAAGAGAGTTACTATTTTTTTCCTCAAATCAGCACAGCAAAACAACTGAACTGCCCACGCACACAGGGGCCAGTGCCAATACAGCAGCAAAACAGATCTACAGCAAGATGAAGGGTGGGATTGCAGCCACACTAATTTGTATCAGTCTAAGCTACCATTACCAGGCTTTAATAAACAGTTTTACGACTGTGTATTCTGTCCTGAATGCCAGATTTTGCCCTCCTACAAACAATGATGTCATCCAGATAAAACAATGTTTGGTGATTCCTTTGGAGGTCATAAAATATTTCCTGCTGTAATAAACTACTAGTTTGCCAAAATCGGAGCATTGTCTCAAGAAGACAGTCCCCGACCAGAAGAGCACTTTAAAAGAGATGTTAGATCAAAGCAAAAGCTGTCAAAAGTTTCCTACAACTGAAATAAACCTGAAGCATAATTTGCTACTCCCTGCAATAGCATCTTTTTCTCCCCTAACCTATGCACTCACTTTGCAATATTGAAAACCTATAATCAAAGTGCTCTTTACAAAGACAGAGTGTTACAAAATGTGGAATATCTGTGAGAATCCAGTGAGCAGGCTGGTGCAGTGCAGCCTTTAACTCTCTGAAATGATGGTTGAGATTATTTCTCCACAAAGAATTCTCTTACTTCTTTGCCCAAAACAAATTATCTCTCTCTTAACCAAAAGCCTGTGGGTTTGACTTCACACCGATCACAGATTATTTGTAAACATAGCAGTTCTTGTTTAAAGGTTTTAGCATGCATCAGGATTTCCTTTAAATACAGGAAATGCACGAAAGCATGCTGCAAAGTACTGCCCGCCTTAGCCTTGCAAACATGGCAGATGCATTCCATAAGCCAAAAGCCATCACTTCAGTTACCACAGGCAGTTACCCTGCTGTAAAAATACTTGTAATCTTGTCCTTTGTATCTATTTTTACTTGTAAACATCTACACACTGTGAAAAACTAGACTGAAGCCATTCTATTTTCCAGAGCACTCTCAATTTCTGGTGAGGGATCTGTTAGACAAAAGTAGTTTATCCTAGTCTACATAGGATATGTGTCTGCTTTTCCCCTTGCTGTCCATTTTTTTTTTTCTGGTATTTTGCTTCCCTGACTGCCTGGGCCTTCTTTCTTCCTCATCCTGTACTGATTCTTCCTTTTTTTTTAACAGTCTCAAACACACAGCTGCCATCAAAACAATCCCTCCTTTCCTGCATTTACATTCTTCACACAGAGCAACCTTTTACACACAGAGCTCCGAAATCTGGTCTGTTTGCTGTATTTTGGTGTCTTGCTTTATGCTCTATTTGCTATATTTTGCCCTATTCAATGACTGGTTTCAGCAAATCCTCACTTTCAGGACATTAAAATTCAAATCACGATTTGTTATTTCTGATCTGGAAAAGGCATATCATAATCTTGATTTCAAAATATTATTTTGGATTCCTTTAATAGAGTAAAGAAGGTAAACTCCTTCAAATTGCCATATAAAGTAGACCTCACATGAGCTGAGTACTGATCATTGTTGTGTATGAAAAATGAAGTAGATTTTTCTCAACTCATTAAAGTAATTAGGACAATTATAACAGAAATTTTGGATCTTTAAATAAGCTCTTGTATCTTCTCTCTCAACTGCAAGGATTACTTGCTGACCTTGAGGGGCCAGTAATGTCATTACCCCATGAGGAAATCCTCACAAAATGTTTGCTACTGATTCACACATAGAAAGGAGCAGCCATGACTTATTTCATCATCTGTGTAGACATCATAAAATTGTTTGCTAGTCTGCAAACAGAAGCTGAAAATTAGCAAATGCACAGTTTTTAGTGTGTGCTTTTGTGGGTGACAGAGAAGAGAGAAACCTCGCATCTGGCAAAAGAGCCAGGGCAGAGGTTTGAACCAAAGTGAGCGTGTTTGTTGCCACTCCCACTTCAGAAAAAGACAGTTTTACATTTTAAAATAAATGCACTGTTCAGCAGAACTCCAGTCTTCCACCAGTTACTTTCCTAACAGGAGACTTTCCTATGAGATGCTGGATGTCTGCTGCTGTTTCGCAGAGGAGGTTAGTGCCAGAGGGCGTTGGTCTGTTTTCTGAAAGGGATTGACAGAGTTCTCCCTATGTGTCATGAGAGCTTTTGGTAAAATTAGATTCTGCCCTGTCCACAACAATAAAGGCCATACCCACGTGCAGCTTACATAGTTCATACACTTCCTGGAGCAAAACCACAGCAACGTTCGTCTGCTTTCTTTTTTTATTTTCACAATGGCTCCAGCTCCAAAGTCAGGTGTCTGTCCATGGGCTGTCACTGCCACCAAAGCCCTGGGGGTGACAGAGCATGAACCAGGCAGAATATATTCATCAATCAAACAGCGCAGTGCAGACAGGTCAGCATCACCATGGGCCTGTGGTCAGGCTCTAGTTTTGGTAGTCAGTTGTTTAAACAACAGCAACAAATCATCTCTGAGGATCTGAGCACATTCCTCCATTAGACCTGATTTGTATGGTGAGGACAGGCTGTTGAAAGGAAGAGCAGGGGCTGAATTATCCCGTGACTTTGCTAAATTTGTCCTTGTGAATGGAGAGAGAGAGAGTGAAATAGTTGTCTGCAGGGGGGAGCAGAGTGGTAACTGTCAGGAACAGCTGGAACATATATACTGTGTCATGTCTTTTTGTGGCACTGGGCTTCTGCTTGCTGAGAGAACGCTGCAGAGGCATGTTAGCATTCTGCTGAGTAAGTGTGCTGCGAGTTCCAGATGTAAACAGGGATCAGTTGCTAGATGAGAGAAAAGGGCTGTTCTCCCAGGGCTGTGTCTTGCATGCACCTCAACATTCACAACGCCTGCCTGGTGTTCCAAATTAAATGTGAGGCCAGATTCTCAGAAAACTATCTGCTTGTAGCAATGTCAGTTGAGATAACTCTGGCATCTCTTTCTCCTTTTATACCTATAAATTTGTGAATGAAATAAGTCCTTCTGATCTTTTCCATCCTCTCCATCCTGATTATCCATTTGTGCACAAGGAAATAGGAACTTTTGCTACTCTCAATATTAATAATAACACCACCAGTTGCTGTGCAACATGGAAATGGGTAAGCTTAAATAGCAGACTTAACTTCTATCAGTGGTCTGTCAAGTCATGAAGGAGTTTCCCATCAATGCAAGTAGCCATTTTATTCTCTTCTGCTTTATTCATAGTCAAGTGTTGTTTTCTCTGAAGCATCACTACCCTAAGTTAGGAAATTAAAGGATACATCAGTATTTCCATGACAAGCAGAGAATTCTCTCAGGGATCTGGCTGATGTAAATTGCACACACATCCAGGATCAAACTGATCATGGTTGCTGTGATCTTTGCTAGTGGCACAAGTGAGGTCAGTCTGGTGAGGGCGGTGTTGGTTTGTGTGGCAAGGTGTTCACAGCAGAGGGGCTGCAGGTGTGGCCTCTGTGAGAAGCTGCCAGATATCTCCTCCATGTCCAACAGAGCCAAGACCAGCTGGCTCCAAAGTGGACATGCCACTGGCCAAGGCCAAGCTGATCCGTGACAGTGGTAGCACCTCTGGGATAACGTGCTTGGGAAGGGGGAAAATACCTGTTCAGCAGTAGAAGAGAGGATTGAGAACTTTCCATTCTCTTTCCAACATCAGTTCACCCTCTACATATGTCTTCAATTGTAAGATTTTTAAAACAAAGACCCTGTCATTCACCATCATGATGATGGACTTAGGAAAATAATTTTGTGATTTAAATGTGACTGAAAAATTTGTGCATGGATCAGGACAAAAGTGACCTCCCACTTCTTCCATCAGGATGAGATACCATTAATTTTTAAGCCTGTTATTGTCAAACATATGTGGGAGTGATACATTATCAGCACAATAAAGTTCTCAGTGTAAGAAAATAACTATTTGCTCTTTTAATGTTTGGAGCACAAATACCAAGAAGGCACAGCAGCTTTCATAACAAACACGTTAACCCCCACATGCTCTGCTTAATTATGGCTTCCTGTATTTCTCCTCAGGCCACTGGCACCATGAGTAAGCTGGCACAGATTTTATTTATTCTGAATGTGCTGGGTACAAGTGGCCGGGCAGGTGCTTCGCAGGCAGCTGAGCCATTCCAGCAGCTCCAGAGGACAGGAGCCGTCTGACAGAGGAGTGACACATCGAGCAGGGAACAGAATCACTGCACCCCTCCCTGTCACCATGGCTACCACTCAGCAGGCGGGTTTTAGGCAGAAGAGCCAATTTAAGCAACTGCTGATTTTTTCTTATTGCCCCTGCATCACCCCCTCCCTTGATAAGGCATGTGCTGTTGCAGGCCACAGCATTTATCAGATCAGGAAACTAGTCCTGATACAGATGGAAAATAATCTCTCTTTTTTTGACTCATTCTTTTCCAAACGGTCAGGTTTGTGATTCAGTTCCTCACGCAGACACACAAATACACCATGGCTGCTCAGGGAGGTGATGGCAGAAGTGCAGAGACAAGGGTGGGGACTGCTGGTGATTTAGGCAGCGTTATCACTGGCCACAGCAAAGACAGAGCCAGAGCTCTCCTTAGGGCTGTGCTCTGCTACTCAGTGTTTAAATTAATTTGGTAGCCCAAGCTCCTTTTTCCCCTGTCCTGTCCCTTCCCCATTCCCTCTGCCTTTCTGCAAGTGGTTATGCAGCTGCACAAGGGAAGCCATCTGTCTGAAGCACCATCCAGTAAAAAATGGATGTTCTTTGGACAGTGCAGGGGTAACACATGAAGTGTATCCCAACTCATTTTATTTTGACATTTGGACGTTTTAAAGCCTTTAGTTTAAGGCTACTGTATCTGTCAGGGTGACACAGGCAAGCCACATATGGAAGGAAAGTGTGACTTTCCTTCCCTAAATAAGTTCCATGGCTGGGTAGGATATATCTCTCCAAGAAGAAGTGTTGCAAAACGTTGTTCACAAACCTGCTATTAAACATGTGAAGTTGTTAAAACATCACTGTGGATAATGGGTAAATGGAGCTGAGTGAAGGTGGTAGTAGAATAGAAAGTTGGGAATTAAATAATACTGCAAGACTTCATGAAAGCCATTCTCAAACAAAAATATATCTTATAAAGTCAGAACACATTTGAAATGTGCTTATAGTTTATTCATGACAGTTTTCATTTATCATAGGATTCTTTTGAGACCAGTGATAATGTAAAGCACTAGCAACAGGAATCTATGAGTTTGTACAGATTTATTTCTATTTTTGTGTGCATTTACATAGGGCCTATATTTATACAGTTATGCTATTTATAGTACATATTAAATATAATAAATACATATTGCAATCACATTTTTGCTTAAAAACTTGAAAAACACGTTTCTAATTTACGAGATTCCAGAAGTGACACTGCAAGCTGTTGTCAGCCTGTGCTGCCAAAGAGCCCTGGCAGAGACCTGAAAAATTTTGTGAAAACATTAAACTCTCCCATGTCAGAGTTTAAAAAGTCTTCTGAAAAATGACAGATTGCCCTGTCCTTGAAAAGGCAAGTTTCCCACCCTGGAAAGAGGCACAAGCTACAAGGATATCAGAAGTTTGTTAGATGTTGTGGGTGTATTTTTTAGTTGCGACAGTGGAGTGGCAGTCTCCTTGAAGTCACTTTCTGAAAAAAGTATATATCTAAAACATATGTGATGATGTGAGCAGAAAAATCAGGTTTATTCCTATTAAATTCACACAGGGGGCTAAATGCTACTGGAAAAACCACCGGATCCACAGGCTAACGAAGTTTGTTAGATGTTGGAAGCTGTAGTGGAGGTTTCAGTGGACTGACCCCACCGGCGCTGGTTTTGCCTCCCGCTCCGGCCAGAGCCCTTCCCGTGCCGGGTCCGCACGGAACTTCACGGGAACCTCAGCGGCGGGGCTCACCCACCCCGCGCCGCCGGGAGGGGCTGCCGACATCCGCGGGGCTGCGGGCAGGGATAGCCGGCATCCCGGGCTGCAGGGCCGGGCCGGTCAATGTCATGACTTCTTCCGCGGGCTGGAGCCGCAGCAGAGCGCAGCTGAAGGAAGCTGATTGCTGCGGGTGCGAGCGGGCTGGGAACAATACACACAGCCGCGCACCCGCACGGGCGCGCACGCCCGCACACACCGGCGCGACACGGGCGGACACGGCGCGCACACAGCCGGGCACACACGCACAGCCAGCGCTCGCGTCCCAGCACATACACACTTCCCAGTGCACACACACACACACTTCCCAGCGCACACATACACACACTTCCCAGCGCACACACACACACTTCCCAGCGCACACACACACACACACAATTCCGAACGCACACACACACACCCCAGCACACACTCGCCCATAACAGGCACACACGCACAGGCAGCCCGCACCCTGGCTCCCGCTCCGCCGCTCCGCGCCCGGGGGGAAGATGAGCTCGGGGGACGTGGTTTGCACTGGATGGCTCATCAAATCACCCCCCGAGAAGAAACTCAAGAGATACGTAAGTGCAGAGGCTTTGCTGGTATTTTTTTTTTCTCGCTAAAGGGATTTCGGCATGTGGTCGCTGTCTGACTCTTCCTTTGAAATCTGTCGCCCGTTTCGGCTTCGCCTTGGACCAAAACAAAAAGACTTCCAAGTCCATGCGCGTACGGAGTATTTTACTTTCCACCGATATTCTTGTGCCCTCTGGAATTAACCTTTCCCGGCTCGTAAGATTATAGTAGTTCAGCTGTTATGCAACATATTTTAGGCTAAAAACCACATTCCGGTTTCAGTTAACGTTGCCGTAACTAACAGAATTGTTGTAATAGAATTGCAGATTTCACTTTTCCAGGGACGGACAAGAACATCCTAAAAAGAAAGGGGTGAAAAAAACCAAACCCAAACAGCCAAAATGCTAATAATTTAAATTCTGAGGCTCGGCTTTGTTAAGATGCTCTGTAATTTCTATGACACTTGCTAAAGGCAATATATGCAATAGTTTTATTTACCAATGCCAGATGCAGTTT
>VXBU01014119.1:1223537-1309205 GCA_013400315.1 Bombycilla garrulus
CATACACCCTTCCCAGTGCACACACACACACACTTCCCAGCGCACACATACACACACTTCCCAGCGCACACACACACACTTCCCAGCGCACACACACACACACACAATTCCGAACGCACACACACACACCCCAGCACACACTCGCCCATAACAGGCACACACGCACAGGCAGCCCGCACCCTGGCTCCCGCTCCGCCGCTCCGCGCCCGGGGGGAAGATGAGCTCGGGGGACGTGGTTTGCACTGGATGGCTCATCAAATCACCCCCCGAGAAGAAACTCAAGAGATACGTAAGTGCAGAGGCTTTGCTGGTATTTTTTTTTTCTCGCTAAAGGGATTTCGGCATGTGGTCGCTGTCTGACTCTTCCTTTGAAATCTGTCGCCCGTTTCGGCTTCGCCTTGGACCAAAACAAAAAGACTTCCAAGTCCATGCGCGTACGGAGTATTTTACTTTCCACCGATATTCTTGTGCCCTCTGGAATTGACCTTTCCCGGCTCGTAAGATTATAGTAGTTCAGCTGTTATGCAACATATTTTAGGCTAAAAACCACATTCCGGTTTCAGTTAACGTTGCCGTAACTAACAGAATTGTTGTAATAGAATTGCAGATTTCACTTTTCCAGGGACGGACAAGAACATCCTAAAAAGAAAGGGGTGAAAAAAACCAAACCCAAACAGCCAAAATGCTAATAATTTAAATTCTGAGGCTCGGCTTTGTTAAGATGCTCTGTAATTTCTATGACACTTGCTAAAGGCAATATATGCAATAGTTTTATTTACCAATGCCAGATGCAGTTTGTTAGCAGAAAGCTTCAGAAAGCTTTTTGGTGTGTGATAAAGAGGTGCTGGAAGATGCTGTGCTGTAAAGTTCCTGATAGCTGAAAGGTGAAGGGGGCTAGGGAGAAGAAGCGAGCCCTGCATGGAGATCTGCAACTGCACTATGGGCCCCTTGTTTCATTCTCTATCTGCATGCCTGTTTGTCTGAATNCAAACATAGGAAACTAGGAAACTGTCTCATTGCAGGGGTGCAAGAAGGAAAGCACTCCGGGTAGGAATAAATGACCCTTAAAAATTTGCTTGGGACAGCATTAAAAATTTAAGCCCCTCACGAGCCATTTTGCATACTCATTTGTGATGGTTCTTCATCAGGCATGTTGTTACGTCCTGCTGTGACACTTTTGGAATCGGCAATACCCGTTTGAGTCATGCCCTTCTAACCTGACTTCCCCTGGAGCTCTGCACCGTACTCGAAGGATGCCGCTGGCCGTGCCTCTGGCGCTCCGAGCCTTATGCACAGCTTACATCATTTGTCGTATTCACTTCTGTTTATCAGCATTTTCTCTGGACTGCTGATGTTAGCTTTTCCCAGTAATATGAGGCATAACTGTCTTGTGGAAGAATATGGTGGATATCATTTGTAGTATATTTTTTTCTTTGGCTAAAAACTAGCAGAAAGGATAATTTACTGATGTTGGAATTATTTTTAACTTATTCTAAACCAGAGTTTCTTCCTATAGACCACAGTATTGCATTGAAGTGGCTGAATATTTGCTTTGTTCAGTTAGCATTTTCCAGTTCTAAAATAACCACTATGATTTGTCTCACAGGAGCTGCAAATAAATTATGGGCATCTCATTTTTGCTATATTTTGCAACGAATGTACTAATAGCACTGTATGGCAGGCACAGTGCAAGAGCCACTGATTCACCCAGCTGGTGTCATTAGTAACTCTGTCAGTGAAGCTATTTTTGATGACTCAATATTCATAAAAGGGCAAAGTAGAGAAAACAGAATGTGATAAAGCTGGGATTTGAAAGCCCCCATTATACAGTCATGATAATAGTCACAACAGGGGCTCTGATCAGCTCACAAGGCTACTTGCAGTCTGCTCTGCTTAGATTTTGCACTACAAAACCAGGGGAAATTTGGTCTACGTTATTCTCCAAACATCAACCACTAGATTAGCCAGATTTCTGCAGATTAAGCTTTGTTTTCTGGTTAGGAGGATAAGGTAGTCCTTTGTCCATAATAAAGCAGAAAGAAATCTGCTGCAAGTACAGCGGAGCTTAATGTCCCTTCTCATATGACTGGTTACACAGTGGATGCTACAAACCAAATGGAAATTGTCTCTCGCCTGCTGTAAACGACTTTTCCCCTATTTTTCGTAGAGTTTCACCAGCATGGCAGCTCGTGCATCTTGCACTGGGGTGGCAGATAGCTCAGGCTGAACCACAGTGACTGCTTAAAAACAACAGAGCTTTAAAACAATGGCTGTTTAAACTGACTTCAGTAGGTGTCAAGTGTCAACCGCTTACAGGAGAATGGTGTTGGCTCTGGTTCTGAACTGACAACATACATAAATCCTCGAGTTCAACACCACCCTTTTTGTTCAGCTGGAAAAGTCCATGGTCTGAGCTGAGCTTCCAGGGAGCTTCAAGTGCCAGCTTGGCCTGCTGCTCATGGGACCTCTCATACACTGCCCAGCCTCATCTGCTCTCATGGGGTTGTCTCCCAGTTTATATTTTCCTGAGTTCAGCATCTGACCTTTGTAAGGTCTGACCTGAGGGTCCAGTGTTTTACACACAGACAAATTCTTAATCCTTCCTCTGTTACATCTATCGCTAAGAAAATCCATTTAATTTCAGTGGAATATGTGGTTAAAAGATCAGACAAAGCAATGAATTCAGGTTGTGAGATTGGGAACTGCAATAGTCCTGCTAAAGTCACTGGGAATATTTGCAGTGTTTATAAAATTAAACAAATTACTCTTTCCAAGACTAGAGCCTAAAGACCAAAGTATACCTTCATTTATATTTGTTCTGTGATGAAAGCAATTACGTTTTCTATGCATGAATAAGTCAGAATTTGCCTCTAGGTAAGCAGAACGTTATTTTCAAAACTTTGAAAGTGAAAAGCAGGTGTTTAGAGTCTATATTTTTCCTGTAACGTCTTACAAAGCTGATGCTCTTAGTAGCACTATTCTTAGAAGTGTCTTATCATTCCCTAACAAAGGCCGCTCTCTTGCATGTGCAGGAAACTAACATGAGATTAATTACCCAAGTGTAACTTTCTGTAAAAACAGAGAGCTTAGTGCTAAACACAAAGAATTCATTAGAAAGCACAGGGAGCTTTGCTACAGCAGGCAAATACTCCAAGAGTGATTTAATGGCATGGACAATGCTTTTCTCTCGGTCTGATACTTGAACCATGAAACCACCACGTCAGCCTATCTACAGAGGCAGTTGTGCAAGGAGTCTCCCAGGAGAGTATTTGGTGTGTCTTGCAGTTCTTTGTCCTCTAAGTGTGACCTGAAAGCTGTGCTGCTTTCATTTCCCCACTTGGTTCCAGCTTTTCTCACCCACCAGGTCTGCATGGGCCTGAGGGGTGCCAGGGAACAGCCAGAGCTGGGGGGAAGCAGGGTATGGGGCAGGAGACAGAGAGGAAGAAGCTGCTAACAAAAATTAAGAAGTGGTGGTGATGGAGGTAAAGTCCATCCTACTCTAGACCAAAAATGTTAAGTATCAGGCATAGCTTGACATTCAGCCCCACAGGAGGAAAACCCACTGAAGACTTTTGCCATTGATGTTAGTGGATCAGTGAATACCAGCCTCTGTTGGGAAATTAGGATGGAATGAGGGAATCTGCTTCAAATTTGATGGGTTTCAGAGTTCCTTATATTGGCGCTGAGTACATCCATCCTAATTCTGTAATGTCAGCATTGAATAGCTGACTTCTTGATAGTTTTCATGTGGAAATATATCTGATCACTCACTGACTGTTATTATTTGTTGTTTATTTATTGGGGGAGGTGGAAGGAAGGAATGGTTTCATGACATTGAAAACAAAGGACTTAACACAGCCAGTGCAAAAAGTCACGATGAAAGGAAAAACAACATAGAAGGCCCAGAGGATGTCTAATGAAATAAGAGACCAGTGCTATTGAGAAGGCACATTGCTCATGTGCTGACAAGAAGAAGGAGATGGGATTTTAACACACACCTAATTGCAACCTCTCCTCAAATCGCTGTCCATTCTTTGTCACACCGGTGTGGAACAGCAGCGGTAGCTCCTCTGAATGCCCTGCCAGCGTTTACTTGCTGTTAGTGTTAAGTTAGGTGGTTTGCAGTAGTAAAGGGCCATGTACAGATGCTTGCTTGTTGTGAGTCACTGCAGCTCCATTGAAGTCAACGCTGTGCAGCTGTACCCCAGCTGAAGAGCTATTTTTAATCTCCAGTGCTATACAAATTGATGAGGGAAGACCACTTGCTCAAAAAAGTGCAAGTTTCCCACTTCACTTGAGTGACTGATTTCTTGAAACACTGTTGAAAATGAAAATTCCTTGTCAGCATCTCCAGAACAAGAGTCCCAAATGGACCCCATATGAGAAAATGTAGCTTTGTGCTTCCTACCGCACTTCCTCTTGGAGTGTCAGGTCTGGGAAGACAAACAGATGCCTGCATTAATGTACCCTGTGGCAGAAGCTGGTGGAGCAGGGTTCTTTGCTGCTGTGTCTGTGTGTGGGGCAGTAAGTGCTGCCAGAAGGGCACAGCAGAGCCCAGCCCAGCCCCTCTGACCGTTGGGGGATCTGCCAGGACCCAACCGCAGCACACCACGGCCGGGGGTGTAGAAGATAAGAGAATCTAGGCGACTTCTCCATTTTTAGCTGAAGTTCTGGTATTTATCAGGAGAACAAACAGGAAGTTACTAAGAAGAAAAAGTAAAATAGAATTATGGAAGAGTTTGCTCAAGTAATAGGAACAGGAGTCGCAGAGCACTGCGAAGGGCGGATGGGATGGAGAGCATCTGCTCTCTGATCCAGCACTGGACTGCTTCACCAGAGGACACTGCCACCCTCCCCTGAAAGAAATCCCCAAGGGCTTTGTGAGGTCAAGTACTTCTGCTGGTTTGGGGTTTGGGGGAAGTTTCTGAAAAATATTATCAAAAAGAAACCCACATTTAATTTTTATCTTTAAGTCTTTTTATTTCCAAATGCTTCTTATAAAACCTCACCTCTTGAGTGCTGTCCCTTTTGAACAGAGAACTCTGAACACCTTTCATCCTCTCCTGCAATAATTACCCCAAGCTCCCTGAGTTTATTTAACCAATTTGTGGGGGTTTTGTAACTGTGGTTCATAGGCTGGGTGGAAGTAGGAGTCACATGGGGTGCAGAAAGTTGTCAGAGCCTTTTAGCTCATTCCAGTTGTAAGTTTTGTGCCTATGATTTTTTTCTGTTGTTACTTCATTTTAAAATCCAATAGATTCTATCTATCTGGTTTGTATATTAAAAAATAACTGAATTTTGAGAAAATGAAGGCTTTCAAACAGAAGCTCCTGTGTGGCAGACGTTCCCTTCTCTGTGAAATTCTGTACAAATTGATCTCACTGGTAAAACAACCGGAGAATATTTATGTTAGAGAGGAGTTTCCATCACTGGAACCAAATATTTGCAATTAGCTATGTGCATATTGGACCTTGTTTTGGTAGGTTAAATGTGATGTTTATGGTAGACTGTTTTCTTCCATTTTGACGATGTTTTGATAGTTTAAATGCAATGTTTAATGAGATAGGTTGACTTCTAAGAAAGAAATAATTTCTAAAAAACACTGCTGTTCTTGGCAACCTGTGTATCAGAATAATTTCCCTTGAACTATTTATTTGGGTGGAGCCATAATAGTCCTGAAGCCCCAGTTTAATCTTTGACTACATGTTTTCAGTGCACAGGAATGTCCAGCTATTGGTTTCTATTCAAAACAGAAACCCAGAAGTTATCAGGTTTTTGCATTCAAAAATAGAGCCTAAAAAAACCACACTAGTTTGAAATAGAGAAGGAAATGTTAACTCGAGTAGTAATTAAACGAGTGATGCAGTCAAACACGGCTCAGAGGAAAATGCATTACAAGTCATACTTTGGTGAAGTCTTTGTTGCAGCATGAAATTAATGGAAGTATGGATAAACACTTCTACCAATGATGCATTCAAATGCTATGAATATTTGTTACAAAAATTTGATAGGATTTTAGGGAAAGGGACAAGTTTATTCCTAAAATGTTACTCGTTAGAAAAATTGTCATTTTATTTGGTTTTCTTTGTCCTTGTCATTTGATTTGGAAATGAATTAGTAATGTGATAAGACAAGGAAAAAATGCTGCTTTTGAAATAAAATTTGCATGTCAAAACATTACATCCAGCCAGATAAAATATTTTTTTCTCTCTCATATAATTGTTAAATAAAATGCAGTACTTTAATTTTTTTTTCTGTCTTGACTTGTTTCAGTTTGTGTTGCATCAGGAAAATAAACAAACAAATAAGTCAACAAACACATAGCCATGCAAAACTCAGTTTTAAAATCTGCTGCAGCTTAGTATTTGTTCAAAATAAACCAAAACTGATGCCTAGTCTTTGTGCCAGAAAAATACTCCCTTTCTGAGGCTAATTCATTCATAGCTTTGTAATTGTTAGAATGAGACAACTGTTCTTAGAGATTTTGTTATTCCCTTCCCTCCTGATGCCAAAAACCCCACCTGACCCCTGCAGTCAAAACTGCATTGTAGCTTTCCACAAAAGCCCTGAACAGCACATTTCAGTTATCCAGGATCCCTTTCCATAGAGCATTTTACAGAAAGGCAGTAAAATGTTGTTATTGGTATGAATTTGTATTTACTTAAATGAGAGTGTTAATTTAAACTGAACTTAGATTGTCGTATGAAAGTTTTTGGCTCACGTTTGACAACATTTTTTTAAAAAGACAATACTTTCTGTGAGGCCTGTTAGTGATAAATATTCATCCTGTGACTCCCAAGTCTTGAGACCGTGGGTTATGTATTCATATTTCTGATGGACAGAATAATGGCCATAAGGGGACCCTTTCTAACTTTGCAACTGCTGTAATGTCAGCAGAGCACATAGTTTGTGAACAATCTGTTTTTACATACCAGACTTGCAAACTGTTTGTAGAAGTTCAAGGATTTTACAGTTGTGAAGCCATTTTTTCAAGCTGACACGAACTGGTCGTGCCAAGGAGAAGCCAATAGTTCAGAACAAGCATGAGCTGTGTTTTACTTGCAGACTGTACAAACTGAGCAGTAAAGGCAGGAGCTTTACCAAGGCCCCGGTTTGGGAGCGCTGGCGAAGCCAGGTTTGTGTGCCTGCTGTAAAGCTGCGCTCCCAGGGGCTGCCCCGCGTTCAGAGCCCACTGTGAGGGGATCACATCCCCACGGCAGGAGAAGAAACAGCTCAAGAGATGCCAGCTGAGTTTACAGTAGCAGTGAAGAAGCAGTTTCAGGAGAAGTGATCCTCTCCTTCGCCAAGTGTTCACTGCTGTTCCAGCTACATCATCTGGATTGTTTACTAATATTTATAGTGGAAGCTTTGCAAGCTTAAGAAGTTTTATTTTTAATAAGTTCAACATTTTGAACCCATCCTAAGAAAATAATTGCATTCTCACTGAGGCTTTAGGTTTAAAAATAAGAAGCTCTCAGGGAATTGGGTTTTTTGAGATTTTCAAGTGCTTTGCTCCCACTGAAAAAAAGTTTGCATCATGTTTTCACTGGGTCCTCCCCTGACTCCAATATTACTTTTACAAGTCATCACTGGTTAACTTCCCTGGTAAAACAGTGAGATTTGGACTGTCAGCTGAAAATGGGACTGTTACTCCAATTACTCCTGTTACTTTTGCACTTTATACTTTTTCAAATATTCCTTTTTGACAGATAACTGAGTGTCACTTTAGCCTTGAGCTACGGATTATAAAATAATGGTGAACTGTTTTTGAGAAGCGATGGAAAACCACCAGCTAAACCCCATCATTATTTCAGAATCCTTCCCAAACTCCTCTGCTTTCATCTGCTCTGAGCCTGATAAATAGTCTAGCTGAAATATCATTAAGACAATTAAACAAACAGAAAGGTTACGGGACAATCAGACTGGCATAGGAAGAACAGGCTTTGTGGTGGTAACTCTGCTTCCCCTGTGCATCCCTCTCCTTTGGGTTTGCAGACTGGAAGCTTAATAATTCTGGTATTTAAAAGAAAAAAAAAAAAAAGCATTTATTGAAGTGTTACTAGACTGCAATGCTTTAACAGGTTTAATATGTTCATATGTTCTTTTTTTGCTTTGCTTTTTTTCAAATTCACAACTGAAAGTACTGTTGCTATGTTACTGTAATGGTGTGTAGGCTGCTAAATAAATAGAGGGAGTTTTGTCCATGCCAGAAATAGAAAGCCAGGTCAAAGGTGACATTTGGGACATGTTTTTAAAAAAAAAAAAGAGAGAATATATAATTATTTATTTCCTTCCTATTATTCTCTCCAGTCTCATTAACCCTAGACTATTTAGAAGGAAATTACAACAGAATTTCTGAGCATGTCACAGTATAAAAAATGACACCTTGGGAGTTCTAAGCCTTTTGGCCTTGTTCCTTGCAAGATCAAATTTGCACAGTAGAACAGTGGCACCTCACACTCCTGTGAACTGAGCAGATACTTGGAGGTGTCAAAGGACAAATTCACTCTGCAAAAGTGCACGCAGAAGGGAAAATCTGTCAGAGGCAGCAAGCCTTGAGGAAAATAAACCAGGAAATTTGAGTCCATTGTCCTTTTTGGGGCAGTCTGGCAGGTGCCCAAAGGCCAGATATACAAAAATGTGCTCAGGCTCTTTGTGAGTAGCCCCATGTACCTGCCTGCACCTTCATCTGCCTGAACAGCTTTGTGAGCCTGGCTTGTGAGCCTGCACAAGGGCATTTCATCCTCCTCTGCTGCCTCTGTGTGCTCCTGCTGTACCTGGCACCGCGAGCTCTTGTTCAAGGGCTGATTCAGTAAATGGGGGGCACCGCAAACCACTGAGGTAAACAGTAGAGCCCAGCCCTCCCTCCACCCTCGTGAGCTGAGGCAGAAGCCCCCTCACCCCAGGAATGAGCCCAGCAGCCTCCTTGCTTGCGGAGGGAGGCCTCTGACTTCATTTCCAAGATGTTATGGCAGATGCTGGAAGCTCAGGGCTGTTCCTTGAGCACCAAACCCCTGACCCCTCCCAGCACCACCCCGATGGCCCTGCCCGCCCTTGGCATCAGTAGCTCTGAGCCCATGGCAGAGCAGCTGGAAGCTGCCAGACCTTCCCTGGCAGGAGGTGGGACACGGAACAGCACTGAGCCTTGAGTTAATTCAGTTGATCTGTAATTAATTTGGAACATCTTCTCTTTAAATATATATGTTTGCTTACAAACAAATTATTCACGTGACACAATATGAGGTCTCTAATTTCTTTGTGTGTTAGGGAAGAAGCCCACAGCAACAACCATAACCAGTACAGTGCATGCAATCCTGTTAGAGATTTCTTGGTGTTATTTTTGTAGTTTCTTGGTGTTATTTTGTATTTGTAACAAATCTGTTACTTTTCTGCAAACAAACAAGTTCCCCCTATGCAAGAGAGATTTCAAGCATTCCAGAAAATCCCACATTTAGCATAGAATTTATAGAAGAGGATTAGAGGTACAGCGAGAGCCAAAGATGAGACAAGTCTTGATCCTAAATTGCACGAGGTTTAAAATTTTCTTTGTTAACACTCCTTGAGTGAAGGGATGGAAGTTGAATGACTAGGAGTATTTCCTAATATGATGGATGTGAATAGCTGGTTTAATAAGATACTTTCCTAGTTTTCAGCCCCAAGTTAGCCCCTAGTGCCTTAGACCTTGGGGTGTGTCTGACTTTCTGTGTCAGAAAACAAACAAGCAGTTTAGGATCCATCAGGGTTGTTTATTTACTTTCAACACAAGATTGCTGCTGCAATTGGTTGTTTTCTACCACAACCAGTATTCAGCCTCATACTGAAGGAGAGGGTGTTAGAGGCTTCCTTGTCCCCTGGTGAAGTTCAAACCCTCATTTGGACTCTGTAAAATCCTTTACCCTTGCCAGAGACTGCATTTATCTCAAACCCTAAAGTGCAATTACAATGATTTATTTCTCTTTGGAGTGAATAAGATTTTACTAGACATTTTCCCCACAGAAGTCTGCAGCTGGGAGAAGAGCAACCTACAGCCTGTCCTTTCTAGGGCTGTGTTGCATACACTCAGCAAACTGCCCAGTTTTAACCAGCAACAGCAGCATTGCTAAGTCTTGGAATGAAGGATGAATTATGCCCTCTGCAGTTCTGCTGTGTTGTCCTCCTAAGGGGCCTATTTGCCTTTCATTATAGTTCCAGGTCCTTGAAATGACCTTCTAAAACTTGTAAGTAAACTTGTTTAGCTGGTTGGTAGATTAAAGCAGTTTACCCATTCGAGTAGTCCAGATGGGCTGCAGGGATGTTTTCCTGTGCTCTTTGTTGGGGCAAACAGCTTGATTGTCAAACTGGGTGGAATTGTGCCAAGGCAGAAGCTGGCAGACATGGCCAGCTTTCAGATAAACTGTAGATAGCTGGATGAAAATGAAGCATATTTGCATTGCTGCTCTCAGTCACTACGAATTCACCTCACTGTGGCACTTAACCTTGTCGTGGGATCAAGTTTAGTGAAACTTGCCATTAGAGAGCGGGCAACACAAGTTTGGGAGGCGAAGAGTCAAGGGGAGCTTGTGTGAAGCTGTGGCTGTGCAGTCCTTTCCAGAACACAGAGATGGAGAGGGGACTCATAGAGATGCACTCCAGTGACAGGTCTAAGGAATGATTTGCCTGTAGTTGAGCAGCCTCAGCTGTGAAGACATCAGCAGCGGTGGCTCTAATTCTGATATGCTCAGAACTCACTGTGCACCCACAGGCAGGTTTCAGTTTGACTTGTTTCTCGGATTTACCAGATTTGGAAATGGAGCTGGGATCTCTGTATGAGCATGTTCTAGTAGATTTTAGTTCAGAGATTGGAGTTTTTTAAAGAAAGCAGGTATTTTGTGTGTCACTTATGCATATGACTAAAAGATAAGGAGCAGAGAAAAGCACTCAGATGTAAGACCTTATACTATTAATGAGCATAAAGCCTAAGATCAGTTTGTTGTAGGGCAGCTGGTAATTTCTGACTTCCAGCTCAGGCTGCTGCACTACCTGTTTTGAGTGGAAACATGGTTGTGCAGAATCACTCCAGGTTTAGTTAATGGTGCACAATTTTCATGGCTCCTTGCTGGGACAACAAGAAAATGCACATGAGCCAGCACAGCAACAGCAGCCACAAAATAGGTGTTGTAGCACAACTGAGTCTATGTCATCTAGCACAAAACTTCTCCCTTCCAGAGTCAGGTGCCCCTATAAAAAATAGAAAGGCCAAGTAAACACTGGCTTTAATAAGCTGCTGGAATCAGGCAGGTGCACAGTCAGACTGGAGGGTTAGATGTGAAGCTTTCATTTGCCTTTATGAGTTTGCACAAATCTGCTTGGAATTACCTCTTTGTCCTCTCTGAAAAGGTTTCATGACAAAGTACTTAGACTTATCAGGAAAAAAAACCTTGAAAGAAAAATGGCACCTCGTGTTCTTTAGCAAAATAGGAGCTTAGAGAGGAACCAGAAGCTAAAAAATGTAGTCTCAAATTCTAACCCATTATGATCATATTTATGGGGAACATTTAAATGATCTGAACTGTTTTCCTGCATATTCCTTTTTAGTAACAACAGTACCTTGTGACTGGTGATGTCTCGTCACCTTTAAATACTGAACTTGGATGTCAGGTTGAGCTCGAGGCTTTTCTCTTCAGATTTTCTATTAATTGGCTGAATGAGGATCAAGCACAGAGCCATGGTGCTCAGTGGGGAGAGAAAAGCAGGCAGGAGGTTTTTGCAGCCCAGTGAAACCCCCAGGTCTGCCATTATAATCAGAGCTCCTGGTAGCTCCAGTGGCACTGGGAGAGATGGTATGTGGTATGGGAACTGCAGCATTTACCAGCTTGTGATTGGAAACTAGAAGCAGTGAATGGATATGAATATGTTCAAATACACTGTTTCAGTTCATTTTGTGTAACATTTCACTCACAAAATTTTCCACAAAAAGATATTTCAGCCAGATAGAATTATGGTGAGAAATAAAAGCAGAGTTGCAGAGAAATTGGTAACTTCTTAAAAAGAGTAAACTCACTGAAACATCTCACTTTCTATTTGAGAGATTAAATCTTTGCATGGTGCAGCCATTTTTGCTTTGCCTGGCATAAGATCTGCATGACTCATGGTGCGCTGGGGACCTGGAAATACAGAAAGCAAAAGCAGATGCTGGCTAGGGGATTCCTGCACCACCTCTGAAATGAGGACCCTGTTTGATGGGGCAGCGCACAGAGTGCAGGCAGGTGCGTGTAATGCCTCTCCCCAGGTGAGGGTATTGATCTGAGGGTGAGACACAATGCGAGGGCTGCCAAACACCTCCTGTCCTAGCTGGATGATGTAATGGATCAAGCAGGAGAAGAAGGTTTGCAGTGAGGAGGGTGTAGGATTTGAAAGGCTGCACACAGGAATGAGGAGCTGCAGTCCTAATTCGAGTAGCAGGCAGCTCAGCAGATGGCCCAGCAGACGAGTTGCTATGCACCACGGCATGTGTGAGAACACAGAATCACAGAATGGCTCGGGTTGGAAGGGACCTTGAAGATCATCTCATTCCAGCCCCCTGCCAGGATGCCACCCACTAGATCAGGCTGCTCCAGGCCCCATCCAACCTGGCCTTGAACACTTCCAGAGAAGAGGCAGCCACAGCTCTCTGGGCAGCCTGTTCAATGCCTCACCACCCTCTGAGTGAAGAACTCCTTCCAACATCTAATCCTGACACGAGAGTGGTGGTGAGGCAGCAGCGGGCACAGAGCCCCGCCCTGTGCATGGTGCAGGGTGCCATCAGATGCCACCATATCCCTTCCCCAGCTGTGCCCTCCATCCCCCATCAGGCTGCTTTCCTGCCTTGCACGCTGAGCTTCCCACAGCAGTATTTCATTTTGCTGTTCTGCATTACAGCCATTTCCTCCATCATGCTTTGTCTTCCCTCTCCAAACAGAGCAGAGCCCATCTCCAGCAGTGGAGCTCCTTGTCAGTCAAGGTGACACCAAAATCACGTCACTGACTTCTCAGGCTGAGCTGGCACCTCCTGGGAAAGAAGACCTCGTGCTTTGGGCCACAGAATAGCCTTGCTGGCTTGTTTTGGGGCTATTTCCTACAATTCCAGTTCTTCAACAGTGAAGTCTAGTGGCCAGAGATACTTCATGTGCATCCTATGTGGCTTGCACCTTCCCTAACAACTTCAACTCTTTGGGAGTTTTAGGAAAAGACTTCAAAAAATCTTGAAAAATCTCTAAATCTGTTTGTTTAAGAACTGGATGGTTTGCAACTGACTTTCTCCGGAGGATCTGTTTTGCTGCTTGCTGTTCGTGAGTCCTTAGGGCTCCATTTGCAAATCACCTAAGCACTTATGGCTAGATCCAGGAAAAAGCTTTACCCCTAATAGCTTAGAGTGGCCATTGACACCTCACAGTCACATCGTGATGCCACTCAGCATACCAGTGTTAGAAGCTCTTTATTTCCAGGCTGTTAGTTCAGAGCAATATATTCCTGTGGGAAATTCCAATAATCCATGTTTAGTGATACAGCAAAAATCTGCATCAGTAGCCAGTTTGTGTGTAACATTGATGAAATGCCCCTGACTTGCTCCAAGAAGCTCAATTTCCAGTGTAATCTGCAGGAAACCCACATAGATGTATCATGATGCTTAAATTCAAACCACTATAATTAGGCTGATAAACATCTCCTTGGATATTCTTGGGGTGAACAACTTCTTTTTTTTTTTAACTGTTTCTGGAGCAGTATAAACTAAACTGGGAACAATGTTCTTTTTCTCAATATCAGAGCGTTCCCATGCTATGCTCGTGCCAGCAGATACATGGCAGCTCAGCTATGCCAGTAAGAATGCAGACAGCCCTTTGATTCAAGCAGCAGCAACACAAGCAGTGGTAATCCCTGCTTTCCCACACACTATCCTGTCAGATTCCTGTTGCTATCTCCAAGTCTTAAGAGCATAGTTCAGGTTTTGTGTTGCCTTTGCTCTTGGTGTATTTACTCGAATTGCAAACAAAGAGAATCTTTAATCCTTTAACTTTTACTGTGGTCCTTGGAGCCTGCACTAAGGCTTCCAAATTTACTAAGCTCATCCAAGGGTACTGTTAGCCCATCATTGGGACAGAAATTTTGTGAGTCCCCAGTGAAAGTTCTTTGGACCAGGTGGTGGATTAGGTTGCATGGTTGAGGATATTTCACTACTGGACCTGTAGAGAGTATTTAGCACAGAGAATGTTCTGATTTCCCATAATTAATTTCTGTATATACAGAAGCCAACCAACAACAAAAAATCCATGTTTCTATTCACTGCTTGTACAGTCGAACTCTCTGAAGTATCTCTCAGCACAAGGACTATGAGACAAAGTGGAAAGTTTTAAACTAGTAAAAGGAAAACTTAAACATCATGATCATCTGTTTTACTGTAAAGAGGCAGAAGGATGTTAAAAACTGCTATACTGGCTCATTATTTTCAACAATAATTATTTTTGGGGGCATTGTACATGCTCACAATAAAACAGTTCAATAAGAAAAAGTGAAGTCTGTATGAGTTTTGCATAACTTTTTTGTTCATGTCATGTTTGTGCAATAGGGTAGTCAGGATGCAATAATCAGACAATGTTTCTTCCATGCTTGAACATTAGTGGCTCTCTGGAAAACTGTGTGTTCCTGGTATTCTCTCAGATCCAGTCCAGAGCTGCCTGACTTGTCCAGGGGCTGTCTTCAAATGGGAATGGTGGATGCAGGCCTGGCTCTCATGTTTCTGCTAAAGACCTTGGAGGAGCCTCCAGAGCAGCAAGGGAAAATGCCCAAGTGCTGGAAAAAATCTTATCCTTCTATGGAAAGATCTCGTAGGAAGCACAAACTGCTTGTGGCAAGGGCTCTGCCAGTGCAGATGCCCTTTCTGCCTGTAGCAACATACTTGAAAAACTGTCTAAACCCCTCAGTTATCACTCTGCTGGAGCAGGGTGTTGCCTCTTCTGTTCCCAGTAACAACTCTGAGCTGTGTTTGGGGTCTGTTCTGGGAACACGCTGCAGGCACTCCCAGCAAATACCAGAGCCCCAGGGCAGGGACTCACATCGGGGAGCAGGGAAATGGGGACATCTCCAATGCCTGTTCGTAATCCAGTTGTTAAAAATAAATGTTGACTTGACAGACTTCTAACCAAACACCTGTTATGTCAGAAGGGAACTCTGACATGATGATAATAATGCTCAGCTTCTAAGGGCAGGCTATAACTGTGGTAAATGCTGGGGAGATCTCAGCTGAGTGGAAAGAAGAGCTGAGGTAGTTATCTAAAAACAGGAGGCCTTTGGTCCCTGCACTTTTGAAACCCATATCTCACAATGTTATACATCTGACTTACTATTGCTGCTGTATTTACTCCGTTTTTTGGTGAAAATACCATTAATTACTAATTGAGCTCAGTGGAATGAGTCCAACAGTACGTGTGTAGTGCATTTAGTGATTTCAATCCTGAGCCTGTAATTGCTCTTTCCTGTATATAATGCTGTTGGGAAAAAGTCTTAAGTTGCACAGTGTCAAGCCCTTAATTAATCAAGGAGCAAGCCAGAAGCAGAGGACTCTGGAGAAGATTGTTAGGCATCGGAAGCCATGGTAGTAAATCTCTGTGGAAACAGTGCCTGGCTGCAGCTGGGGGACTTCCCTTCCAGTTCCACCCTCCCATGGCTCTGAGCGCAGGGCTGGTCCTTTCTGCTGTGCAGAGGCGAGGCAGAGCCACCAAATCTGTGCTCAGGCACACTCCATGCTCAGCTGTGTCTGACACAGGGAACTCTGGAGCTGTCAGGATAGAGGCAGCAGCTTTGTGCTGTGGGAATGCAAGACACACACATGGAAAAAAAAAAACAAACCCTGAAAGAGTCTTAGGCTCAGTGCAGCCCAGGACTTGAATGTCTCTTCAGAGCCTTTGGCTCTCCTGCCTTTGACTCTATCCAGCCACTTCCAGCTCTCCCACAGTCCTCCCTTGGTGGTTTTCATGGCTAACCCTCAGCATCCATGCAGATGCTTCCCTGGCCCCCTTGAGTGGCTGTGGCCCATGCTGGCCCACATAAAAGTGAAGTAGCCACAGGCTTAGGAAATGGCAGACAAGCTAAAAGATCTGTCCTTGCTGCTTCTGTCCCTCGGATGGCAGCTTCTTTAATCCAGGGCTGTTTAGAGGGTCTTGGGACATGGTTGTATTCCTGTGGGTAGGGCTGTGGTCCTGGAGCTCTAGAAGAGCTGAGTTGTCTCTCAGAAGGTTTTCTGACACACAGAGCACGTGACATCTATAATGCTGTGAGAAAACGGTGTTTCTACCTCAGAGCTGAAACCAAGTGTGAAATTAATCATAGGTATATGTCTTGGGTTCTGATTTAAATGTGGATTAAAAAGTATGCAAGCAGCAGTCTGTCTCTAGAGACACTGATTCTTTGCAGCAAAAGAATGAAAGTGAAAATATCCTGAAAAAACAGCAAAGAGTGCTCTGGCCTGCAAAAATACCAAATTTTTAAAATTCTTGGATGCAAAGAGTGGTACAAAGAATGGGCATGGGATGATTTAGTGCTTCATTCATCTTCAGCTTTAGTTGTACATTATGGGTCTGATTTTGTACCCAAGAAAAGCTTTAGTTTTCCTTTCAATTATCAAATAGGAACAAACAGAATCAGCCATGGATGAGGAGCCTTGGATTAGACAAACACAAAGCCCTAATCCAGCTGGATTCAAGGCAATTGGATTGTTCTACCTAATTTTAGTAAAAATTGAAATAAACTATTGTGGAGAGGAGATTGAGGTTACAGGATCAATATTAGCATTCAAAGAGATAAACAGAAGTGTCCTGTGGCAATTTAAGATATTTATTTTAGATTTATTGAAAGATGCCTACTCAAATACTCCAAATTCCTAGATAGGTTTAAAATTCCATTTTTGTTTTTTTCAATAAATCATTGTTTAAATTATGTATATTATAAACTCATGACAGTAGCAATGCAATAATATCAGTAAGCACCATCATTCTCAACTTATTTTAAGTAATAAGGAAGTCACAGAATAAAATACGGACATCTGTGATGCATTTAAAAAATTAACTCGAACAATCAGTAAGACTAGAAGCTCTTTAAGTGCCAAATTATTGTTGCAGAAGTATTCTTTTTATCTATGGGTCATGATTTCCAAGAAACAAGTGAAAAATGTAAACACTTCCAAGCATTTGTCCCTTTAGGCACAGGGTGTATTAAAAATGAACAACAAAAAATACTTCAGGGACTGAAAAGAAATGGTGGCCAGGGCATTTTAGGCAGAAACCAATAACACCTAACCTGGTGAACAAGCAAGAAAAAAAACTTTCAAATTTTATTACCCGATTCATGGGAGTTCTCCATTCAGCTAAATTTTTTAATTAAGTTCCCTTTAAGTTTAAGGAGCTAATTGGAAACCCTCTTCTGTACCAGAATTCAAAGCAGGAGATGCTTGTGGTAATTACTGGCAAGCAAATAGTAAATAGTCTCAGAGGTGAAAAACCACACGGCTGGAAATCATGCCTCTGCTAAGCTGGGTCAGATTCTGTGCTTAATTATGCTGCATGAATAAATCATTGGAAGACAGTTCAAACTTTTTTCAGAAGTGAAAAGCATCATGCAAATTGTTACTTTTGCAAAGCAGGGTGAAGCGTGCAAAAGTGTGACAGCATGACTCTGCTGCATCATTGGTTTAGAGGTGCTCTTTGCAGTAATACAGGTACAAACATCCCATTGCTCCCAGGCTCTGGACTGTATAAGTTATTTAAGCATCTAAATTCATTTTGTTTCCTATGTGGGTTCTTTGATGGTGGTTTGATCCACCATAAAAAGTAGTAGGAGTATCAAAGATAGTCAGAGTATCCATGCTGAGAGGGTGAAAGAAAATCAGCATCACACAGTCTTTCATTGTGTGAAAGATAATAACGTTCAATGATATGAACATTAAATAATGGCACTGGCACCATTTAATCTGAAACAAGAAGCACATTGGAATTCCATAAAAGTCAGTACGGTTGATTTTTCTTGAACATCTCCTGGAATCCATCTGAGCAAATGCTGTAAGTTTTGGAGCTGCCGGGCAGAAGTAACGCTTTGAGTTTCTCCTGAAGTCTTCATCTGCCCAACTTCTCTGATTGCACACAAAAATAGCTATGGCAGCACCACAGGGAGGGCCAAAGTCAGAGCAAAATTCTTTGGGTTGTACTTAACACAGACCATACCCATCAGAAACCACCAATTTCAGACAGTGTTGAGTGTGAAATCAGAAAGTGGCCACCGTGTGAAATTTTCTGTCTGTTGCAATCCTTGAAATTTCCCCAGAAAAATACAGTTTGCTGGGTAAGCAAAAGTGTCATCAAAATCTTCCTTGCCTACTTTGGAAGCTTTTTCAATATTCCTCTATATCTGACAGTCAACCCATCAGCTCTCCGGGGTTAGATTGCTTTTCAACAAACTTCCCTGGTTTGAGATGTCACCTTGTATTGCTTATCTTCACCATGCACAGGACACATGGCTTTTGTTTGTGTCTGATTATTCTTGTAACCTGCTGAAGTCAGAAAATAATTTTTTTTCCTTGTTTCTCTAAGGCCAGGATGCCATTCTTAATTTTCCTGTGAGATTCTGTTTTCTCTCTCTAAAGTCTTCCCTCTAAATCAGAGTCTTTACAATTGGAAGAGGCACTTCCCTTGGCATATCCCTGGAAAACAGCTCCCTGGGATTCTGCAAAGACTTTTAACACAAACATCAAGACAGCATCACCATATGCTTCTTCCTGAGCATTGTAAAGTAATAAAAATATATATATTTTCTGCTGAGAAAAGGCTTTTCTATCTGCAGAAGGACTAGATCAACCATTAAACGCTCACAAGTTCACATTTAAGATTGTCTTCTGCCATCTCTCTCAGCCTGCTTTTTAAAACCTCCTAAAACCACCAGTTCTGGGCCAGTGCCCTCTGAACGGGCACATCTGTGCTACAGCCACTCTTAACTCTGTGGCTGAAAAACCTCCTTAATGCTGGGGTTTAGAATCCTCTCACTTCTGGCTGGTTCTTGTAACGAACCGCTGGTGGCAGTGTTAGTGTAACACAGATCTCTGTCCTGACATGGGGGTATTTTACCTCCCAACAGGCTTCGTTTAAATCGAGCAGTTAATTAATCTTGGCTCTCAGTCCCCACAACAGCAGCACACACCATCCATGCTGCTGCTGCACTGGACCCTCGCGAGGAACATTTACAATCATCTCCTTTGCTGAAAAACATGGTAAGGAAGAGTCATAAGTGAAGGAGAAGAGTAGGAGTAATTCCACATTCACTTCTAAATTTGTGTCAAGTGTGGGATGAGGTTTAAAATAAGAAAAGATAATAGTTGGGGTTCTGTTGTTTCTTTCCACCTCTTAGTAAAGTCATTTTTGATCATACTCTTTGCTTCTTTAAAAATGTAAAATAAAGTGATGGATCTTTGCTAAAGTGTTTCATGAGTTAAAATTAAACTTGAAAGTTAGCAGGAGGTGGTGCTTGCTCTTGCATTTATTTCTACACTATTTTTTTTCGTGTCTGACCAGAAGAGGGTAACATGCAAATGTCTCAGTGGTTTAAACAAATAAGCATGAAGTCTAAAAAAAGGAAAGCAGTTACTGCTTTCTGTGTACAACCACTGCTTTCAGAAGTCTCTTTTATATCTGCTGCCTGTGAGTACGACTCCATTTTTACTCAACAATATTCTGCATTGTTGGGGTAGGAGGGATCAGGGGAAGGGATTTTACTAGCTTGGTTTTCTCCTTGAAGGAAACTCCTGCAGTATTTCTCCCCTGGAAACCAGCAAGGACATGGGGAATGGCACAAGGGTAAACCTTGTCTTTCCCTATAGAATTCAAAAGATTTGTTATTCAAAATGTCAGTTAATCCACAGTAGAAAGCTGTAAAGGTTCCACGGTGCCCACCCCGAAAGCTCCTGGCAGCACCCACGCCTTTACAATGTCCTTTCTGTGTGTACTGTTCCCTGCACTGTTGCTGTGAACGGCACCCAGGCAACAAGGCCAACACCTTAAAAGAAAATCTCTTTTCTCGTTCAGGGCCACCCTTTTGGGGTATCATGTGCAAGAAATAGCTCAGCCTACGCAGAATTTCTCTCCTCTATGCAACTCTGGTTTCATGTCTGTAAACAGTATTTTGCACTGGTGCTTTTCAGTGAAAACCAGAAGAAGAAACAAAAACTTCATTATATTTTTCCTTTTCTTCTTTAGTGTATTAGGGTTTTTTAAACCTTGAGATTTTGGATTTAATTTAATTTAGATCTTGTTCAGTTAAGATGAGGCACACAGCTTTAGAGAACTGGGAGCCGTCTGCAAGTTAGCTTGGCTGCTCCTGTTACACATTTTATTGCATCTTGTTCTGCTGGAAGGTTTGATGCTTCCAGACTGGTGGTTTCTTTCTCATGGTTTACCAGTGAATCATAAAGGTCTTGCTCCATTGCATTCTGATCTTTTTTATTTATTAGCAGTACACACCTCATGGATCTCTAGTTTAACAAAATTGATTTTATAGAAAATAAGTAGAAGAACAACTGAAGGATCAGTAACCATAGTCTATCTTTAAAATATGTATTATCTGCTATAATATATTTGTTTTCTATTTGTGATTGAGCTGGTTTCTGACATTGAACTTTAGCTTCTGGATTCGGTACTTGAAAAGTGTTTGGCTACTGAGCCATCTGTCTTTACAATATCCTAAAATAGATAGTAAATTTTGACTTGTTTTACAGAGGGAGAGGAGTTGAAGAATCCATTGTGGTGAAGCTGATGCAGCCTTGCATCAGCAAATGTATTTTGATTAAAAGTAAAATGTGGCATTTTTGAGATGCAGGGTAAGTAATTTGACTGTGTTATGGCTCTTCTAGAAGGCCCTACTCCTTCCAACATGAAGTTGCTAATTACTGACACAGCTGAGAGTGAACTGGACACGGTTGCAGGAACAGGAAGAACTGAAAGTGTAAAGGAGGTCTGGAGCTTGAACAGTCTTTCTCCTAACCTCTGAGCTCTGACCTTCAGAGCTCTCTGGGAAAGAATAAATTATGAATACCCAGAAGAAGAAAGATCATTCACAGAGTCCATCAGCCTCCAGTGGATTTACAAAGTGTATCTGATGAAGTTCTGTTGGGGGCTGCGTGTTGCTCAGGGAAGCTGTGCAGCACCCACCTCTCTGCATCGCCAGGGAGGGGGTGAGCAGTCACAGCATCTGTGCTGAGCTTGTCTGGCTGAGCATCCCTGAGGTGGCTAGGAAATTAACTGGCCTGTTGTCCAGTTTAAACTCCTTTTCATAACTATAGGTGAAAAATAAGTGTGTGATTCAGAGTTTGGCTTCAGCTGACCCATGGGTCGAGCTGCTGCTGTTTGTTTTTGTAATTACTATAGTTACCCTGGAAGCACTCTGGGCATTTAGGTATTCTGACTGCCAAAAGGCAGAAATAACTAGTTGGAATAAAAGTGTTAATAGTCTGATGGCTGTGTGTGAGTCACAGCCACGGTGGCCTTTAGACAAAAGAGGTTGCTCTGAGTGCAGCAATAGAGAAAGCCCTTCCTCTCTGCAGCTTTGCACACTCATTGCAGGGCAAATTTAAACTTCCTTACTCAGAGCACAAACAGCTCTTCCATTTACACAGTTCGAGCTCCCATGGTCCAAGATCCCTAATCCCACAGAATCACAGAATCACAGAATCATTTAGGTTGGATAAAAACCTTCAAAATCATGAAGTCCAACCAGTTAACCCAGCACTGCCAAGCTCACCTCTAAACCATGTCTCCAGGTACCACATCTACAAGTCTTTTAAATACCTCCAGGGATGGTGACTCCACCACTTCCAAATACTCAAGGGATCATTGCAAGGCTTGCAGAAGCAAACTCTGCTCACTCCCTCTGCTGAACCAGGGGAAGACTTCTTCCCATGCAGTCCCCAGACAGAGAGAGGTTCATTGTGCTGCTGGTTTTGTATGGCCCATTTGCAAATCAAAATGATTAGATGTCAAACATTCAATACCCAAGAAGATTTCTGTGTCCTTCTCATGCACAGGTTCATGCATGGTGCTGGCTTGCCTCTTGATGCATGGCATTTGCGTTAGAAGAGGAAGTGTCCCTTCAGTTTCATACCATACAAAATGTGTAAGTGTTAAATGCATACTGTGAAATAGCATTTTTCCGAAAGAAAATCTTCATTGTCTCTGAAGCAAGAAGATGGTTAAATAGGAGCACTTCACTTAGTTGGAGGCAAGATTTTCCTTTAATCTTGCCAGGTGCTGCTCACACTTTGGGCAGTGAAAATGGCAGGGAAAACTTGGACAACGGCAAAAAAATAAGCAGGCACAATTCCTTAAATTTTAGCTTAAATGAGGTCAAAGACTATTCCTGAGCTTGCTGTGAAGCATGTGCTTAAGCACTTTCTGGAGCTGGGACCTAAACTTGAAGGGCAAATTATTTGGTCATGAATGATTGGATATTTTTTTGGTACCCTCAGGAAACAGCCTTTGACAAACGAGTTTCTGTCAGGATGAATTTCAGGAGTTATCTTCTGAATGTGAGGGATCGAGTCTCTTCTAACAGTGCTAAGCTTGCTGGAGTCTCAGGATCTATGCAGTGTTTGTTTGCTCTGTGCTCAAGCAACCTTTATCTCACATCACTTTTTATGGAACTCAGTTAGCAAAACCAGCGACTGTGAACTTCACGCTTCTGCTTACAGCTCCTGCCACCGTCCCTGCTCTGCGGGCAGGGCAGATCGTGTGGGCTTTGGTTGTCAGGTGACAATGAAGTGGCACAGCTTCCTGCTCTGGAACTGGGTCAGACAATGACAGCAAAGGGTTGGTGAAGTGTTAGAAGACATCTACCTTCAAGAATGCGGCAGGAAGTTCTTGGCTCTTTAGTAACCAGCCCGCTTTTTGCAGAGAATTCCAGAAATTTCATGAGAATGCACACAGACATTCAGGATGATCTAACATCTTTGCTGGTGTGAAATTTGTTTGTTACTTTGAGAGAGCCTCTCGATGTAGAGGAACCATGCAGGGCGATGGTGTGGGAGGCCTGTCTGGGTTTGTGTTGCAGTGCACAGTGTGTGTCAGTGGCCCAAGAGCAGTGGATGGAAAAACACTGGGATGCTTTGTGATGGGTTCTGAAACTGCAAGGAAAAAGATCTGCAGTCTGAACGAGTCTGAGTAACAGGCATTCTCTTCTGAGTTTTGTTCTCCTGGTGCAGTAGAGAAAAGCCTAAGCTTACAGGGAGCTGAGCTGCAGTGTTTTGTATCTTTTTGTGATGTTGTTTATTTATTTACCTTTCATTAGGGTGAGAATGCTCTCACACCTACACACTCCCTTAGGTTATGCCTGGAAGACACCCTCAGTGCTGACCTACTTCACACGTGCTCATCAAAGTGTGACCGGCTCTTTTTAATGATAAGTGGTATCGGGCATATCCGCTTGTTTGTTCTTAGATGAAACTCTAGCTGTGTCTGAATTGTGGCTGTGGCCACCAGCGCAGAGTCTGTGAACACCGAGAACCCGGGGAAAACCCATGTGCATGAGAACCTCCAAAGCCTCTGTTAATTTGCATTACTCTCAGAGTCCTTGTGAGAACATGTGGCAGCTGCCTGCTGTACCACAAGTAAAATAACTGAGTTCAATTGTTGGAAATAAGGTGTGGTGGGAAAGATTAATTACTTAGCCCTCGGATACCTTTTAATCTGTGGGTTAACAGATGCCCTGTGTTGTGACAGTCCATCATTGTCTTTTTGACATACATGACTGAGGGTAGAAAAAGAGCTTTGCATGCAGCACCATGGATCACAGGCTGCAAGTTTTGTTCAGTCTGGGAGCACCAGTAGTTTTAATTTCAACAGCTCCCCCTGATGATACTTCCCCAATCTATTCCAGCCACCCTGAGGAAATTTCCCTATAAAGTGCATTAATTCACATAGAGTAGCATTAACACAGATTTTTATGATAACTTCAATGAGAAGATATAAATCTTTGAATTAAATTGTAATTTCTTAGTCTCATTTTTTGCCACAGGTACTCTTCCATTTATTTCCTTGAAATACAGTTTCATTAGTTGATGTGCAATGATTTACCACTAAGTGGAGTTTTTAGGATAAATGTAGTGCTTATTTCTGCTAATAGGCATACTTTATCTCCATCCAAAAATATCAAGGCATTGGTGTAGCTTAATATACAATTACTTATGTTCTCTATGTTACAATTTTTATGTTAAAGAAGTATCACTATGAAAAGTTTGCTTTCCCCCAGCAAGGATTATTTTATGTGATTTGAAACAAGTTGCATTTGAATAGAATTGGAAAAATATACAAAACATATACATTTGTTTTACAAAAATATACATTAAAACACTTTTTAAAGGATTTAAAATTAATTAATTATATTAAATTACCTAGTGATAAACTCGATGGGCTTTCTTTGTCGATTTTTCACTGCTTGTGTTGCAGATTTTTTATAAAAACTTATTCAAAATTCCAGATTGTTTGACACTTCTTATTTAGAAAGCGGTAAGTGAAATATATGTTGGAGCCAGAACTTGATGCAAACAGATAAACAGTGCAGTCCAGCACTGCTTCCTTCTGCTGCCTAAGAGACCTGCTGTGCACTGAGCCTTAGAGGCTCAAGTGTTACCCTCTTACTGTATCATACAATTACATTATAAATCACATTTGCTGATACATATCTCTAACACCCCGAATTCCCCTGAGGCTGAAAACCTGTGAATGGTGTCTGTGCACAGAAGTGTTAAGTATGTTGAACTTGTGTGTTAGGACTTGTTTGCAAAAGAAACGTGACTTTGCTTTGGGACAACTCTGCTTTTGCTGGGCAGGAAGGTCCAAATTTTTATTTCTTACCCACTGTGAAACACATTCATGCTCGGGAGCATGAGTACAGATCCGGCCACCAGCTGCAGAGGTGGGGAGAGCGGTTTTCCCTGTCCTGTCCGGGCAGTGCCAAGGAGGGAGGGCTGACACCTCCAGCAAGTGCCTGCAGAGACCCAGCCCAGGAGGAGAGGATGGTTGGGCTGGGCTGGACATAGCCTGAGTATTCCTTGGTACATGCCGGGGGATCTCCAGCTGGCCCTGCTGTTGGCCAGAAGAGTACAAAATTGCCGTCTTCAGTCAAGGATCCTGCCCACCAGGTGCTCTATGTACAGTTGTTCAAAGGAATACCAGTAAAGGACCAAGATAATTCCTACTCCAAACTTCAAAAAAGGAGAGTCAGAGGCAGCCAGGCTGCGAGTGAGTCCCACAGGAATACACTAGCACACATCTTGTACATAGAGATTTTGAGTATTGATGAGCAAAATACCAGAAAGAGCTAAAAGCTTGCTTAGAAAAGATTTTATTTGAGGTACATTTCCTTAATACTTTGGGAGATCCCAAAAGATCTGTTGAATGTTGTGCTGAAAACATCTAACCTGTCAATGTCAGCTGTAAAGGGTGCTAGAAGCCACTTTAAGATGGAACAAAAGAGATGCAGAAGGGCATCAAAAGATGCAGAAAAAGCAGAGCAGCCCTCACTGCCTGCCCAGTGTCACTGCCTGCCCAGTGTCACTGCCTGTGCTGGCAGCAGAGGCAGAGGAGTGGTGGAGGAGGGGGGGGAGGCTTGCACAATTATTGCTTGCTCTCATCATCCCAAAGGATCAATTTTCAGACCATTACCTACTTTCCCACACATGCAGACACGCATACGTCACTGATCCAGAGAGGATTTATAAGTTACCATCTGAGGAATCACTATCAAAACACTGGCACCATTTGCTTTAGGGTTGTTTGTGGTTCTCCAGTAATGGCTAATGCCCAAACCCAGAAACAGCCCCGGCTCAGTTGTCCTACTGGGGACAATGTATAGTGCTCTCAGCTTATTTTTCTCTAAGGCACAGCTGTGTCTTTGGGCTCCTTTAAATCTGTCTTCAGCTCAGTCACGGAGCAGAGGCTTTCTCCATTCCTGAGCCAGCCCGACAGACACAGCTATCTAGCAAGCCAGACTAGCCCTCTCCAGCACAATCGCAGGAAGTTATTCCAAGCCTCAGACAAATCCCATTTCTATCTCTGGAAGAGTAAAAGGTCAAAAAACACGAGGCTGTAGCTCTGCCAGCAGCACCAGCCCCAGCCGTCACAGCCCACGGCGGGGCTGAGCAGAGGGGACGTGAGCCCAGCGCTGCCTCCCAGGACAGCTCTGCTCCCTGCCAGCACCTCTGGCTCCTGCCCATGTGCCTCCAGGAGGTGCGTGGGGCTCCCAAAGGGCTTCACAGGCTGCATCACTCCACAAGCAACCCCAGGAGAGGGAAGAATGCACGAGGACCAGGTCACCAAGGCAGACTTGCCCTGGGAGTCAGTGGAGCCCTCGGGTCCCGCCTACCATATTACCGTTGGCATCCAGCCACATCCCCATCCTCTCCCAGCAGTAGGCAGCTTAATTAGCACAAGTCCTGATTAGCTCTTGTCCTCTGCTTGCAGTGTACTAGCAAAACAGGAGGTTTCTAGGGCTCTCTGCAGTTCTTTAGTAGCAGCCAGAGGTGCCAGCTCTGTGAGCTGCCCTGGCCAGCCGTGCCCGTCTCACCACGCTTTGGACGCTGTGCTGTTGCACTGGCAGCTCCTGCAATGGAAGCAGGGATGTGAGGCATTGTCTATCATCATTCCTCCCTGTTCTCATAGGATTTCAGTAACGGCCTCTTCCCTCCTGTTGCTTTGCTGGCTTTTCTGCTTGGCTTTAGCTAAGGAGACACCTCATAACAATGCATACAATGGCCGGCCCACGGCCCGATGATTCAGAATGGGGCTACTCCACCCCTAGTAAAAATGAGGTCTAATTTTGAGAAGCCCTTGCTGGAGGAGCTGTGCCTTCCTTGTGCTGGGACCAGGGGTTTGCTACCAGCCTTCTGCAGGTTCTGCAGGTTGTGTTTGGGCTGCTGGGGATGAAACTGCTCCTCTGTGATGTCCTCCCCACAGAGCTGCAGAGCCCAGTCCTTTCTCTGCATGGTCCCCACAGTTCCTTTTTAATTTGTCCTTCTTCCTTCAGCTTTCCTGCTCAGCCCATTCCTGTCTTTCCAATTTTCTTGCCCATTTGGGACTCCTCTACTCTCCCTTTTTAGCTCTTACTTTAACTCTGCTTTGAAAACGCTTATTATTCCGTCGTCTTGCTTTGCTCCTGGAACATAAACACCCTTTAAATGAGCTCTCTAAACAAAGCCTGCATCCCTGCTCCCATCACTACCTACAAGCACCAACAGGCCTGTTGATACCCACATGCTCTCGCTCCTAAAATACCATCATTTAGGCAGGAGCCTAAATGGCAGAGCCAGGGAGCAAAACACTGCCTGCTAAAGCAGAAGTGGATTTCAGACCTGTTATAAAAAGAATAATCTGCATGGCTCCCAAGCACCACATTTCAACTGAAGGCAGCTACAGGGAAAGTCTGCTTTGTTTTTCTCTAACAGGCTGAGCACTGTAGCTTCAGTGCAGAGCCAAGGATGTTGCATATGGTTTCTTTGTTGTGATTGTGTCTGTCTCCACACCCTCCCTAAGATAAATGCTCTGAGCAGGGCTTTCTTAGCCAGTGTGAAGGCATTGACTGTCCAGGATTTGCAGTCTTTGAAACAAGCTGAAAGCACATTCTTGGGCACAAACGTTCAGTTTTTTAACCATTCTGTGGCTGGGGCATCACTGGTGAGAGAAAGAGGAGAACTCAATAGTGACTGGGAAGGGAATGCAGTGTTCTCAACACAGGAGAGCCCTGTGGATCAACTCTGCTTGCACATTCAGCTGACCAGGAAATGATCATATCTGTGGAGAGTTTTGAATTTTTACATGTCTGCATTTTGGTTGTAGCAGATCTTAGTGTGTAATGCTGTCTTGGCATTTCTGCTACTAGTTTCTCTGTCTTCATTAATCTTTCCTATAGGATTAGAAGCAGTAAAACCCACTTCAAAACTGAAAATTATTTCAAAATTCAGCAGAGGAACTTCAAGGCAGCTGGAATTTCACTTCAACTCCTGTTTTGCAATTCAAGTTGACAGCATTCAAGCAGTTCAAGTATTAGCATCAGCGACACTTACATTTGCTTCCTTCAGAACCATATGCAAGCACCGCAGACTCTGCAGATGATTGTACACTTCTGGCTTTGAAGATTTATAGAATTTGGGCTGCCTGAGGTATGGTTTTAAAGCCAATTGACTGACTCTTCCCATCAGGGGAAAGCAGAACACACCTTGGTCATTACCAAGGTCACGTAGGAGCCTTTCATCCCAACACAGCAGCATGGCCTTGCCAGCTGGTTGGGATTGCATCATCCTGGGCAGCCCTCACTGCAGCCTCACTCAGGCTAGAGCCAGATGTGATCCAGGGGCCCCAAATGTGCTTCAGGTGCTCCCCAGACATCAGGACGCAGGGGGAACAAGTGTACAGATATTTCCCTCAGGGCAGAAGGTGAGTAGGTGACCGCGCACAAAGGTGGTGGCACTGACCTGCCATGACCGGCTGGGAGGGCACAGGTCACACTGAGGTGAGGCAGGGGAACGGCCAGGAAAGGGGATGGCCAAGGAGCTCATGCAGTTCTTCATATTCTGCATTTGCTTGCAGCCTTGGCAGAGGAGAGGGTGGCTGGGTGGAGGCATGGCAGACCCTTAGAGCCACATGTTCATGGGACACAGCAGCCTGGCTGGGAAGGATCCCTCATTCTTTAGCTGCAGACCAGGAGGGCACTAGAAGGCACCTTTCCCTGAGGCACATCCCATCTGTCTCTGTTTTCCCCCAGCGCCTGCTCAAACAGCACCAGCAGCAGAGGCAGTGGCGCATCATCACACAGAAGCAGCCCAGTTTCGATGCCTTCTCCTCCTTCCTGGTCCTTTCTCTGGCTCCTTCCTGTCCTTTCTCTGGCTGCTTCCAGGGAGCCCCGGTGAGAGAAGGCAGCCAGCAGCATGCACAGAGCAAATGATGCAGTCACAGTCTGCATCCACATCCTTACTGCTCCCTGGCGACCTCATTTTCTGGGTGTAGCTCAGAGTGCATAAACCACAAAAAAAAAGGGGGATAGGGAAGGGAGGAGAAGACGTAGAGGAGAAGTTGAGAAAAGCAGAAATAAACGCAGTAGTTTTGAAAATGCCTATGGAAAAACCTAGCTGGCTCATTGTCCTCACTTTTGTAACAGTAACATTGATCCTATTTCACCATCCCACAAGAACATACTCTTCTGATAGCTTGACTGTTTAAAAAAGATGATAGGCTGCACAATTTCACTGCCTTCAACCACGTTTACCAGTTTACATTACTAAGAATCTGGATTTTGGTGTCTCATAGATTAGTGTGCTGACAGGTTGAAAAATGATAGAAAGGGAGCTATTACCCTTCTCCCACATTGCTCATATTTAAGACATTGCTGAGCACATTAATTGCACATTGTTCCCAGTACATCAAGCTGAACTTTCATTTTTGAAATTTGTTTTTACTCTCAAACTGTTCCACTATTTGTGGAGTTTGGCGGTGAGTTTTACTCCTGCTGTACTCACGAAAAAAGATCTGCATTACAAATCCCTGTGAACTGGCTGAACATAACCCCAAAGAGAAGGCACCTGCTCAGGAAAGCTGGCCTGTCCTCTTGAAAGCTGCGTCTTCATCAGCAATGAACCCTTCTGGGTGTGAAATCCGTGGGGTTCTGCAGAAATGAGCACTTCTATTTTTCACTCTTTCTCTCCTTTCTGTTTGGAGAGGCCCTGTTGCTCTCCCCAGCATCACAGCCCTCCCAGGATTTCACACGTGGGACCTGGCCTTTCTCAGCACAGGGAGGAGCAGGGCCAGCTGGTGAGGAGCAGGGGACTCCTGCCTTTCCCTTTGCCTGTGGCCACAGTGGGGAAGCTCAGGTACTCGCACAGGGTAAGGTGGGCAGTGGGGAGGCAGAGGTGGGTACACAGCCAGGCAGGGCAATCCTTTCATTACACCTCATCCTTTTAGCGCCACAATGAATTTGGGCCTTCTGCAGCACAGAGACAGCAGGACACTACCCGGTGCTGGGTTAGGCACATTCCTGAGTGGCACCAATCTGCTGCCCACAGGCCAGGAGTAGGAAGCTGGTTTGGGGCATCCTGAAATTACTGCCTGTGTGTGCACTGTGTGGTCTAAAATCCTCAATGTACAGGCAAAGCTGAATTCAGCGAGTCTGGGGCATTTCCTATGAAAGACTGCAAGCCTGTAAATATGCTGGGATACCAGAATTCAGAGTGTTAAAGTGTGCAGCATGCCAGAAGTAATTGTTTTCCTTCTGCAGCCTGTTATATTCAGATGTTGAGGAAATGATTTAATATTTCTGAACATGTTGTGATTTCATCATTTGGTTCAGCAAGGGAAGTTTGAGAAGTCATGGAAATTAAGATAAACTTTACATATGCTCTTAGGACCTTATTTGCCATGCTGAGTTTTTTCAATAGCACTGCTGTTGGCAGATGCCAGCCCTGGCCACATTCACATCTCCACTTCCAGGCAAAAGCTGCAGCAGTAACAGGGAGCTGAAAAAGCTTAACCTACGAGTGATTTGCAATGGGAAGGACTAGTCTCAGGAGGTGTGAAGAGAAAGGGCTGATGATGAGGATGCCTCCTCATGAGGGGAAAAAGAGATGCAGACACTGATCTCCTGTCTGGCGATCAGTAAGAGGACCAAAGAACAACACGAAGCTGTGTCAAGAGAGGTTTAGGTTGGATATCAGGAAAACGACTTCAACCAGAGGATGTCTGGGCACTGTAGCAGGCTCCCTAGGGAAGTGGTCACAGCACCAAGCCTGACAGGGCTCAGGAAATGTTTGGGCAATGCTGTCAGGCACGCGGTGTGACTCTTGGGGATGGTGCTGTGCAGGGCCAGGAGCTGGACTCGATGATCCTTGTGGGTCTCCTCCAGCGCAGGGTGTTCTGTGATTCTGTGAGCAGCACAGCTCAGGACCCAGGCAGTCCCGAGTCCGTGCCAGAGGCCAAAGGTTTGTGCCCTGCTGCTCATTCCCAGCTCCACTGGAGCACTCTGCTCCACGGGCCGGTGTGAAGTAGGCAGAGCACTGAGAAAAAAAGCGCAGATCTGCAGAATTTCACAGGCTGCGCTGCCTGCCCAGAGCGGAGCGCAGGAACACGCAGTTACCTCCTAAGCATGGGAAGTTTACACAAGCAATGTTTGGATACTCGAGCTGACTTTAACCAGCTGACTTTGTGAAACACACCTAAAAGGCAGAGGAGAGTGGAGCTCACAGGGTGCTATTTCTTCAAACTCTTCATCCTGAGACCCGCTTTCCTTGGATGACACACAGGGCCCAACAGCAACAAAAAGTACTGACAACTCAGAGAGAATTCTTAAACAAGGAAAAGAAAACCTGGCACAAGGAGCATTGTTTATATGTTTCCTAACATTTATGTATTTTAAAATAAAAAATGACAGGCAGTGGATGCTGTATATTATGAGCCATGTGAGTGATGACCACTTTTACACAAACTAAGGAGAACAAAAAAAATAAGGTTAAAAATATTTAAAAACTAGCTCTGCCTCCTGTCGAGTGTTAAGCAGAGACTAATTTAAGACAGTTTTTAAAGAAGTGAACCCAGGTCTGCAGATGTAACACTGCCTAGAGAATAATTAAACATTAAGCATCACAATTCAATTGATGAGAAGAAAGATGAAAACTGCAGAACTGCAATCAAAATAGAATGACAAATTCCACAGCGTAGCTGGTTTTCTAATAATGTACTTTGAACTGAACAAATTGGTGTAAAACCAGCTATTGAGCACTTTCAGCCACCGTCAGTGTTGTTGAGGTTCAACTCAACCCACTTTAAAGGAGGCATGGGCCACCTAAAATATACCCCCATTAAAAAACATCAGTACTTGCATAAATGCAATGTAGAGACTTCATCCAGCACATTCCACCGTCTGTTTTGGTTTGTGCCTTGCCCACACACTTGGTGCGCTCTTAAATACAATTATAATATTTACTAAATAGGTCTGACAAATAACTCTTGGTTTATAGTCTGGTTTGTTTTCTGTAAATACTCACCAAGGGAATCTGGCCAGTGATGACTGGCTTTGGCTGAGCATCTGAATCACACAGCACTGCTTCCAGTTGGAGGCTGCAGAGACCTGATTGCTCAAACCGCATTTCTGGGACAAATACAGACCTTTCCAAACTTCACTTCATTTCACCATAATTCGAATGTTTTCTGGTTGCATTCCAACAGCTATCCCAGTGCACCAGACACTCTCTGCTCCCACAGGAGCCCTGGCAGCCCACCGTGGTGCTTGGATTGCCACTCTGCCCATGTTGCTGTAAGAGCTGCTGTAAGTGCTTGTGCTGCAGGATGCCTGCCCTGACCAGGCATGGCCAGGGAAAGGCCTATGGGGGCAGCCTGCCTTACCCCTAGCAGGGGCTTTTACCGTGCCTGGAGTCACCAGCAGATATTTGCTCTTTGGCTGGAGAAAAATCAGTTGAGTGCGGCCTGTGTGCAACCCACAAAACCCAGGCTAGACCCATGAAGGGAGAGTTTGTCTTCTGATGTGGTTGGTAGAAATGCTCCTCATAAGTCCAGAGGCAGATTTCCTTTTTTCAGATAATTTCTTCATATCATGTTTCCAATTTTGGGAATCTCTGAATTTCTCAAAGCTTCCTGTCAAGAGGAGGACCTGGCCCCCTCAGAGCAAATGGGAGCTTTGCCATTTACATCAGTGGAGTTTAAATGTCACCGCAAAGGCCGGGTGGTTCCCACGAGACTGATTTCAAGCCAATACGAAGATCCCAGAGGAGATCTCTGAGTCTGTGTACCTTGGAGCATGCAATTAAATCAGTGCCCCCCTCCACATGCCTAAAACCAGAGCTCCTCTGGATACTATATAGCTGCTGTAGTGAGATTGGACCTATTCCTATTTTTCTTTCTATCTTTGTCCATGTGTGCAGAAGGGTTGATCCTTATTTTCAACAAAAGTGACCTGTTCTCTGCGGCAAGTCCTCCCACACATGTGCGCCTCCTCCCTGTTTTTCTGCCTGCCTCCCGCACACTTCCTTTCTCTGGGCAATTTTAGGAGTGAAATGAAGTGCAAAGGTCAAAGTCTTTGCGGCGTGTAGCCGTGAAGTCAGTAAGGATGTAAAAAAGACCAGCCCAGATTTGGTCCGAAGGGGATGTGGAGGATACGGCTCTTCACTCCGTGTGCACCCAGATCAGCTGAGCAGGACACTGAACGTGGGGGCATTTCCTGAACTTCATTGTTATGATCAGGCAAAAGTGCTACAGCGTAAACATTTGCTGCTTTTATTCTGCTCCTGCTGGCTACACTGCTTCTCTTCATTTGGTCTGACAGCGTGTTGCTGAACATTTTTTTTTAAATGGTGTTGTGGTCCCCTACTAAAAGAGTCACTTTGCCCAATTTCCTGTTTATGCTGGAGCTGCAGCATCATGTGAGCACAGACAGTTGTAGATAGGCTGGTGACTGTTGCTGACCTCACACCACATGTTCAGTTAACAAGGTGAAACAGCAAAATTTGCTCTGTTTGTGTAAAGAATACTGAGAAAACTGCCAGTTCCAAGTAAAGCAGAGGGAGAGGGACTCCCGATAGCCTGAGGCAGGGCGCAATCTCCAGGCAGTTTTTTTTCTAGTCTTTAACTGCTTTGCACATCTGTATTCACATTGTGCTTGCAAGTGACAAGAGAAAGGGGATTAGCCCCTACTCCTTTCCTTAGCGAAGCAGGTTTGGAGTCCTTCCATAAATGCTATTAGTTTAGCAAATTTGCTCAAAATTTGTCCAAACTTCAGTCCCTTTGGTATATGCATTTTCCTATACTTGTTTCCAAAAATGACTGAAGACTCCTGTGACTTAGCTAGATTCAGTTATTCAGCAGACGCTTATATTGAGCATTTGTATTTCAGAACTATTATTTCTTAAACAACCTGGGAGCGACCTATTTTTCATTAAGATCTCAAAGATCCATGGAGAGTCTTCCAAAAAGCCTTTAATACTGTGCAAGGCTTTTGGATTAAAGCCATTCTAAGAAATCAAATATACCTCTGCTCAAGATTCTATCTTATTACTGCAGCTAGTGTTAAAGAATTTATTGTGAACAAGTCAGGGGGATCTTAAGAGTTTCAAGACCATTTTACATAACTACTTTTTATGTAAAAGCAGGAATTCCTATCAGGCAACTTAAAGCTTCAGCAGCATTTTTTCCACTTACAGAAAACAGAGTTAATGGTTAAATCCAGGAAGACCTGCATCAGTGTATTAAGTTTCTCCTTTCTTTCTGTTTTCAACTTGTTTCTGTAAAAAGCCCAATCCGGCATCCTGAGAGATCCATATTTTGTTTTTAACTGACGAGAGGAGTGGCACCAAGCCAGACCAGCAGCTCTCTGTCCACCAAACTCTGTCGCCTTATGCAGCTAAAAAAGGGTTTCAGATGCAAAAGTGTCACTACAGATTGGCTGAGGCCAAGCACATGGAGGGGAGTGCATCCCTGTGGGTGTGTGGAGAAGCAGCCCAGTTATCAGGAACACAGTATAACTTCAGCACAGGTGTATCCTGTGACAGGTGAACAAATCACAACATATGGAGGCTGTAACCGTGATGTACCAGCTGTCAAGCGCTTTAGGATTCAAAGGTGAAAAAAAGCACTCCAGAAACTTAAACCGCATTCAGGAGGATAACAATGTCATTTTAAATGCTACATATAAACATGCTGTGAGGGAATATGGAACTAAAACTTTTGGCTAGTGGGCGAGGCTGTAAACATCCTCATGTAAAGAGTCCTGCCTGTAAGTCTTCACTGTCAGGGAGCATAAATGCTTGCAAAATTGTAGCAGCAGTTAGAAGGTGTTTTTTGAGGGGCAGCTTAAAGGAATTACTGTTTCACAGTGCCTGCATTTGGGAAAGAAAATTGTCTGGAAGAGTGGAGGGCTCTGTGTGGGAGGAGGTCCTTGAATGGCAATAATAACTGCAGTGCTGTCTTCTGCTGCTGGGAACTCTGCTGTGAGAGCTGTGACCTATTTTACAGCCCCACTAAAAGTGAAAAAGGAAGACAAAATGAAACAGAGAGTATGAGGATGCTCATGAGGATGCTCTCCCCAACAGCCAAGTCCAGCCCTGGTGCCCCCCAGTATTTTGGTATCCCCTGCCTGGCATCACAGGCTGCAGCATGCAGGGATACAGGTGGAACAGGATCCACCTGCCTGCCCAGGCAAGGTCAGCTGGCCAAAATCAGCTTCCCTCTGCCCAGGGCTTTTGTTCACCCATCCTCTTGAGGAGACCTGGCAGTCCACTAGAAGTGCTGGCAGCCCAGATGGAAGGTGGCCACCCTGGGGCCAAGGCTGTTCCCAGACCTGTGCAGATATCACACCACAGCTGCCTTTCTTTTCCTTAGCCTGATTTTACATCAGTTCTCCAGATCACTTTGGGCACAGCTTTACAGTGATGCTGAGTCAAAAAATTCCGGTTGTTTCCTGAAGGTGAGGGAGAGCATCTTTACCATCTTGTTAGTCCCAAAGAACCACAGCCAAGTGCAGCTGGGGAGTTACTTCATTTTTTTATGAATACCAACTGTATCTTTTCCTGACACCCCACAGGTGCTGTCCGGCTTGTTGGCTGGCCCCCGTCCCTTGGTGCTCCTGACAAACCCTCCTCAGCCACAAGCCTCTCCCTGGGAGGTGCAGCCCTCGGGGCATAGCTGGGCTCCTGCCCTGGGGTGGCAGTCAGCACTAATTTCACATTAATTGATCCTTATACTTTCTGTAAATGAGCTCAAAGAGGCCTGCACATATTTGCAGGGCAGCTGTTCACCACTGCTGTCAAATAAGAAGGAAGAATAGAGGTGTGATGCCCTGGGCTGGCAGTGGAGAGGGCAGCTCATGGACTCCATGCCTGTTGCAGGATATCACCATTAAAGAAATACATTGAAAATGGATTGCCATCCTGCCCACTTCTTGGGTGTGTGTTTCACAGGCAAGGCTTTATCAGCCCAGAGCCATCTCTGTGGTGAGCAGTGAGGTCTGTCAAGTGTTGGGGTGACAGCGAGGTCCTGCCTGCCCTACAGACCTCGGAACAGGACCCTGTGAAGTCATTTGACATATTGCAGCCCCCTGGGTGAGGTGGAGCTGTGGTGGTTTTCTGCTGTGGCAATGTTTGTTGTAGCTCTGTGGCAGTGTTTGTTGTAGCTGGTGAGCTTTTCCCCAACAGCAAGATCTTGTGGGATAAGATACTCCATCAGCATCTTCCCCTGCAAACTCCAGGGCATCTGGAGAGCATGACCACAGCACCCGCATTTCTTCTCTGTGGGAGAGCCCCTTGACAGCCCCCTACCAGGAGCCACGGGTGAGCGAGGGGGGCACAGCATCTGTTTGCTCCTCATGCAGGTGGGAATTGCTCACCAGAGCCAGGGGGCTGAAGGGGAGCAGCAGCGCTGTGCCCTCCTCGCTCTCCCCTCCCACTCACCTTGTCAGTGTCCTCAGGGGAATCCTCTCATCAAAACGACTGTGAAGAGCACAGTTCTTTATTGCTCTTATTAAAGGACAGGGCACATGAGTGAAATTATATTTCTTCATCCAAATGTCTGTCTCCTTTCTCCCTCCCCAAAATGAAGTGGATTCATTATTGATTTTACTTTCAGAACTTGTTTTCTTATTTTCTGCAAGTATTTTAAGAGCTGAAAATTCTCAAGGTTTTGAGTCCCTATGACTTTGACCCTCCATGCCCGAACAAATCCGTTGGAGTAGTAAAGAATCTTCATGTTTATTAAATAGCAGTGACTCACTCAGATGCAGATGTTTGTTTTTGTAAAACACCATAAATATTATGGATTAGGATGTAGAGCAGGCAATGGGAATGTGTGTAAATTAGCAGGCAACGTATGACTGAGGGACTTTCTTCTACTTTTTTTAAATGTGTGTCATCTTTTCCTCACAAACCACACTCCTTCATGTAAAGAAACAGAAACAAAGGACACCTCTCTGCTTCTACAGGATGTCCTCTAAGGTGCTTTATTACAAAGCTCTCATTGCACTTGAAGTGCAGGAAATTTTTCTGACTGGTATTTTTAGTCAATTGACATAGCTGTATCACCTTGAAAGGAAGAAGGTATTTCCCCTTGCGCTACATACCCATCACATCTCCTCCTAGGGCTCATGCTGACTTTCTTGAAACAAGGCTCATTTAGAGTCATTCTGAAACTACCATGGTCAGAACGTAGCAGATGGAAATCCATTGTTAGGCTGTGGCTCAGCTTGTGTGACAGCCCTTCGCACAGGATGAGCCAGACCATTTGTGCCAGTCTGTGTGGAAAGTTGTTTTGTATGGAAACACTTGTTAGCTCAGAGCTTTTTCACACCAGAGCTGAGCCCTAGCCTTGAGAAAGCAGAGGTACAGTGGGTATGAACAGGCAGGGAAAGGGAGAGAAAGAGCCTTTCCAGCACAATCGAGAATGTCCCTCAAGTTCCAGGCACCCAAGCAAAGGGAGAAAAATTACTGAAAAAATATCTTGTTCTGTTCTCTAGATTAAACAGAATTACATGCCTGTGGAGGCGGAGGAAGGGCCTAAGGGAGGAGTATCCCTCTCTGAAATTGAGTATTTATTGATTTTTCTTTCCCAGTCATAAACCAAGAGTTTCAGCCTCTCACTGCTGAAGACATTTGTGAGAGCTGAGTGGAAAATAAGGGAGACAAAATCCAAGAGAAGCATTAAGCCAGTAAGTGATGGGCAGTGAGCTCATCTGCTCCCAGAGTGCTCCACAGGGACAAACTGGAAGGGACAAGCAGGCGGCCTCATCAGGGAGAGATTGATTATGCAGAGCTGATAGGTGCTGCAGACCAACAGCCACAACTGAAACAGCAAAACCATAACTCCAGTTGGGGGACAGGCTGGGTGGTTTAAGAGGTCTTTTTCATTTGATTTCTGTGAGTGAGTAAATCAAGTGTTACAACCGAGCACTGCAGGCTGCTAAGGTGTGAGCCCTCCTGCAAGGGTCTTGCAGTCTGAGGAGCATGTGCTGTATGAGACTGGCCCTTTGCTGTGGAAAGAGTGGCACAAAGAGCTCCCAACACATCCTCTTTGAACACGAGGGTGTTTGCTGGGAGCTGTCCTGACTCCTTGCAGGTGCAGATTCCTCCTGCAGGAACCGTGCTCTGCAGCCCCGACACCTCCTGCTCTGTGCAGCCAGGGAACCTCTGTTAACATACATGGTCTTAGTGGGCTTAGAATCAGCTACTTACAAACCTGACTACATATGAATTTTAACTTCCTCTTTTGGGCTTTTTATAGGAAATGCTATATAGTTCTGCTTAACTTCTTTTTTCCACAGGATTGTGTTTAAAAACTGTTCCTTAAAAAAGACAAGCTGTGAAAACTTGTCTCAAGCGCTGGCACTCCCATGGGGCTGTCATCCTGCAGCTCTGCTAATTCTCCTGCCCCCAGGGTGGTGACTTGAATTGTGGGTGCACAATGAGTGGCAGGAGGAGCACTGTGCACTGAAGCTCCCAGCCCTCAACCAGCTGTGGCAGAGAAGCCATGCCAAACCCTTCTCCAGTGGGATTTGCTGCTTTCCCCTCTCCAAGGGATTCTGTGGGATGAGAGCAACTCCAAATAGTCAGTCATCCCTATCAGTGAGCTCCCAAATTCCTCTTTGAGTTGCAGAGCCCCTGCAGCAGGCCTGGGACCAGCATGTCCTGTGCCAGAAGCAGGGCTGCAAGGCCACCAGGCAGACAAGGAACCAGCACACAGCCACCCTTCTTTCTGCTTTGCCCTGCCATCCCCTTTGCTGCATTCTGTAAAATGAGGGTTATCCTCATGGGGGAGTTGTAAGCATTAATATAGCTGGTCAAGAATTTCACGTTTGTTGGTTGTTCTGTGTTTTGTTGTTCTAACCAGAAAAAAAATCAAAACCCACAGAGCAAATTACATTTCAGGCCAATTTACCTCACTGAGCTTGTATGTCCTCTAATAAATTATTTAGATCTCAAATACTGGATATGTTGTACAAACAAATGAGAACATGGTCCTCAGGCAGAAGGTAAGTGATAAAGGTGCTTGGCCAAACCTTTACAGCTTTCAGTCTGCCTTGTTCACTAGCCAGCTGTTTTTCAGCTCAGAATAGGTTTGCTTGTGGCTTGTTTTATCTGGCAGTGCTAAGGTAGATCAAATGCTCACACATAAGAACAGCCCTCTAAACCTCACACTACTCATTCAGCAGAAGCAGACGTCAGAATGTGGAAGGAGCAATCTCTTTCTTAGAAATCCTACTGAAATGGAAACAGAGCTGTTCCTCTTTCTTTCAGATGTGACTCTGGAATTCCCAAAGTCAAAAATTCAGGAGCAAGACGAAAACACTGATAGCTTGTGTTACATAAAGGAATGTGCTGGCAGCCAACCAATGCTGCTGCAAATTCTTTCTTTCTTTTGGCATCAAACTGTTTCACTTACGAAGAGCAGATGAAAATTGTTCTAGATTTATGTTGGCTCTTGTCTGATGGTAGTTGTGTTTCTCTGATACAGCCTTCTCTCTAGCGCCCACAAAGCTTCGGAGGATATATAAACTTCTAATCATCCTATCACTGCTTCATCAAGAAAATAATAATTTCAGGAGGCCCCAAAATAAATGTAATAGTTTGGATGTAATAGCCTGGATGCATAGAACCTTTTCATAGTGTGATTGAGGAGCCTAAACTGAATGCCAGGAATCAGTACCTACTGAAGTACATACTTATCTCAGCCATGGCAGGGCAGTCTTTCACCCTTAAATTGATCCACATTCTCTTGTAAATTTGGCAGCGTGTGCAGCTCTAGACTAAATATTGGCAGATATTATTGGCTCTGACCAGCTGAAATAAATCCCTCCTCACCACAGCCCAGCCACTCTGGCCCTGCTGCCTCCTTGGGTGTCCCCACTGGCCTCAAGCCACTGCAGGGGCTCACAGGGGCTCTCTTAGCCTGGTACCAACACCCTCAGCAGGCATGGGGAGAGTCCTGTAACAGGGAAAGGAAGAGGCAGCCTTGTGACAGGTGAGTGGTAAAAAGAAAACTCCTGGGGGTGTACAGCTCTGTAAAACCCACCCTGCTCTGCCATCAGGCTGAGGTGGGCACTGGAGAGAAGCACAAGTCCCTGCCCTGTGGATGGGGACTGTGAGGGGCCAAGCACCCTCTGCACCAGGGGGTAAGGGCTGCTGAGGCCCTGAGAGATAAAAGCTGCTGCTGCTGACTTGTCTGGCCAGGACTTGTCACTGCTGGGCTCCCAGTGACCCCAGTGTGCTGCATCCCCTTACTCTGGGGAAAGGAGGTGTACAGCAGATCACAGACAAATGCCAGGAAAATGAGGAGAGGATATTTGACTCAGAGACAAGAGCCTCCTGCTGAAAGGTGTGCCAGAACCAAAACCCCTGCTTTGCCTATGCCACGGAACAGGGCATTGGGAATGGCAAACCTGTCCTTGTGCACTTGCAGGCATGCTGCAAGGGGCTCAAAGACCCTGTGCACTGTCACTTGGCATTGTAGGATAAGCAAATGGGTTTTGGAGCCAACATTTTGTGGGCAAAGACACATATTGGGAAAAATTCAGAATGGAAATTGGTCTGGGGAGACAGTGATGGGACTGGATATGTCAAATGTGAGAGGATGTGCAAAAGATGGTCCTTCAACCCCACCCACACGGGTCACTGTTTCATGTCAGCAGCTTATGCCACTTTTTCCTTAGAAAGTGGAGGACAGGAAGAGGAGCCCAGAGAGTTGAAGAGTGTGCAGATGCAGTTTGATGGTACAATGAAGCTGATTTTAAGAGCAAGCACCCAGGGAAGAGGGAGTCCCATCTCCTCCCACCCTCCTACACCCTCCCTGGTGCTGCCTGCATGTGTCCAGCCAAGACTGGGTGCTGGGGCAGTGGGCTGGCAGCACTCCCTCTTTCCCAGTGTTGGATGAGGCTGTGCCTGCTGGTTTTGCTCCCTCAGATGACTCTGTTGTCAGGCATAGAACACCCCTGGCACAAGGCAGCAGGTGAGCTCACCAGGTGGTTCCAGCAGACTCCCCATTGTCCCATGCCACTGCCACTCTGCCATGGCACCTGATTTCAAGAGGGCTTGAGTACTTAAATGTCTGTGAAGATCAGAGTGTGCAAATATTGATTCACCTGCGCTGCTGGCTCAGGCTGCTGTCCCTGGGTGCCTCTCCCTCCCCTGTACTCCAGGCTCAGCAGTGGGTTGGCAGCACAAGCAGCTATTTGCTTTGGTCCCTGCAATTCTATGAGGCTGAGAGCACATTAATTTTTGGGGCACTCCACGGTGGCAGCCAAGGGTTGTTGACTTGTTCGAGCTTGTGATATCACCAAAGGGCAGTTCCTCTGTCTCATGCCACCCCCCCCACCCCTTTCCTGCATGTTTCTGTAGTCCCTGTGTAACCCCCACGAGAAAAATCTACTTGTTTTTCAGCTGCCCAGGGGCTGCATGGGCCCCACGGTGAGCCTGGGGAAGGTGCTGAGGAGATGTGCACCCTGTGGGAGATGGAGCAGGGGACCCGCCCTTCCCAAGGGCAGTGCAGATTTGGGCAGCTATCTGGCATTGTTTCCCCTCAGCCCTATTCCCACGGCTGCTCAGCTGTGATAGCCAGTGTTTTGTCTCAAAGACTCAGCCCCGCTCTCCTCTCCCATCATGAGACGCTCTGACCGGGCACTTCTCCATGTCCAGTCTTGCAGCACCAGCCCGAGTATAAACCTGGTCCAAGTGTGTATCCACAGGGAAACAGGTTAGCAGGCATCTTCTCAGAGACAGACCCAACCAACAGAGCCACAGCCCCTCACACACACCACAGCCAGCCTTTGCCTCCTAACAGAGGCACCGTGGCCTTTTCCACAAAGCACAACAGCAGTTTTCCCATTTCTCTCACCAGCTGCCTGGGTTGCGCTAAACACAACCTACACACTCCTTTAGAATGATGAAAATCAGAATGCTTGGAAATGAAATCAGGTGCTGGGCTGTCCTGCCTCAGGTTGTTGTAGCAACCACCAGCAGGTAGCCCTAAGCTTCCACTTTTCCCTGCTGCCAGTTAGGGTGCCAGGCAGACGGTTGCTCCCCCATCCCCTCCCTCCTCAGCTTGCTCAGATGCTGGTGATTTCTGCCCAATTTCCATCAGCAGGCACCAGGTGTATTTAAGCTGCGAGGCTGGCCCCTTTGGAAGGGGAAATACGTGGTGGTTTTTGTGACAAAGCTGGTGAGGAACTCACCTTAGCAGCCTGGTTCTCTGGGAGGCAAAGGAGCAGTTCTTGTTTGTCTCACGCCTTCTGAAACGGTTCTCTTTGGTTGTTTAGAGGTGAGGGTGTTTTAGGAGATGGGACCTTTCTGTCCTGATTCACCTGTGGGGACTGCACTGGGCCTGTGCGGGACTTGGATTGCAGGTGACAGATTTGGGCTCTTTTTGGTACTATACATGAGGTACCTGCTGGCCCATGTTCCTGTGTTGTATCTGGTTAGTCCGGGTTCCTTCTCCATTAAACATTTTCCTTTTGTTTCTATTTCCTGTGTATGTTTCTCCTTTTCCCTGGCTTCCACAAAATCAGGCTTGTCTAAGATGTGTCAGTAATCTCTAGCTACTTCCAATAGAGAACAAATCACTTTCAAACTTCAATTGGCCAGTCGGGGCAAGACTTAATTTTCTTGTGCAATGCACTTTGCACCTCATCTCTTCTTCCTGTTTATTCCTGATGTGATGCCCCAGTCTGTAAGCCCCTCCTGTACACAGGGCTGCTCAGCCTTGCAAGAGCTTTTCCATGATATTTCGTTCTCTGTTCTCTATTTGAAGAATAATTTGCTTTCAAAATAGATTGAGGTACTACCAGGCTGAACTTCTTACTTCTTAGATAAATTTTTGGGTGAATAATGACAGACTGTAAAAAGCTGGCTGCACTGCAAAAAACCAAAAAAAAATTAATTCTGGTATGCAAAAAGAAATGCTTTTTCCCAGACATAATGGTTGTTGATATTTTTTTGTTGCTCGGTTTTACTATCACAATGCCTATGGGAACTCAGCATCAGCAAAATCTGTAGTGCCTAGATTATCTTCAACTGTGCCAGTAAGGACTCTTACATCTTACTGAAAGCAGCCTCAACTGAGTTATTTTATCTTAAAATCGAATGGTTGCCTGTCTTTAAACTGACAGACCCACCCTTTGCAAAATAAGTGTGATTTTTAACTCAAACACAAGCTACCACCCAGATTTCCATAACTGTGATGAAGTCCTTTTGCAAAGAGTTCTTGGGTAAGATTCAGGTAGGGAGGTTGTGGCAGTGGCTGTTGAGATGTTTCTTTCAATGAACTTTGAACTCAAAGGAAGGCAGGTAAAGCAGCCAATGTCTGTGCAGTTGTTGGAGGTCCCTGGGCAGTGTGTGAGCCCCTGCACCTTTCCCAGGTTTCCATAGGAGCTGAAGCAGCTGCAGCCTTAGCTTTGGCTGCTCCCTGGCCTGGCTGGTTTGGGCATGACATATCCAATAATTTTTATGGAGTTTGGCAAGGGCAGCAGTCCTAATGTCTTATTTTGGCTTTTCTCTGTGGGACAGAGATCAGGATTGATTTCTTCTGGCCCTCAGAGTAGGTGTTGGTGACAGCTATAATCAACACAGAAGTGCTTATACTGTTGATGAACAAAAACAGCTGCTTGGAAAAAAAAAAAAAAAGGCAAATTATATTATTTTGTGCCTAGAAGCAGGCATGTAGCTTTATAGAGTGATGCTGCATCTGATGCTGCCAGGACTTCTGGTAAGCCTGTATGGGACCCATACCTTCAGTCCCAAGGGTCAGAAAACATCAGTGCTTGCCAGGTTTGCTTTAGGTTGACAGTGCCTGTGCAAATAATTGTCCATTTGTAAGATGCTGAAGTTTTCTGTTTAATTTTTAGCACTACAACTCCCTTAGGGTTTGTTCTGGGCTTTCAGAAGTAATTGGCAGCTCATTAACAGCTTTGTAATAGCACCGAAAACCATGGGAGGGAAGCTGCTCGGGGTGTCTGGAGCCCTGGGCTTTGCCGGGCAAAAGGCGCTTGCTTCCAGGCATGTGCAGTTCTTGGTAGTTTCCTTTTACAACGGAAAGTGTGTTCTCTCTTCTATGGATGAGGTGGTGATGTATTGGGTCGTTTTGATTGCATCGTGTTGGCAGGGTGAGGGGAAGGGAGAATGTTCATCTCGACCTCGCAGGGACAACCCTCTGCCTGTTTTCCTATCTCCTAGCAAGTGCATCAAATAAAAATCACAATTTGGCCAGCTTATCAAAACAGCTATAAAACGTAAAGGAAAATAAGCATGGAGCACAAGTCCTATGAGGAGCAGCTAAAGGAACTCAGGTTGTTCAGCCTGGAGATGAAAGGCCTAAGGGAGAAATTTATTACTCTAGAACTACCTGAAAGAAGGTTGTGGCCAGGTATGGGTCGAGCTCTTCTAGGTAATGAGCAATAGGACAAGAGGAAATGGCCTCAAGTTGCTTCAGGGGAGATTTAGTTTGGACATTAGGAAAAATTTCTTCACTGAAGGGGTGGTTAAGCATTGGAACAGGCTGCCCAGGGAATTGGTGGAGTCACCATCCCCATAGTTCTTGGAAAAACACGCAGATGTGGTGTTTAGGAACACGGTTTAGCACTGGGCTGGCGGTGCTGGGTGGATGACTGGGCTCAATGAGCTGGGGGGTGATGGTGTGTGTGGGCTGGCTGCTGTGGCCGTGTGTGCACTGAAGGCTGTCTCCTGCCTGTCCCTGCAGGCCTGGCGGAAGCGCTGGTTCGTGCTGCGCAGGGGCCGCATGAGCGGGAACCCGGATGTGCTGGAATACTACAGGAACAACCACTCCAAAAAGCCCATCCGCATCATCGACCTCAACGAATGCGAAGTGCTGAAGCACTCGGGGCCCAACTTTATCAAGAAGGAATTTCAGAACAACTTTGTCTTCATCGTGAGAACCACCTACCGCACCTTCTACCTGGTAGCCAAGACTGAGGAGGAGATGCAGATTTGGGTGCACAATATCAGCCAGATCTGTAACTTTGGACATCTGGAAGATGGCACAGGTAGGACCACACTCATCTTGGAGGCTGGGAGAATGCCCAGGGGTGACAGGAGGCATGGACCTTGCTGTCAGGATGGGCTGCGCAGGCGGAAGAGGACTGTGGTTCCTAGAGCTCCATACAGCTCTGAGATTGTGCTAAGCCCTGATCAGAAAGTTGTCAGGGACCTCACTGCTGCTGGGTGGAAATACTCACTGACTGCTTGGTCCCACTTTGATGAAGCAATTCCTGCTGGAGCAAATAGCATGTCCTTAATAAGAAAAGGTGCTGTTTATGTGAAAAGCTGACTGTGTTATCTTCTGAGGCCATTTATTTCATTGCATGTCCTGTATTTATTTAGTTAGGCTGAATGTAAGACACCTGTTCCAGGAAAGCGTCCTGCACAGCTCCCACTTTCTCAGGCTTTGATGGATGTGGAATGTGCACAGACTTGGGTGGATATGCATGTACATAAATCAGTGACAGAAATACTAAGCTGCCTTAGTCTGTTAATAAGAGAAAATAAAGAAAAGGCAGAGGATAGGAGTGTTAGAAGTATGTGTATAGACTTAAGAGATGGTCTTGCCAGTGAAGATAAAGGCAGCTCTTTTGCCAGGCCCTACACCTATATATATGCAGCAGAGTGAATTTCTTGAAAAGCTGCCAAGAATTAACCACTCCAAGATGGATGCAGCCAGTAATTAAAGTGGGGACCTGTACCATCATTAACTTACCTTTTAAATGAGACAATCGGGCTCAGATAACAGCAATCTGTCCCTCCCTTGACAATTCCAAGGGGCAGATACTGCAGCAATTTGAGAGTTTCAGAGGAAGTGAGTCAGAACGAAGCCTTTCAATGTAATAAAAGGCAGTGCAAGAGTAGAAGAGGGGGGCCATGGAGGGACATGAGCCCTAGGGCAGTAATGTGTTTGGGGGTATGGTGCTGTGGCCAGGCAGTTTATCCTTCCGTGGTCTTTGTGCTGCTGCACACAGAGAGCTGCTGGTGTCTGCGAGGACAGCACGGCCACACCATTACCAAGCAATTCGACAGGGGAAAGGTTTTATTTTAATCTATCATGTTTCCTGGCATTGCTTAGCTGCCTTTTGAGTAGTGTCTTCTGAGGGAAATGGGAGTGGCAAGAACACTGCAGTGGTCCTGTTACAAATGTGATGTCTGTTCTTTTGCCATTCACTTCAAAAAACACCATGAAAACTTGCTGACAGATTATGTGTCAGTACAAGCTGCCCATGAATACAAATTTCAAAGTAGGGCTGGTAGGGATTGGAGTCTACTGCCCTTTGGAGCTTGGATGGAATTAGGGATATTCAGTAACCACCTTCCTACTGTTCTCCCCTTGTTGATGCTGAGCTGTTGCTCTTGGATTGTTATTTCTGATGCAGGATTATTTTAAGTATAGTTTTACCAATTACTCTGAAATTAAGGTAAACCCTTCTATGCAAAAGAGAAAAGAGAACAATCATTTTTGTCTCTCCGATGTGTAGTCAGCCTTTTCTTGGCACTGTGTGAGGATGTTCATGGGGGATGTGATCTGTGGCGGAGGAGCTAAGGCAGTGGCTGTTCCAGAGAGATGCGTTTATACTGGGAAATGAATTCTCTGTTTAGCTGGTGCAGTGCACTATTGCTTGTAAGATTTGCACATGGACAATACTCAGAGTATTGCACATTGGGGTTTCTCTCCCAGCAAAGATCGTCACTGATGGATGAGAAATGACAGCTCTTGCAGCAGCAGCTGGGAAAGTTGACACTACAGTCTTCCAAGGCAGATATTACCCTCCAAGAAGTTCAGCAGTGCCGAGCATTTGCCTTGGTTCAGAACAGTCTGGCACCTGAACTTGCAGCCCTCATCAAGGATGGTGTGAGCTAAGCCTCCAGACATGCACTTACTGTGTCTCTAATGCCAAATAGCTCCTAAGAGCTTCTATTTATCCTGCAGCTCCTGCCAGTGAGCTTAGGTCTGGGGTGTATCCAGGTCAGGCTGCCAAGCACATCCACATCCTCTGATTTAGATCTGCACAGCTCCACAAGTTGCACATCACATTTCAAACAATTGCTAATTGCTTCAGCTTTTCAGGATCTCCTAAATTCTCCAAGAGCCTGTAGGCTTGAACAAATTACCCTTAAAAATTAACATTGTAAGAGAAAAGCCCTATTAAATGCCACGTGGTTTTTTAACGTGAATGTTACTGTTTTAAAAAAAATACTAGTCCCTGCTATGAGTCATATCACTCTTAATCTGTGCATCGCTGAAAATTTGCTGAGGCCCAAATACAATCTGCTGCTTTCTCTGCTTAGTGCCCACAGTGTAGCCACAGGTTTTTTCAGTGACTCAGCTCTAGTGCTGTCCTGTTGTTCCAGCAGCAGAGAAGCTGGAGAGACAGCCAGGTCCCCACGCCAGAGGTGCTGGCAGCCGGATGCGGAGCCAAGTTACAAAAGCTGTGGCTCCTGTGAGCACAGCTCCGTAGTCAACAGGAGAGGGGACAGCTGAGAGGCAGACATGACATGGCAGCTCCAGGCAGATGTCAGGAAGCACCTGGGAGGGCGGCTGTCAGGAAGGACTTGCCAGCAGCACTCACACCGTGCTGCCACTAGAAAGTGCCGCTGGCTGTGCTGGAAATGACAGGGGAGCTGGCACCTCTGGGGAGTCAGCTGCAGGAGAGAGGAAGAGGCCTTGCTCCTGGCTTTTCTACCCTATCTAAGCAAAATCCTGCTTCCATCTTTGGTGAAATGTCCCAACAGAGCTATCATTCCCCAGCCCCATGGGACCCACGGCCATGCAGGGGATTGAGAGGATGCTTGGCCCGAGTGTCTGGGGCAGGGGAGGGGATGAAATGAAGTGGCTGTGGGACATCAGGGGCACAGTTTATCCCATGGGCAAGCCAAAGCTGTGACTAGCTGACAGAAGCCAACCCAACAGCTTTTCATGGGAAACACTAGTGGGAAGGTTGCTTAACCAGTTTCATTAGGAGGCCTTACTGTTTTTATTTCTACCTCCTTGGTATGTCAGTGCAGCCTTTGGGGTGGCTGATGTGAGAAGAACACCACTATTCCACCATGCTCCAGCACTTCTGGTGCTGTTGCACCATAACAATTTTTGGGGAGGGGGCTGGGGTCTGCAGCAGAAGGGAAAAGCAATTTCCTCTGTTTCTCCAAGCAATGGCCCCTCATTGATGGGAGAAACCTCTGTGGAAGACGCTGTGCAGCCTCTGTGGTGACTTTCACCATAACTGCAGGGCACAAATGTTTTATGTTAGTGCCCACTAAAGCAGTTATTTTGGCAGCTGAAGCTCCTGCTGTCTTTCTGGCAGAGGATGGCAGGCACCAAACCTTCTCACTGTTGAAAGTGGCCATGCATAATTTATTCTGCCCAGCTGCTATCATGGTAGTTTTAATGCACACGATTTGGTTACCAGCAGAGCTGGCAGGGACAGGAACAGTCTGTGAGGAGCTGGCTGCAGGTCCCTGAGCCCCTGAAGGTCAGAAAAGGGCAGGTCTGTGCTGTTCCCATCCCTCCCTCCTGCTCACAACCGTTGCCATGTGGTCTGCAGCTCACAGCCTTTCCTGATGGGATAATCCATGGCTAAACCCTGTGAGTACCAGATGGAGTTCAGGCCTGTTCGTTCTGTGTGTTAATAACCCAGAATGTCATTAATTTCTTTCTTATGCATTGTGGCAGTTTTAGTTGTTGGTTTGTTGGGGTTTTTTTGAATGTAGTCAGATGGTGAAGTGAACGTGCTTTTCTGAGATCCCTAGGGAGTTAGCCCAGTGTGTATTTGATCATTGTCAGCTTGCAAGACATCTCTCAAAGTCCAAGATTTAAAAGCAGAGTTACTGTCTGATCCAGCATGATGAACAAAACTTATTTTTCAGATGGGAAGGCTGCAGCCCTCAGTTCTGCTTTGCTAATGTGAAACCCTGTAAAAGCCATTCCTTCCAGACGGTTGCTGATGAAACCCTGCTGCTATAAGCACCTGCTCAAAATTAAAGCAAATCATTTGCTTACACTTGAATTTAAGCATGTTCTTATATGCTTTGCTGACCTGAGGCCCACCACTGCCCAGATCTCTGAAGCTAAATGGAGGAAGCAGCAGGGAGTCAATACTGGTAGACGGGAAGGAAAGAGGCAGCCCCCTTCCAGGTTGAAAGGGATGAGGTGTAGGATAGTGAAGGGAGGGAAGATGAATTGTTTTATTCTTCTTCTGCTATCAGAAAGATGAGGGGTGAAGCCTGCTGTGGCTGGCATGGGACCCTGGATCACCAGAATCATAGACTGCCCTCAGTTGGAAGGGACCTGCAAGGATCACCAAGCCAAACTCCTGGCCCTGTACAGGACGGCCCCAAGGATTGCACCATGTCCCTGAGAGGGTTTAGTTTGTGTTCAGTGGTGTGTCTGTCTAACCACTCATGTCTTGGCAGCCCTCTTCACCCCTCCTGGTCTGCTTGTATGTATACCCAGCACCTCCCAGGGTTGAGAAGGGAGTACAGCAACCTGGTACCATGCCAAGGCTTGTGGCTCTGTTGAGGCTGGGACTAGACTGGACCTGCTGGAGGGTCTCAGAACCTCATCACACAGTGCAGGATCTGGGCCACAGGATGCATGCAGCTGGTCAGGAGCTGGCTCCCAGCATTTCCATCAGGTTCTGGATATCAGCATTAGAGAAATCTGCCATCTTGCTGCACTTTGAAGGCATGTTAATTCTTGGTATGGTTTTATCGGCAGTCACTGGTTTCTTGTGTCTGTTTTTGCTGTGGGGATTTTCATTTTGGAGAAGAGTTTTGCAGCTTTGACTCAGGGAGCATCTGAGCCAGAGAGATGAGCATCCCCTGCCAAACCCTGCAGGTGTCAGGGACCCAGAGAGCACAGCCCCATCCCCACGCAACTCTGGTGAACGAACTGTCGTGCAGCACCCTGAAACTTCATTAGAAAAATCATATTCCCTGACTGAGGGCTTGTGCTCTTGGTGCCACTGTTTGATGCTTTTGGGGAGCTGCTACATAAAGACACCCTTCCCACTCCACAGCTGCCCATTGTGGGAGGTCTGGCTTGCACTTGATTTTTTTGAGTTGAAATGCACCAAAAGCTTTGTTTAGCCTGACTCTGTGTGGCTCAGCCATTACTCCTTTTTCTCTTCTGCCCATCTCTCTAGCAGGGACAGAGGCTGGGAGAGGAACAGAACCAGACTTCTCTGCTGCCTGGCAGTGCTCAGACCAGATGGGTCTGAGTGTCTCAGCCACACGCTGCCACTGAAGGGTGGCCTTGGTGGCGTGAGCAGGCAGCCAGCTTGGGGCCAGCCCCCCTCCTGTCCCCCTGCCATCCCACTCTGTGCTGAGGACATTGGACTGTTGTGCCCAGAGAAGGTGTCACTGAACTCAGGCTCCCCGTGCCTTGTGGCCTCCAGAAAAGGAGGCTCACTTTTCTCAGCAGAGCCAAGAAGCCTCCAGCTGGGCAGTAACAGCCACAGCACCGCTCTTGTGTTTTGGTGTCCAGCTGAGAGAAGCATAAAAACCTTGCAGACAAGTTCAGAGCTTTTCTGGCTATTCCACGAGCTGGAAAGCTCAGTTTTGTCTGCTGAGATCTAGAAAGTGGCAAGAAATCAGTCCCTTTCCTTATCACCATTAATTTGAAGTGTTTGAGATAATTAAATATTTGCTGATACTAAAAAATACTTGATAAAACAGGCTGCTATGCCTCAGCTCTTTCTTCAGCAAAGTGTGTTCTTCATTGCTGACTGCAGGAGTGATGCCTTGGCCCTGCAGGAGAGGGGGACCCCAGAGCAAGGGGTCTGCATTCCCTGCAGCCTGGAGGACCTTGACAGCCTGGGCAGGGGGAGCAAAATCAGCCCCCCTCCACCCCGAATCAGTGTTCCCCTTGACTCACTGCTGCTCTGGTGTAAAACATCCCTGCTGCCAAAGCAAGGTGGTGACAGCCAGGACAGAGGCCAGGGCACATCAGAGCCGTCCCTCAGCCGGGCCATCCGTTGCCATTGCAGGTTCTGTGGAGAGCCTGTCTCACACGACCTCGTCCCCACAGCCCTCGCCGGCCGCCTCCACCCACGCCTCCCGCATCGCCGACCCCTCCTTCTCTGTCGACCACGCTGCTGCTGACGCTGCCGCCGAGGAGACCCCCAGCGAGTCCGAGTCAGTCTTCCTCCCTGACTACCTCTTCCTGTCCAACTGCGAGTCGGGCAAGCTCAGCCACAACAGGTGAGCCTGGGGCCTGCCAGATGTGTCAGGCTGGAGCCCCCCTCTGCCTGTCCAGGCGTGAAACTGGGACACGCAGCCCCAGGGAGCCCTGCTGCAGGGCTGGCTCCCAAACACAACAGGGGACCGCCAGCCTGATCCTGATTTACAGGGTGCTTTTCACAGCACAGGATAGTGGTTGAGCATCATGTGTTGGTCCTGTCCCTTTCCAAGGTGGGTGGCTGAGGATCTGACGCACGGTCTCCTTCCAGACACCTGTTGTTGCCCAAGGTGCTCCACAAAGTGCCCCAGCCTGCAGTCCAGCTCAGAGGGAAGGGACGGATCTTGTCCCAAACTGTGTGGTTGGGTTTTTTGTTTGCTGTCTTCTCACAGCCAGGAGAAAGGGAAAGCTCAGGTCCTGATCTCTGTCTCCTTGCAGGTGTGACAGCTGGTCAAATTCAGACAGATCTCTGGAGCAAACATCATCGGACGATGTTTTTGTTGACTCCTTGCAATCCCAGCCCTCCTTGTACCTTGCACAGCCAAGCAGCGCTGGCACTGCTCACCAGGTGGGAGCCCCGGTGGCAAATCCCAGCATCGCGTCCAGGAACGCAGACATTAGTGGACCATCCAGTGACTTTTCCTCCTCTTCTCCGCTGCTGGGGACGCCGCTGACACCAACGTTTCAGATGGACAAGAGCCAGACGGCGCTGCCCTTTGGTGTGACGCAGCTGGACGTGCTGTCCAACACGCCCCCGCCGCGCCCGCCCAAGCCAACGCACTTCTCAGACAGGAGGGGGGATGAGCTGGGCAGCGGGGCCCTCCAGAACGGGCACGCGGGCGTCTGCAGGGCCCAGGTCGCTCTGGTGCCCAGAAGGATCTCCTTGTCCAGCTTGGACAACGTGAGGAACTGGAAAGGTGAGTGCGCTTCCGAGAGCCAGCAAAGCAGCACCAACGTGAGGGAAGGAGCTGCTCACATGTACACAGTGGTTTTGACTTCCAGTTGTGTCTCTCTGTCATCCCCTCTGTGTGAAATCTTACATCATCCAATGTAACACAAAATGCTGCTTTCAAATGAATTAGCAAGCAGGATTCAGGCCTGTCCCTTAGGTTTGCCTCCTGCTGTGTAGAAGCCTCTCAGCATGTGTACAGATGGGCAGCAATTTGGCTCTGATCCCTTCAGGGTGCCTCGTGCCTTACTAATTTTCCTTCTCCCTCCTCAGAAGAGAAAGCAGTAGAAAAAACAAAACGAGAAGTCAGCCACTGAATTGGGCAATGTCAAATGCTATTTACACAGGTCAAAGTGTGGGCTTATATGTGGGAGATGCCTCTGGAGCTGTGCTCCTTTGCTGCACCCAGTCCATTCTACGAGAGCTGCGTGTCTTCTCACAGCTTAAAGACCAGGAAGTCAGGGAGACACTGGGGATGGGATGTAATCCTGGTTGAACCAGGGACTCTGTGTGTCCTTGAACAAATCCCACTCTGTCCTTGCACTTCTGTCAGGGCAGTCTGAAAACCTGCCGCTACAGATCAAGGCAAGGCTGCAAAGCAAACTCTGCTCAGAGCTGGGCTGGCTTTTCCACTTGCTCCTGAAACACCATCATCACAAACAAGAGCAACAGTCAAAACCCAGAACATCATGGTGTCAAAAAGCAGCATATGCAGTATGAGAAAGCTTTATTGCATGGAGCCACAGAACAGAGGGAGGCAGCTGGAATACCTGGCTGGAAATCATCAAGTATGTTATAGTGATGTGAAAACCTTCGTTTTTGACAAGGAAAAAAGTGTAGGTTCTTAAGGGGAAGCATCCTTTAGATTCCTGCAGTTTGAATGAGCAGACAATGTGGGGTGGTTAGATCTTGCTCTTAAAGCTCAGAAGCTAAAGCAAGGAGACCTCTGCTCCGCCAGTTTATCAGTGTACAGACAATTCTTGGAAGGTTTCTGGAGAAACACCCATCAGTGGAATTGCTGTTCTTAATTATCAGCTACATTTGGTCGCTCCCTGAGAGGTGCTGGTCTTGCTTCTGCACGTGTACTGCTCCAACACAGCTGGTTTATGATCCTCCAACCCAATTTACACCAAAATGTCTCTGAGAGGATTAAGTGGCCAAATGTCATGTTGTGCTGCTGCGCTGCAGGGTTGTCTCAGCCTGATGGGGGCAGCAATGAATTAATAAGTGCTGTCACTTTTTCTTACCCTAAGTGTAGCTGAAACCATTTGAAGGGTTAAACTCTGAATTAAAATGTGTTTAACAAGAAAGATCAGAAAAATAAACAAAGAGAAGGCAGCAGATCCTCACCAACTCCCCCAGTGAGTGCACTCAAGTTATTCACTTAATTTTTTGCCCTTGCTAACTCGCAAAAGGTGCAAAGATGTAATTAGCCTGGGGCAAAAGAGCATGACCTGGTGGAAGTGCCATGAAGGAGGATGAGCTGTAAGGCACCTGTATCCTGGCATCTGCCACAGCCTTGTGCCTCAATGTCTTTTTGCCATAATAAATAAATGTAGCTGTCCCAGGGCATTGTCTGTGCCAATCCAAATATGTATCTGCACTAACAAAATTGCTTTGTTCTTGTTTAGCCTTTTTTGCTGGTGCCACCAAAAATGCCCCCAGTTGCAGTACTGACATCTCCACCATAAAAGCAGGGAATGGATTACCATGGTTGGAAGGATTGAAGGCATTCCCACAGAAAAGCCATTTTCTGCACAGAAAATCCCTTTTCAGAGAAGGATGGTGGTTGTAAGCATCTCCCACAGCTGATCTTCCATGTGCTGAATGCTGGATTTTAGGGGTTTTTGGCTTTTGCTTGGAAAATAAAACTGATCTATACCAAGACAAAGGCCCACCTGCACAAGGAGACATGGAGACTGGTGATTGTGTCTCTGGCTGTTCATTCCCCATCACCTTGAGCCACTTGCACCACATCAGCACTTCTGGAAGACAAAGCAAAGAATTCTTCTCCTACCATTAAGTTCCCCCACGCACCACCTTCTGTACAATAACAATTGCTTCCCTGGCACTTTTAAAGGCTCCTAAATAAATTTCCAAGAAATAATACTATCTATAGTAGCCCCTTTTAATATAATTTCCCCAGTTTGACAGATGGGAAAACAGAGAAAAACTAGAGCAGGAGCTGTATTTAAATTCTTGTTTGCTTGCTCCCACACCAGTCTTTTCCCCCAACTGCTTGTGTTACAGGAAGCATCAGTTACAGCTGGATTATACATGAACAGGTTCCTTGGTTTCATCATGCTTAAAATAGATGTAATCACTCTTGAAGTGCTGCTGAGTTGGATCTGGTCTTGAGTGTCACTGTATTTCCTCATTTAGGAGTTATAGAATCTTTATAGAACTCTAATTATTTTAGAGCCATATGTTTTACTCCAGAATTATCTCTGTAAGGTTGCACTGCCTTATCCCATTTTTAATCACTTTTTTTTCTTGCAGCAGACATGGAAGGCAGTTCCCTAAGAAGTCGAGATAAGAGGCTTAGCTTGAATTTGGTAAGTACTCTGTTTGCACAAATTTAAAACAGTGGTACATAAAGTTCAGACTGAATCATTTCACATCCTGATATTCAATCACTTCTCTGTTCAGCAGAAGAATTTAAACAATTGAAAAAGTGCCTGGCTTTGGGCAACTTCTGTGCTGGCTGCTTTGTGGCCTCGAGCAGTTTTTGACAGACACACTTCTAAGCAGCACCATCTCATGTCATATAGCCAGTCTTCTGCCTGGTACTGGATGTTTTCTTCTGTGGGAGATCCTTTGCTAGTGGTGGGCAACTTATATTTTCTCCTTTTTGAAAGTTTGCAAGGATTGTAATTGTTCTCTCTCACCACTCAGCCAGCACTAACCTGCATGAAGTGATTTTCTAATGGTAATTCTCAGTGATCAGAAGTGATTGTAGTGATTGTGTGTCTGCTCTCTCAGCTTCCGCATTTGCCAAAGTCTAGTTTATCAGGTGTTCTCCTTCCAGACTTTTTTTTTGTATTCAGGATCCTCCCTCATTGTATAGGTCAAAATTACTGCTGTGAGAGGCAAGTGCAGCCTCGCTGAAGTTGGAGGATTTAACCAATAAAGTCAGCAATCAGTTTGGTTCTAGTTCAGTGACTTGTGAATCTCAGAGTGGACTGCTCCAGAGCTGGAGTGTTCATGTGAACTCGTGCGTTCGTCTCTTGCCGCTCCATCTTGAGCCTCTCTGCAAGGCCCCATCAGAACAATCCTGGCCTGGGCTCAGCTCAGGTGTGCTCCCTCTCACAGCAGCTCCCTGAACGGAGGGAGAGGCTGGCTGTGCATTAACTGAGCCGTTTGTCTTTCTGCTCCCACTTTGCTGCGCAGCCGTGCCGGTTCTCGCCGCTGTACTCGACGGGCGCGGACGGCTCTGAGGACAGCTACGTGCCCATGCGCCCCAGCACGTCTCCCTCTGCGCCCGGCTCCGACTGCTCCCCCGACGGCTACATCCCCATGAGCCCCGGCTCGGCCACCTTCACCTTCCCTGTGGTCAGCACGGAAAAACTCACCAGCCCATTGCCTGAGCTTCCCTCTGACGTGGAGCCCCCTCCAGTGAACCGAGACCTCAAGCCTCGGAGGAAGTGTAAGCCCAGACCTAAAGTGCAAAGCCTGGGGGTCCTGATGTTGGGGACATGGGTGACCTCCATTGACGGTGTCCTTGGCATGTCTTAAAGCAATTCCCCCTCAGAGGACGGGTTGAAATGCCGTGTGAGTGAGTTACAGCACTGTAGCCTAGGAAGTGCTTGCAGGGCGGTTTGTGAGTGGAGGAGGAGCTCCCAGGGCTGCCTCTGCAGCCAAAGCCCAGGTGGCTGCACAAGCACAGTGCCTGGCTTTTCAGTGTGACTGCAAACAGCCAAAGGGACATTTCCTGGGAAAGATGGCAGACTAAACCCTGCCATCTGCAGTACATGTACTCCTGCCTCACCAGCTCTCTGACCTGCCAGGAATGGGACATCCAAACACTCAAGTACTCAAACTTGATGTGTTGGCTGTTGGTAAACCTCTGTTGGATAGGTACAGCTGTCTTAGTGTAATTAGGAATTTTCTGCAGGTGTTTTTGCTGAGGGTAGTTTTCCACTCCTGGTTTTCATGGCATGTCCAAAATCTGGGTTGCACTTCTAGAGAATATTCTGGGGACAAAATTCAGCTTTGAAGTGGAGAAATTGCCTAAACCTCACCTATAATAAAGCTCTTAGGGTTGCAGAACCACAGAGTTACTCAGAAATTGGTTCAGGCAGTGCTACTGTAAAGTGGGCACAGACATTTAGACCATTGCCTCGAAGAAAAGCAAACTCATATCTTTCTAAAGTGTTTTGAGAATGGTGGGCACATGTATATTTAGTGGTGCCAGGAATGATCCTAATCCCCATGTATAGGACCTTTTCATTCAGAACAAAATCCAAAGCCTGTTATAGCTTGTAGGCTGAACCAACCTCTCCAAGGCAGCATATACAGAGCATATTTGGGGCAAGCTTATGTACCTTGTGCAGCATTTTTTCTCTTTATGCCCACTGTATTTATTCTGTTATTTTAGGGTGGCTGGAGGACTTTGCTTTCCAGCACTGACCCAAGAGGTCATTTGTTACTGATTTCTGTTGTGGTTATGTTCTGTGAAATACCCTGTTAGTTTCTTTCTGTTAATACAAAACTGCATATTCCTGAACAGTCTGTACTTTTCATTGAAAACGTAGTTCCTTTTGTAATTACTTACAGCACGACCACCTCCTCTGGACTTGAGGAACCTCTCCACAATCCGGGAACATGCTGCTGTGACCAGGATGTGGACTGTGCCTTAGTAAGTCAACAAGAAACCTGCCATTCCAATCTTCTGAGCATTAGCATGGAATAGAGTTAAAAATAACTTACCCCATTCCACCAGAAAGATTCCTAGTGAAGTCCACAAACAAAAGTTCCCCAAGGTTCCTTTCAGTATCCCCCAGGCTTTCGCTGTCTCTAAAAAGCAGGGCTCCCTTTCACAGTGGGCAGCTCCAGAGATCTCAGCACCATGAGTCGAAGGCTCCTTTTAAACAGCCTGGAGCTGGTCTGCACCCTGGTGTGGCTGCTATGATAGCTGAAAACTTGGCATGCCTCAACTGTGATAGAGCCATTTTTGCTCCTGAAAATTAATATAGCAAAGGAGAACCAGATCAGATAAAGATCTGCCTGGATTGTAGACTGGGTGTAGAATTCTGCACTCCCACATGGCAGTCCAGACTTGAACTTGTGGCGTGACCTTTTGTCACTAGAAATTAGTTGTTAGTAAAACAAATGCTTTTGATCCCAAAGCCCAGGTAGTATGAACAGATGATACTGTTAGGCTCCAAGGGCCTAATAGAAGACTCACCTTCAGGGAACTTGTAAGGAGGGGAGGACTTCAGCCTGCTGGTGGGGGGGTCTTGACACAAAAAAGAAAAAGCAGCAGCTATGCTGAAGCATGCATGCAAAAGCCAGAAAGTCCCATCAACCTCCTCTGCACACCCTGGGCACTCCAGAAAATGTGGGGTTTCGCTGGCATGAGTGCCAGACAGGGCATTTCCACTCCCCCACTTCAGGTTGTCATGTGAAGGGCAAAAAAGACACAAGATGAGCAGCTTTTCAGTTGCAGAGCCCTCGCTCACATCCAGTCCAAGGTTGGTTAGGCCCCTTGGCACTGCCTGGTAGGAAAAGCCAATACCCTGCCTCCCAACCATCCCTCCCAGAGCAGTGAGGTTAATCAGTGCTGACACAGTGCAGAGTCCTGAAGGATAATGAGTTTGGGGTGAGTTCACATGTTTTACAGTAACAAAAATAAAAAAGAAGTTATGCTTGAAACTAATACAGCAAAAGGAATTTTGCTGTTCATGCTGCACAGAGAGGCCATCTGATTTCCTATTAACCAAGCCCATTGTGCTTGCCTGTGGTAATTTATTCACCAAGCACCTCTGAGAGTTGTGTTCATGGGAGAGATTTCCTTGTGCAAGGGCTGAGTCACAGCCGTCTCCACAGCACGGGTGGCAGGTGGTGACATTGTGTGCAAAGCCAGACCGAGTTCCTCTGCATGTACCTCCAGCAGCTGATTAATTCACATCAGTCTCCAAAATGTGGATACCTGCACAGCCACGTAACTGCTCCCATTATTACCCAAATGAATGATAGCTCTGTGCCCCTTGATAGAGAATTGCTTCAATGTTTTATGCTTTCTGTCATACCAGATAGCAAACTTTCATAAATCCCAGAGGAAAAAATCAACAAAATCAGTCAGTGATATAGCACACTATTTCTAGAACTAAGGAGTGGCTTTGGACATCCTCTCCATAAAGGCCACAGCCTTAGTGTGAGTTTATTCACCATATGGACTGTGTCAGGCTTTGGCTTCATTTCAGTACATCTGTAAGATGCTTCCTTAACCTCTCCTGTGTTTTTCTTCATAGCAATCGAATGAGCTTTATCTCACCAGAAAGAGACGGTATTAATTCAGCAAGAATATTTGCCAATTCAGTTTCCGGAGAAGAGGAAGAAAGTTACATTCATATGGTAATGTCATTTTCACACAGCCATCCTTTGCTTTATTCTGCTCTGTCACATTGATGGAGAATGCAGAAGTTTGTTTTCTAAGAAAAAACGTTGAGGAGGTTTGTCCTTTGCCTTCTGGTTTTTTTTTTCATTTTCCAAATGGTGAAACGGTTTTAGACCGAAGACACTGGGACCAATTTACAGAGAGATAAGGGAAGCCCTTTTCCTGCTCTGCAGAACTCAGCTGTTCACCCACGAATGTTGCTGAGCAGTTCCAAGAGATCACAGGGATCAGCCATATTTACATGAGAACTCAGTAAGACAAAGGGAAATTAAATCTTTTCACCTTTTAAAAGTGTGCCTTGCAAAATCTCCTAGGAAATAACAGAAAGCCATTAGTGCACTTCCTAAAGAAACACACCAAATATTGTGCAGAAACAGAACTCCCATTAAAGTCTCATTGCTTCTGCTTTGGCTGGTGGCACTAACCCCACTTCCCATCCCATGAAAGAAGAACATCTGACTTCGTGGCTTCCTTTTTTTCATTTACTTTTTTGCCATATCTTTCAAAAGACCAGAATCTTGTTTTACTTTGAATTTTAGGTGAAAATAGATCTCAAATGCATTCATCTGAGCCAATGTCTACAGATCTGCTCTACAGCCAAAGCCCAATACCAACAGCTATAAAAATATATTGCAAAACTGACCACAGTCTCCATGAACCATAGTTTCAAATTTTAACCCATATCTCTACCAGACTGAAAGCTGCTCAAGAGGGCAGTTCCAGTTGTAATCATTCCCCATTTGATTTTTCTAGTCTAGGAAAACCTGACATATGTTTGTGGTTATCTGTGATTTTATGAGAATAATTTTCAGTTTCTAGATTTGAACTGAATTTTCACAATTTCTTCAAATTCATTGAATGATGATGTTTAAGTGGGCACCCCTGCAAATCTAAGTGTCCCAAGGGTTTGGATTGAGAAAGTGGGCACAAGCCCTTGACAAAATTGAGTGTAAATCAGCCTGTTTTGTTTGTTTTGCCAGAATTATCAGAAGAAAAATGGTCTCATGATTTCTTTAAGTCATCCCACAAGTATCAGTGTTATGGTGTGGTTAGTAACCAAATGCACCCTTGGCATAGAAAATTATGGGGGCCCTGACTGTTCTCATTCCCATTCCACCAGGCAAATCTCCCAACTCACCGTTGGGATCCCGTTTCCTTCTAGGATCATGTATTTAGAGCATTAAAAGTTTTTCTTCTTTCCTGACAGGAACACAGACAGGCCACCTCTCCATACAGTGGTGCTTTTCCATGGACAAGGAAATCTAACCTTGATTACTTAGCACTGGATTTTAACTCTGCTTCCCCATCCCCTGTGCAGAAGGTACGAGGCGTTTGAAAACCCCACAGCCTCTTGGTTTTTTGTCTGCTGGGAGGAAATCGAGACCCAGGGTCACGTTCTGCTAGCTGCCCTAAGTGCCATGATGAAGCCAGTGGTGTTTCCAGCTGACTGTATTTGTGTCAGGCTCTCAAGATTAATATGATAAAAGCATGATGAGGGTGCTGACAAGGTGTCCTTAGTGTGACTCATAGGGATGCTGCTAACATGAGCTTAGCACAGGGTATGAGACTGCGCTGGGAAGTGCAGCCATGAGGGCTTGTGGGCAAGCAGGTTGATGCTTGCAGGATCTCTGCATGCTCCTTCATTTTCCTCAAATCTCCACAAAGCCTTTCCTGCTAGTCTTCCCCAAAATCTCTCTGCAGTAACGAGTTTGCAGCCCATGATAAATTCATGAGGTAAAACTGTACCATCTCTTGTAATCTGGCAAAATGTGCATCTTTGTTCTTGCATCACCAAAATCATTTCGATTTCCTTTGCAATGCTGAGAAAACACATTCCTTGTTCCAAAGAACTTCTGACCTGCCCAGGTGGTGGGTAGATACCACTGCAAAGCAATGAAGTGTTGTCAGTTAGGATCATTTTGTGTCCTCTGTATCATTTTCCCCATCAGCGAATACTCACAGATGCAATAGACTCAAGACTCTTAAGCTTTCTTATTTAAACCCTCCCTATATCTAAAATGAGTTAGGTTATCCCTGCAGCAGGATCACTCAGATGAGGAGAGAATGATTATCTCCCTGGAAATAGCCAGTACAGCATGTTTCCCTTGCTTGCTGTGCTGGGCTGAGTGACAGGGTGACAGATGGATAATTATAGCTAAAGCAGGTTGTAAAGCAATGCTTTTGTCAGCTGATGTCACTGTGAGCTTCAAGGTGAGGTGAAGCAATCAAGGAATGAGGGAAAGGGAAAACAGAAAATCAAGCTAAGTTTCACTAGCACCCCTTTTCAATCTGAAAATTAAAACTTTTTTTTTTTCCTCTCTGTCCCATAGAAACCTTTTCTGTCTGAGGAACAGAGAGTGGACTATGTCCAGGTAGATGAACAGAAGACTCAAGCTTTACAGAACACTAAGCAAGAATGGACAGATGAAAGACAATCAAAAGTGTAAAGGAAGAAGATTTGGGATCTGGAGGGTTTTTTTTTTTTTTGCACTGGAACCACAATGTTAATGAAGCAGCTATCACAATAGAGCTCAAAGGCAAAGAGACGTGTAAGATGCTTACAGTCTGCAGAGGCATTTTTACTGGAAACCTTTGATTTCAGCAGGAAAAAGTATGTTGAGTGAGTGGTTCACTGATGACTAAAGTAATGCATTAGCCTTTTTACTGCCCTTACCAGTATGCTACATGGTACCGTTTTCTGGCATGATTCTGCAACGAGTCATACACTTAACGTTAACAAATCCACTACAAATTGTATTAATCTAGTTCATCCTGCCTTCTCCTTCTGTTGCATAATTCCTAGTTGCTAAAGCTATTTTTTGATATTCCTACAAATGCTGCAGGTGCTCGGAGTGCTTTTATGGCAGCAGGCATCTGAGAGGTTTTGGTGACTAATCAACTAAGGGCTAAAATACTGAGACAATAAAAAGAACTTTTTGAATATATAGTGCTTAAGCAAAGAGAATTTTGAGAAATATTTTTCCCCTGGGTTTAAAAGGTCTGGCTATGAGCTGATGCTGTCAGAACTCAAAACAGAACTGTGTACCCATGCGACTGGAATGCATGGTCTTTGACCCTCTGGATGATGGTCACTGTTTTAAGCTTCTTCCCTCCATTGTGGCTCATACTTGTCACTTTTCTATCTGATTCCTCCTGATGTTTTCTCCTCTGTCTTGGGAAGTGTCTTCGGCACAGCACAGCTGCTCTTCTAGTGGGAGGCTGCAGCCACACAGTTCTTGGCTGGCCAAAAAATAGAAAGGGAAGCTGTGAGCCTGTTTCTGCAAGCCTTGAGAAAACTGGCAAAGGATCAAGACTGCTCTCATCTGAACAGCAGAAGAAATGCCACTGGAATTGCTGGTAGCAGTCGTCAACCTGATTGTTTCACTAGACCCACCCCAAAATAAAAAAGAGCATTAGGAAGTGCAGCGTGCTCTGAGAGAGGCCAGGAGCCTGCCAAAACAGGACAACAATGGTCACACAGCGTGAGGACCTCTGGGCTCAGGAAGCTTATCTACCTTGGGACTTGTTACAGGCACTATCTCAGGATGACATATGTGTATAGTTTATAAGATATTTAACTTTAAACTCTTGGCTGCAGTCTTTATTTTACAGTGGCACACAGCCACTTGACTCATGGAAGTAGGGTGACCCACACTGGATTTGGTCTCACAGGTTTTGCTCCTGTAGGTGAGTCCCAGTAGCCATAAGAGGTCTGATCCTGTCCCCATGGACAGACAGGACCCTTACAAAAGATTTCTTCTCTGACAGTGCCAATTCGCTGGCCTCCCTTCATGTGCCTGTTGTTACCATGTTGCATTGCTGTAACCTGACATCCTAAAAATTCTGATCTGCAAAACATAGAGATGTCATTGCAGAAAGCACTGGCATTTTGAGGCTCCTACTCAGCTTTTTCCCTCCCTCCGTCTGCTCGGATCATTCAGGCCCTCAGGAGGCCAAGCCGCACATCCTGTGGGAGAGGCAGCATAGCTAACAGAAACACAGTTTTTCTCCTACCTCAAGAGAAGGGCTTGCAAGTCTCACTGCTTCTTTAGCCCAGCCCCTGGGGATCTGTGGTGACCAGGATCTCACTAGGTTACCCTGCAAGAACAAGGTTCACCAGCGCCTTCACTGACTGGGGCAAACTGGGCACCCAGGCCTGCGGGCATGAAGAGTCCCAGGCCTAGAGCTGCTTGGAAAACCGGGGTTGGTCCTGTAGATAGCTGACTACTGTTCCCTCCTGCTCTGCTCCTCCCCCCCTCACCAAAGCTTGCAAACGAAAGTTGATGTTCATAAAAATTTGAAAATAATTCCAAATGTGTGAAATTTAGCTTGTTAAAACCCAGCTGTTTTGTCCTCTGGTTTAGCAGAGCTGTGAGCATCCATGCCCTGGGAGTGATATTGTGACAGGGGCAGGGCATCTGGGGAGAGGCAGTGGAGATCTGCACCTGCACAGAGGTGTCAGAGGGATGGAAGAATGAAGGGCCACAGGTACTGAGACCTTTGCCTTTCTGCTCAAAAGAATTGCCTTTCTTTCAAAGTGTGCAAATAACATGTGTCACTGAAAGCTCTTGGTATGCGCTGATGCACTGGAAGGGTTAAAAGGTGTTTTAAACTATGGACAGACAACCTCCACAAAGGGTGAGTGCAGTTATGTTCTGCTACTGCGGATCCCGGACTGTGGAGTGATGGCAGGGCAGCCTCTGCTGTGGATCAGAATCACACACAGATCAGCTCGTGTTTGACTGGTGTTTCCTCTCATGCTGTCAGAAAATCTTCTGAAGTGGAAAAACACCAAGTTATTGCAGACAACTGACTCACTTACTATTCTAGTTTATTGTAAAAATACTTAAACTTCAAGAAACCTGGCTAACGGATCATTCAGAAGTTTAGAAAAGAAAGAGCTGTATCTGGATTTTTACTCCCCTAAAAGGACATAAGCATATAGCTTGGCAGAGACTGTCCTTAGATCAGAATGGCCCCTTTCAACTTCCTGTGTCCCCTGATTGCCCTCACAACACTCTTATCTTGATCAAATGCTGCTCATTGGTTTCTAACTTTCACTTTTAACTAAGAGCTAAGTTTGAGGGTTTATTCTGATTTACCAGCCGCTCCGGGGCCCATGGCATACATTCTTGTGCAAGAACAACACATGAAACAGGAGCAATTGAAAAATACTGGGGAAAAATAATTAAAAGCAGAGCAGTCCTTCTCAAAGTCTTCTTTTTCTTTTGTTTTTGTCAAATTCCACAATGCTTCAAAGAGGATAAAGAGGAGGAGGATGGCGGGAGGATGGCAAAGGCTAAATCTGCTGTGGCCACCTCACCTCTAAGGATTTGGGTGTGCAGGGAGCTACAGCAACCATGACTGACAAACCTGTACTGTGGGCCAGTACCCATGGAGCCAATGGGTGGGAGTGGAGGAGTGTTACAGACCAAAAAGGAGAAAGCCTGAAAATGGAGTCAGCTTTTTGTCATGTCTGAAAATATAGCGTAGACCAGAACCCTTGGTTAGTGCTGGCTCTGGGGCCAGCCAGGCACACTCCTGATGGTGTCCTCTTTTTGCCATGGGTCTGTTATTCGCATGTGTTTTTTTCAAAAGCGTGGTGAGAGCTGATGCAGAGAGATGCTCTGCACCTAAATGAGCACAGAGTGGCCAGTGGTCCCTCAGCAAACTTTGCTGAGGGAATTGACATTGCCCAGCCCGGGTATTGTAGTGCCTTCTCCAGCGTTGCTGGGGCCTCTCATTAAAAATGGGAAGAGCGCTAAATGAGCAGAACAGTTTTAGTGGAGCTGCTGGATGAAGCTTGGTTGTAGGATGACGTGGGAAAACAGCCAAGCTCGATGGTTTGAGTCCTGTGGTTATTGTTGGGGCCATCAGCTGGTTCCCCCCACTGATTGTGTTTTAATATGGCCTTACTTTCTCCTTCAGTAACTGCACATTTGACCAAGGCATAGCAGGTCCACAACTCATTTGCTTTTTGGGCTAAACTACATTTTATATTTACAATCCTTTATGACAGGAGGCAGCATTAATTTCCTTACTGACAGAAATGAACACTTAACCTGAGAAATGCCAGCAGCCATGTAACTGGAGCAAGGTGTTTTCAGCCAGCTCGCTTTGCCAGTGGTAGCACCTGCTTTCTTCATTGTCACTAACTACATCCTAAATGTAGATTTTGGAGTTGCATTCGCTTGCAGTGATTCAGAAGTTTAGTAATTCAAAGACCATCAGATGCTGTGATGAGAATGAAGTACAGGGCAATGCCTTCCCTTGTCCCCTTGTTCTGCAAAACTTGCTCAGGTTTAAAAAAAGTAAAAGCCACCAAAATAGCAGACATTTGCCATATCAAAGCCAGGATATTTTTTGTTTTCAAATAAAAATAATTTTTTTCTTGTGCAAATGAAGCATTATACATTTTTTTGTATTTGTAAATCTGTGGGGAAGCATTAAACAGTCATCTCTGTTACGAAGGGACAAGTTGTTGCTAGAGCCAAGGGGCTCACCTTCCTCATGTTTCATTGTAATATTTGGTGTACATATTTGCACATTAAACTGTATCTTTTTTTCTAATAAATTAATATAAAAGGTAGTTGTGGTCTTTAATTATTTTGATAAGTGAAGGTACTCATGGGATAAGCTCCCGCAGTTTTCATTTAATGTTTTTCCCACTTTTTAATTCTCTTATTAGGCAGTGACTTGTTCATATAAAATATTTGGATGCAAATTCAAACAAACTTGCAAATATATGTAATACACCTGTGTATCAGGGAGATTATTTGCAGAATAACAAAGAACTGTGAGGTTGTGACTTGGACTCATGTCTGGATCTTCCTGGGTCAGGGTGAGCTGCAGTCCCCCAGTCCCAGCCCCAACTCCTGCTGCCGCAGCCAAGGGGCAGGAAGGGGCCACAACTCCTGACTGACCATGTAAACCACAAGCACAAATTCATTCAGCACATGCTCTGGGCTTGGGTACAAAGACTAGTTGTTATTTAACCTGGTCTTTTAATTGCTCTGTGCTGAGAAGTGTAGTTGCTGGTAATAGAATTTCCACATGCAGCAAGCTAGGGATGTGGGATCCTTCCAATATGCACATCTTGGGATTTGGAAGATGAAACAAGGCAGTTCATGGGAGCAAAGCTGAGATAGCCTTGCTGCTAGCAAGCCAGGTAGTTTGGAAATAATTTATTTATTGCTTCAGGCAAATGCCTCTTTTGGATCTGCACGCTTTTTAATCCTGGCTTGATACCCACCATGGTAGATTGAGGGAGGTGTAGTGCTTAGAGAGCCACTGGTGGAAACTTGTCTGCACAGCTCAAGACACACAGACATGAGTGACTTAGATAAGCCTTCGCCTGCAGGCTCCGTAGAAGGGAACTCCGTGACATTTTGTGTTTGGTCTTCAAGGAAGGGCAGGTCAGACAAATGAAAGGTCAGATAAAGTCTGACAGCTCTTCCATGTCCTCTGCCCAGCAGAGATGGCAACAGCCCTATCATCAGAGAGCACTTCCCAGAAAAGAGACCTTCCTCAATTGCACCTCCTCCCAGAGCCTTGGAGGGAAACAACTGCGCCAAGGCCACCATCAGCCATGGAGTGAGCCAGGAAGCTCTCTGACTCCTCACACCTCTATGCAAAGTACTTGAGTGACTGGATAATAATAACAACAACAATAATAATGTGAAAAAACTGACAGCAAAATGTCTGGATATGTCAGCACTTAGCTCTATAGAAGCTGGCCCCTCTAGTTACAGCTGCAATTTCAAACCACATCAAATACTTCCCTGAAGCAAAAGGCCACGGAGCAGCGAGCCAGGTAGAAAAACCAGGTTATCATCATGGGGTATGAAAAACAAACCTCTCCAAAAAGGCAGTAATTCCCTATCATAAAATCATAGAATATACCTTGAGTTGGAAGAGATCCACAACAAACACTGAAGTCCAACTCCAGGTCCTGCACAGCACAGCCCCAAGGATCACATCATGTGCCTGAGAGCATTGTCTAAACTCTTCTTGAGCTCTGGCAGGCTGAGTACTGTGACCATTTCCTTACAGAGGCTGTTCCAGTGCTCACCTTCTGTGTGAGGAACCTTTTTCTAACACCCAGCCTTTCCCCTCAGCACTTTTTTGTCTCTTCAACTCTTTTGGTTAAAGTGCAATTGCTTTGATCTTTTCCAGCTGGAGCTGCTCAGTAGATCATCTGCCTTAGAAACAGGCATTCCTTCATAGACCTTGGGCTCTGAATCAACTCAAGGCCACAGTAGTGATTTCTCATTTCTCTCCAGGAAATCTCCAAGAATTATGGCAACAGAGCCATACTTTACTTCCAATTTTTCATGTGGGCTTTGCAGGACAGTGATTCTCCCCAGGCCAGTGGCAGTATCAGAAACAACACTGAATTTGTGGGGTCTTAGTCCTGTGCTTTTGCTAGCAACTTATGCAGGCTTCACACTGTGTTTTGACAGGTCTTAAGATCTGCATTTCCCCATCAAACAGCATCTAAAGCTCCTCTTCCAGTTGTTTAGGGCAGAGAGTGCAGAGGAACTGGCTGTCAGGTTATACATATTTATGGGAGCACACTGGGAGCCAGGGGTACCACATCCAGCTCAAACAAAGGATGCACTGCAGAGGCTCAGCCCATTCCCACCTGGGGAGCTGATCCCAGGCCCTGTTGTAATGCAGGAGTGAGCAGGGAGCAACCCAACCTTTCATTCACTGTCCTGTTTTGTTCTACTTTGATTTTCCTTTCACATCTGATTTTAGCATAAGCTCATTGTTAAACAGCCCCAACATCCTGCTCTGACAGCTTTGGGATCTTGGCATTGGCATATCCATCACTGTGCAAGAGCCTGAAAAGCCCTTGCTCTCTTGTGGGCTCACACTGAGGGCTTTAAAGCTTTGAGCAGTTTGAGGGGGTGTTTTCATTGCATGTGTTTGTGGTGGCTGTTGCAGTTCAGTTTGCTCCTTCATTCAAAAATGCTCCGTTCTTTGTCCAGGAGCTCAGCTTCTTGGAATTGCTTCTGACTATGCTGCTGTCTTCAGATGGCTGGGTTTGCTACGGCTGCTGTCATTTCTTAGCATCCTTCCCCACATGAGCAGCATGGGGGAGACCTGCGCTGTATTTTCCCTCAGAAGGGAAAACCCACAGATCCCTCCCATTCTGCCACCTGCTCCAGGAGACTATCACTCTGCCATCATCTTGGTTTTCTCTGGGAAGGCACAGAGTGTTTTGTAGAGTTACACAACAATGAAAAGGACAAGACATCAAATAGAGGCAGCACTGGCAGGTGTCTGCAAGCACTTGAGGAGGTGCCAGAAGGCAAATAGAGCTTTTTTCCTTTTAATTTCCAGATCAAAATTCAGGACAAGCTTTAAGTGCAACCGTTCATACAGTCTGAAAGTGAGAATTCCTCTACAGAAACACATGCAGGATTGAGCAATATAGGGATTCCTAAAATCTCTGAGGTCTCCGTAACTCTTCCATGTCTCTGTTTAGCATTAATGTAGCTTTCAGGAAGCAGCCAGGCTTATCAAGCAAAGGGAGACAAAGTTTCCAGAAGGAGTCCTAGTGGAACTTGGGTGCCCCCACCACAGTGGCATCCAGCTGAGATCCCTGTCAACAGCACCAGTTTGAGACCCTGAGCTGCTCCCCTTCAAACTGAGCTGCCTTAGGGCAGGCCTGAGCAGGGACTGGTTACCCTGGCACGGCTGTGCCCAGGGGCAGGCGGCCCCAGCAGGGCTGCAGGGACAGACTGAGCCTCTCCTGCCTCCTGCTGCTTCTCCTGTCAAGCAGCCTCACAACCACAGGGCTGTGCCCAGGCCCCTCGGGGCCCCAAAAATCCAGAGGCTGAGAGATTTGCCCTCGGCCATACGAGCAGGTGACTCGGTCACATCTTAGGGTATGTTTATTCAGACTATGAACAATTTATTTTAAAGCACTGAGCAAGCCCAGTGTACTGACACTGGCAAATAAAGTTCCCTCAAAATGGTAAGGGCTTCCCAGAAGAAAATTTATCTGGCTTTTGGTGTAAATTTCATCCATGAAGATGAGGCAGGCAGCAGGACAGCAAGGCAGGCTGTTTACAGCTCAAAATAAGAGATGTCTTTTAAAAAGTGTTTTTAAAATAAAAAACAGAAGATTCATCATTTCTTTGGTTTAACTTCCTCCACAGTTAGTCAGAAATCATCAGGAAATGGCACCGAAGGAAATCCGTCCTGTTCTGCCTGGTCAGCACAAGGAATGTGCTCGCACAGGGGACAGGGGCGGGGGGGCTCTGCCTCTTCCCAGGCAGAGCTGAGCAACGCACCACACACTGCTCGAGACTGAGCTTGCGTGACATGTAAAGACAAAATGACAGGGGGAAAAAAATAAATGGGGGATTTCCACAGTCAGCACACCCAGAATCTGACTTCAGCACCAAATTAAAATTCAGAATAACCAGAAATGTCAGTAATTCTTTTTTCTGTGTTTATATATGGAAAAACCAAACAAAACAACAACAAAAAAAACCCCACACACCTTACCATCCATACATCTATTCAGACCTTTCTCTAAGCAGCTCTGTTTGTTAAATAATACCTAAGGCTCACCAAACACATTCACTTCTGCAGATCGCAGCTGTTTGCTCCCTTCTGTGGTCCTCTCACCAGCGACCACACCATTAATCCTTCCACAATCCACAGCTGGACTGGACTGGCTCAAAAAGTGCTTGAATGTACTTTTTTACCTTTAGCCTCTGGATCAAGTTGGGAGGAAAGGGTGTTTTGGTGTTATTCCATCACCTATAGTTACCTGTACATTTGTGGCTGCAAAAACAGATGTGTAAGCAAAAGTACCATCCTTTTCCATTGGCAACGTAATGTTAACCCTCCTAAAGAGCCCTTGCTAACTCTGCTGACCACAACTCACTGGAAGAACCAGAGGGAGGAGCACATAATGTGGCTGGTCTGTACTGGGAGGAGGTGAGAAACAGATGTGCAGGAGCTGGGGCAAAGAGAAGAGCAGCTGTATCCATGAGGTTTATTTCCATCCTGCAGATGAGACACTGCCTAGAAAAGGTTGAGGGGGTGAAATACCCCAAATCTCATTTATACAGGCTAGTACAAAGTCTGTATCTTTTTAGAAAGAGATCACAGAATCACAGAATAAGCTGAGTTGAAAGGGATCCTCAAGGATCACAGAGTCCAACTCCTGTCTTTGCACAGGACCATCCCCAGGAGTCACACTGTGTGCCTGAGAGCATTGTCCGTGTTTCTTTTTAGAACTGTACCTGCACTACATTATTCTGTATCAGTGATTTGGCTCTTCTACCACCCTTTAGCTCTCTCACTTGTGCTTCCCCTGAGGAGACAGACACTGCCAAGCTCACCCTCATGGCCTCTCTGGTGTCACAAAGAGCAGAGCCTGACCAGTGCTGGCAGGTCCCCAGTCTGCTCCAAAACAGATACAGAAAATACCCTCTACAGACAGAAATCAGGTGTGTCCCAGCCTGTATCCAAAGTATACACTCAGAAAGGGAACACAGTTCTGAAATGCATCTTGTGTTTATCAGGATTATTTTTGCTATGAGTGCCTTTGATCTGCTTCCCAGGGAAGCAGCAGGTTCAAGGAGCTCTGTGGCACAAGGAAACCCCTGACGTCCTTGGGCCAGGGAAAGGCTCAGCATGGAGCCCATGCCTGCCCCTGGGAACAGCTCTCCAGCACAGGGAATTGACTTTGCTCATGTAGAAGCCCTCCTTTTGCTCTATGGATCTAGAGGAAAACAAACTCAGCTGCTTGCACCCTGGGGAAAAGTCTCAGACTTGTACCTGGGGGAGGGAAACCTGCAGCCTCAGGAGGAGGCAGAAAAAAATCATATTCCACCAGAAGCCTTGCCTACAAGTACTGTGCCTTAGCAGCTGGTGCAGTGTGCTTTCTCAACAGCCTTTTAACTCTGAATGGTGAGAAAATATTTAAAAATCAGATTTCTCTGATAACTCTGACACTTGCACTGCAGCCAAGCAGAGTCCTCTAATTCGAGAGCAATGACACAAAGGCTTCCTGCAGTGGTCAGTGTGAGATGGGATCAGTAACTCCAGCCCAGGGTTGAGCAACCTGTTTGTAAAATTGTGATCTGGCCACTTCCCCAGGGAGGTGCTCGCTTCCCCTCCCACCAACCCCCAGTACAAAGGGCCAAGGGCAGGGCAGGCAGGGGAAACCCAGTGAGGAGAGCTGCAAGGCACAGGGTGAGACAGAGCTGAGTGAAATGCAAATCCTATCCTGCTGTGCCCAATGCCTACCTGCTGTTTCCACTGGGAAATCACAGCCAGAAGCCTCCAGCGCATTCAGACCCACTTTGGTGGGAGGTTGGCAGCAGTTTTAGGATGGGCACAGGATGTCCAAAGCTGTCTGTGGCTAAGTGGGTAGGAGCTATGGGGAACACAACTTCCACATTCCAAAACATCACCTTTTATTTTGGCTTGGAAAACATGCAAATATCTGTCCTTCAAAAGGTCTAGAGATAGTCCTTATCTGCTGTTCCCATCATGCCTGGCCCAGGGGCCATCACCCCAAGCAGCAGAGGGGAGGAGAAAAGGAAACTGCTTTGGTGAAAGAAAGCGCTTGGTGCTGGCAAAGACTGAGTAGTCATGGAATATATTTTGTGCTGTGATTGCTTTTTTTTTTAATAACCAGCCATGGTGACGAGCTCCCCCACTTTCTGCTTAAGCAATAGCCACCAGTGGTGGCTGTGATGGTTTTGGACTCTGGGAAGACAGAAAATGTCAATAGCTAAGGGCCATTAGTCTTGCTCAACAGCTGAGGGCTGCTTGAGCATGTGCCAACCAAAATACAGCTGGTCTGTAAATATGACCATCAGTCTGTCATCCTACTCCATAAATAGTAGGTAGCCCAAAGCCTGTTGAGCTCTCCTGCAACACAGTGAGCTGCAGGATAGAGCTGCCCTTGAGTAGGAACTCCTACTCCTTGAGGCTGAGAGAATCCTTGTCATGTCAGGTGAAGTGAATTGGGAATAAGTGTGCTGAAACTTTGAAATCTCAGCTAAGTGATACAGAGAACTGGTTGGGCACACACAGTCCTAGTCCTTCAGACATAAACCCTTGACCAAGTCTGTATCTGTGGCTGGAGACAGCTGTACACAGACTCCCCTGAGAAAGGAGTTTAGAATGCAAGGGGTCCTTCATGACTCTTGTGTCTCAACAGGAGGGTCTCCCTGACACTTCTGGCTGACCTGTCCTCTCTGCAGTAAGTAATCATATTGCCATATTGCCACTTCTCTCTTGTAGGTGAGGGGTGCCACTCCATTGGTGACACAAACCTCAGGGAGCATCACAAGGCAAAGCCAGAGGGGAGAGAGAGCCAATAGATTTCTTTTGGCCAGTATCTCTCTCTTGTCCTTGCAGCCAAGACATGGGGGTGCAGGTAAGCCCAAATCCAACCTCTGCTGCTGTCAAGGAAGAGGAACAGTTTCACTGCCACCTTATACACCAATCTTCCATCTTGACTTATGAAACCTTTCAGGGGGAAGTGGTCGACCTCAGGCTGTTGTTTGGAGTCATGGAAGTCTCCAAATAGATGTTATGCCCCAGTGCTGAAGATGGCATTTCTTAGGAAAATAAACAAAATGCTGTTACCACAGACCACATTTTGTTGATGATGGCACTGAAGCGGATGAAGTTCAGCTTTATTTCTCTTGCTCCCTGCACACCCACGTGTGCCCACAGCAGAGGGAAAAAAGTCCAGCAGTAACTCTTGGAGCCTTGGGCAAAGCTGAGGGGAAATCCAGGACTCAGGCCTTCAAGTTAAAGCAACCCACCTGGATTACTTTTCATAAGAGAACATTTTTCATCAACTGCTTGATAAAGAAATCAGTCGACATGCTGCTCTGGCTGATGTTAAATTGACTGTAGAATCATTGCTGCAGCTCCCTCTTCTCAGCCCTGCAGTGTCCACTGCCAAGGTCTGTGATGTCCAGTCTGCTTCTACCAAGGCTGAACAACCTGACTCTTGGATTTGTCAAAGCCAGAATTACTGGTGGGGGTTGTTGTTTGTGACACCAAGTTAGACGCACAGGACAGAGCTCAAGGACAGCCATCAGGCAGAGCTGACCTCCTCCTCCCCATGTCTCATGCTGTCAGACACCTTCCTTATGTGCTTCTTTTTCAATTCACAACCCGTGTGAAAGACTCCCAGCCCTGAGGGGCTGCCAGTACAAACTGGAAACAGTACATACTGGAACTGAAATGCAAGCGGACCTCTATCCGTATAAAAGATTTTTATCTCTATGAAGTGTAAATATATATATATATATAGCTTGAGGACACATCTATGTATACATTCTTGAGAAGCAGAAGACATCCATCTCTTACACTGGGACACAGAGGCATGTGGCAGGGGGCCTGGAGCTGCACTGTTCCTGTGGGAAGACCAGAGTTTCCATTTCTGTGTCTGCCTGGCTGCCCAGTGCCTGCTCTGCTATGCCTGTGCACACAGAAACCTTGGAGCCTGAGCCCACCCCAGCAGCTCCCTGTGCTGACTGGGAAAGGGACAGGAAAATGCCTGTTTTCCCTGTCACCTCCTCCTATGCAGAGCTGCCCCGGGCAGTGTGACAACCACCGGCAGGTTGGGATGATGCAAAACACCAGCCATGGTGACTTCAGTTTTCAACTGCATTTATTGCTACGGGAAATGTGCTCTCTCATGCTCTCGGTGTCTTGCAGGTCTGAGCCCCTACTGTGGCTCCTGGGGTCAGGGTTTGAAGGGTTGGTTAAGACAAATAAGGTGCAGCCACCTGTAACAATTTTGCTCCCATTCCCTGATCAGGTCACTGATGGATGACCACAGCCAGGTTCACTCATACCAGTTCCCCATGTTGTCTGTGGGATTCATTGCAATATTGGTCATCGGTTTTGGTTTGCTAGAAGTGGCCACTGCTGCAGAACTCCTTTGGGACTGGTGACACCAACTCTGCAGCTCCTCGCCCCCAGCAGTGCCAGTGCTGTTGTCACAGCATTCTGGCACAGCAGGACAGAGCTGTGAGCGCTACATGAGCTGGAAGTGTCTTGGTACAAATATCTCCCCTCTGGTGTACCGGGCTCCTTGTCCCAAGGAGATAACCAGCAGTATCTGGTGCGTGGGTGCACCAGCCATGGGCTGGGAAGCTGACAACACCCAGAGGCTTTAAGGTGGAAGGGCCCCAAGCTGCACCACAGCTGATCACTCCATGACAGTTTTGCATGCAAGAATCTTTGAAGACCCTGTTTTTGGAATTTTTGCCATGCCTTCTGAAGCAGGCAGCAAACTGTCCATGTTAACGTAGTTGTTTTTACCCTCTGGCACAGGCACTTCTGTGGTTGCTGGATGGTTCCCCAGACAGCCCACAGCAGGTGGTGCTCCTGGGCCCAGACTCAGAGAATACAGCACCCGTCACAGCTAATCCTGCTCTGATGTTGGCCCGTCGCCCCCCACTCCAAACCCAGGACTCCAGGGATGGGTGGCACCCTGGTGAAGGATGGCCCAGCTGATGGTGTTTGTAATTCACACCCTCTCTGGCTGCCCAGCAGCCTCTGCAGCCCTCACAGCCACATGCCCTTCTTGGTTGCTGCCTGAAGAAGAAAGTGATGCCATTTCCTTCATGAGCTCAATTCACAGGTAGCCCTGCTGTGGCCATGGTGCCACTATGAGCTCTCATGTTGGGTTTTGCTGCTACCCCCATGCAGGGGCACTGTGGCTTTCCTGGAGATGAAAGAGAGGAGACAGAAACTACCATCACCTTCTGTGGTGCATCTTCTGCTGGATGCAGAAAAAGACCTTTCATGACACTGCAGAGCCCAGTGCCTATGACTGTGTTGCCCTGTATGCCCTACAACCCCAGCACTGTGTGAGGAATGGAAGGCTCATCCATCACTAAGACGGTGTGTGTACTTGCATACTAAACCCCACACTTGCATTCATCAGAGAAAAAAAGCTGTCAGAAGTGGGGATTCGTGAGGGGTTGCGGGTACTCCCTTTCCATTTCTGCTGATTAATTTTATACACAGAAGGGGATTTCTTCCAAAAAACAGGACTCTGGTTGTGCTGTGATGTTTAAGGGTTTAGTGCTGATGAAACCCAGGGGAAGAAGGGATATTGTTGAATAGGCATGATGGTGTAGCTGGAAAACACAGCAAATGGCTTTTCAGCAAACAAACGTCTCTGTCACTGCCTGCACAGTCTTTCAGTTGCACAACCTTAACACTTCAAAAAACAATAGGAGCCAAAACAACTGATTGTAATGCAAAGGCCAATTCATAGCCATGAAAGTAATAACAAGGGACAGCTAATAAACATTTTAATTTCAGCTGAGCAAAAAGAAAGCAAGCATGTGCACGGGCTTGTGCTGTTAACATGTCTGTGTTCCACACTTTGGAAATGTGCATGAAATTTGGCCACAGGGCTTTCAGCTGCAGCCAGAGCATCCTTGTGCCAGCTGCCTACGGAGCACAGGGCGCTGTCCTATGCTCAGCATTCTTGTGCCCTGAAACATGTCCAGCCCTTGACATTTTTTTTCCCTCCCAGGCAATGGGGTGAATAACAAAACATCACCTCCCTAGCAATGCTACTTAGTGAAACCAGTTATTTTACAGCTTGGTACACCTATTCTTACCTCTGGGATGAGGCTGGCTTGTGTAAAAAGAAGGGAAGAGCACAGAAAGGAACATGGCACTGTCTGCTTGGCTGACTTTCTAAAAATACCATGATCAGCTCTCTCATCTGCACGCTCAGCACAGCAGCTTCTCCCGACCCTGCCAGGCTGATGGGATCTGATTTTCAACATTTTCCTGTAAGATCACACTCCATCCATCCCCTCACCAGCAGTTCTTGAGCCCACTGCTCACCTTATTTTCAAAGAAGTAAATGTCTCACTTGCAAATTTTGTGAGAGCAGGTAATCAGGCTGGAAAAAAAAAATAAAAGAGGCAAGAGAATTAATTAAACCATGAGAAAAGACTTGAATGGGAGTCAGTAGCTATTAGACACCAAAAAATCCACTCTTCGCTTAAGGGTTCTCTCTCATGTGGATTCATTGGTGTTTAATAAAGCAGGAACTTCCATTTGAGATTTTCCTGTGGTTAGAACGTTCGCAATGTTTGGCTTTTCTGATGTCTTTTAAGCAACAGAGTTGTGCTGCAGCCTTGGAGAATTCAGTCTGCCAGTCCCCAGGCATAAACGCATTGAAAATTATCCATTAGTTTATTTATTAGTTCTGTGGCACATGGAGCTGCTTGTTAGATGCAGCATTTCCCACAAAAACAGGCAAAAGGAGAAGCGGCAAAGGCAGGTTGTGTACGGCAGGAGCCACCCCATCTCACAGTACCTGCTGCAACTCCAGCTCAGGCTCCTTCCTCCACTGTGACCTGCCTCTCATCTGTCTCTAGGAGCTCTCAGTTACCTCTGTGAACACCCCAGTTTTGGTTAAATTCTTAGTGCTTGTGCTAAATGCTAAATTCAAGTATCTTTATTTGGTTTATTTTAGTTTGTATTAAAAAAAGTTAGTGCCACAATAAAAAAAAAGTCCATCTCTTGGACAATTTTGAAACCACGGTGTTTCAATGGCATAGACTTGGTGCTCATTCTATCAGCAAGGTATTGCAAACAAGCATTTCAGCTTCAAAATACTTCTTACTCTATTATTTGCATCTAATTCTGTTTCTCCCTTTGAGGATCAGCTTTTCAGAGGCTTGTGAGTACTTAGCAACACAGTGAGGTGCCTTGATGGCATCTCACAAGGGCCTAAGCTCATTTGTCCAAGCCTTTTTCTGGTTTGTTCAGGGCTTTTCATTTTGCNCTGGAAAACACAGCAAATGGCTTTTCAGCAAACAAACGTCTCTGTCACTGCCTGCACAGTCTTTCAGTTGCACAACCTTAACACTTCAAAAAACAATAGGAGCCAAAACAACTGATTGTAATGCAAAGGCCAATTCATAGCCATGAAAGTAATAACAAGGGACAGCTAATAAACATTTTAATTTCAGCTGAGCAAAAAGAAAGCAAGCATGTGCACGGGCTTGTGCTGTTAACATGTCTGTGTTCCACACTTTGGAAATGTGCATGAAATTTGGCCACAGGGCTTTCAGCTGCAGCCAGAGCATCCTTGTGCCAGCTGCCTACGGAGCACAGGGCGCTGTCCTATGCTCAGCATTCTTGTGCCCTGAAACATGTCCAGCCCTTGACATTTTTTTTCCCTCCCAGGCAATGGGGTGAATAACAAAACATCACCTCCCTAGCAATGCTACTTAGTGAAACCAGTTATTTTACAGCTTGGTACACCTATTCTTACCTCTGGGATGAGGCTGGCTTGTGTAAAAAGAAGGGAAGAGCACAGAAAGGAACATGGCACTGTCTGCTTGGCTGACTTTCTAAAAATACCATGATCAGCTCTCTCATCTGCACGCTCAGCACAGCAGCTTCTCCCGACCCTGCCAGGCTGATGGGATCTGATTTTCAACATTTTCCTGTAAGATCACACTCCATCCATCCCCTCACCAGCAGTTCTTGAGCCCACTGCTCACCTTATTTTCAAAGAAGTAAATGTCTTGCTTGCAAATTTTGTGAGAGCAGGTAATCAGGCTGGAAAAAAAAAAAAATAAAAGAGGCAAGAGAATTAATTAAACCATGAGAAAAGACTTGAATGGGAGTCAGTAGCTATTAGACACCAAAAAATCCACTCTTCGCTTAAGGGTTCTCTCTCATGTGGATTCATTGGTGTTTAATAAAGCAGGAACTTCCATTTGAGATTTTCCTGTGGTTAGAACGTTCGCAATGTTTGGCTTTTCTGATGTCTTTTAAGCAACAGAGTTGTGCTGCAGCCTTGGAGAATTCAGTCTGCCAGTCCCCAGGCATAAACGCATTGAAAATTATCCATTAGTTTATTTATTAGTTCTGTGGCACATGGAGCTGCTTGTTAGATGCAGCATTTCCCACAAAACCAGGCAAAAGGAGAAGCGGCAAAGGCAGGTTGTGTACGGCAGGAGCCACCCCATCTCACAGTACCTGCTGCAACTCCAGCTCAGGCTCCTTCCTCCACTGTGACCTGCCTCTCATCTGTCTCTAGGAGCTCTCAGTTACCTCTGTGAACACCCCAGTTTTGGTTAAATTCTTAGTGCTTGTGCTAAATGCTAAATTCAAGTATCTTTATTTGGTTTATTTTAGTTTGTATTAAAAAAAGTTAGTGCCACAATAAAAAAAAAGTCCATCTCTTGGACAATTTTGAAACCACGGTGTTTCAATGGCATAGACTTGGTGCTCATTCTATCAGCAAGGTATTGCAAACAAGCATTTCAGCTTCAAAATACTTCTTACTCTATTATTTGCATCTAATTCTGTTTCTCCCTTTGAGGATCAGCTTTTCAGAGGCTTGTGAGTACTTAGCAACACAGTGAGGTGCCTTGATGGCATCTCACAAGGGCCTAAGCTCATTTGTCCAAGCCTTTTTCTGGTTTGTTCAGGGCTTTTCATTTTGCATCTCTAGACAAAAGGTATGCTCTGGCTTGCCCTTATCTTCCATTTCACTGACACACTTCAGGAACCAAAATGGAAGATTTTCCTTTATAAGCACCTGCAGCTCTGTCTTGCTTAGTCAAAACTCTCATTTTTATTGTTATTTTTTGTTCCCATTAATTTACTTGGTATGAAACTAATGCCTGATGGGCTGTAATTTCCAGGAGTGCTTTAAACTGATTTTAATACAAGATTGATTTCCATTGGCAGTGTTGGGTTTTTTTGTTTTGTTTTTGTGGTTTTTGGAGGCTATGCTGCTAGCTCCATCCTCTGTTCCCATGGCACAGCCCCACCAGCCCCCCGTCCCCCCCACCACTCTCCCCAAATGCTTTTTCTCCAAGCCAGGTATGCTCCTTTTCCTTGGCAGGGACAGAAACATTGTGTATCTGCTTTGGTCCACAATTTGTATAATTTTACTAGGCAAATTATTTTAGCTTTCTTGCTTCTGCAGGTTTTATTTGGTCTAGAGTTAAAATGATGAGTTTAAGGGCAGGGTACAGTTAAAATGATGAGTGTAAGATGTTTCCCAAACAGCTCCAGCACCTGCATCACACCTTGTTTTATCACCCAAGCCCCCTCTCACAGACAGGCCTCTGGAATAAATGCCAAGGTGATGGAAACAATGGATGAATACATTGATCAGCCCAAACCCTCTGCAGTGTTTGCAGCAGGGCTAGCCATGCCATTTCCTCAGGTGACAATTACCCTTCCTTAAGTGTGCTAACGCCAGCAGTGACTGTCTGTATCGGAACTGCTCAGTGTACACACACACATATATGGTTCTGGAAAATAAACAAGGTTTGTCCTGGGACAGTCCCAAAGCCAAAACTGGGCCCTCCCCCCTTAAACCAAGACTAATCTTCCAAGCCTAAGCCTTAATGCTGAATTTGTATGAGATATCATTCTCAGTTCCTGCTTTTCAAAACCCTTCTCACAAACCTACTCAGGAAGTAACAGACCAAACAAGAACAGTAGTTTACTGGCTGGAGTAATTGTATTATACCAATTGTATCATATTGTAGTATTTATTTTGTTTTCCCTTTAAAAAATATTTAATTGTAATGTTAAACAGAGAAGTCAGGCAAAGTAGACTTCCATGAACCCTGGTCAATTGCTCAGTAGACAGAAACAGAATAGCTTCTTCACCAAAAAGAAACTCTTTCACAGGGAAGTACTTCAGAAATAAATCAGAAGTCTTCTCAAATATGTTGTTATTGACAGCCATACACCTGCAAAGAACACGAGGAGCCCAAGAGCAGGAACAGCAACCAGCTGCTGCAATGGGAGCCACGGGAGCTCTGCCTTTCTGCCTCTCAGCACTTTTTGCAACTGTGGCATAACTCCAGATTAGTTTTTCCTTCCCTTTCTTTCTTTTCCTCTTTCTTTTCTCTCTTCTCTATACAAATCCAGCAATTTAAAAGTTGAAACTTCACCAGCAGTCAAGTTTGAGAGGCAGAGGCTGGAGACGGCTGGTAAGAGGAGAGACAGCTCCCAGAGCCAAGTCCTGCCCCAGATCACTGCTCCTCAGCAGGGGCTGAATGGGAGGCACAGAGGAAGTGTGACCTTCTTCCCTCATGTGACAGGAGAGGAGATGGCTTTTAGTACTCCTACACTGTTGGGCACTTGGAAAATGCGCTTAAAGGCCCAGGGATTGTGTACAATTTTTGGATCTTGTCAGCTCCAAAAACAGCCCAGAGACAAACCTAGTCACTGCTCAGGGTCTCTTGAGGTGAGGTCCTGGAGGAAGGGGCTCAAGATCTGACCTTCTCATATTTTGCAGTTATACAAGGTTTGAATGAATCCAGCTATAGAGAGTCCCAGTTCTGGAGCTCAATTTCTCATCAACATTTTACATCTTAGAGAGAAGGAAACAAAGACCTTTAAAAGAGACTGGCAGAATATGGTATCCATAAATCCAAGTTGGACAACGGTGTGTGGTTTTTTCCTGTCATGTCTCTGTTCAGGTAAGAATTCGTTAACTAACACTGAAACTCCTTCTGGTATTAGGCTTTTGAGATAATGTTGATGCCTTTCTTCCTCTCTCAGAAACCTCCTCATCCAATTTCAAGCACATCTGACAGCAGTAAAAATCCCCAAAACACTCTGCTTTGGCAAAACTCATGGAAAACTGGGATTCAAGAAGAAAGAACTCTTGGTGCCCCCGCATGGAGAAAGGCTGGGGCAAGGATTCACTCATTGTTTGTGGCTGGAGTGCTGGATCAGGAAATCAGCCTCAAGCCCCATCTCAGCCCCCAAGAATCCCATGGTTTGTTTCCTTCCCTTGCAGGCAGGAATCGAGGTGGTTCTCAGACACATCAGTGGCCTGAACTGTAAGAGAAGCAGCCTCGTTTACAGCTCACTCTTCCATGCAGATGTCTTACTGGCCACCAGGAAAGCTACTAATGACAACATTTTAACTCTCCTGGGTTTAGACTGGGATCGAACAAGCCTGAATAAATTTAGTTTTATAATTTCAGATCACAGTCACAGTAATTAAAAAAAAATCTAGTTGTGATTTTTATTTCAACTTTATCAGCAAAATGACAGCCTCTAGTAAGGTAGGTTCTGCTATATTTTGGATTCAGTGCTACTGAGCAGATGGTATTTATTGACAAACCTGCTGCTAAACTGTTTGCATTCCCGGGGCTGTAGGTACAGTCAGCCCGCAGCACATTCACTACTCATTGCTAAAATACTCATTTCCCTCTGGAAAACCATCTGTGTCATTCAGTCATGGCAGAAACCCACAACCATCCACTCCCTCCACTGCCACTATCCCCACGCACTATTTATATGCATCCAAGTCTGGACCATGTTTCCTGTCTGAAGCCTTCATTACCTGCCCTATAGTAAACAGAGGGCAGCAAAATGACTGAGATGTAAAATGAACATATAATTTTCACTTTTCATTTTCACTAAAATGAACTAAAGCACAGGTGCAGGAAAGTGCCCAAGTGCTTAGCCTGGGTGGACATCGGGGCATGAAGGGCAGTTCCTTCCTCCAAGTAACAAGGGACAGGACAAGAGGAAATAGCCTCAGGTTGTGCCAGGGGAAGTTTAGGTTTGATATTAGGAAAAATTTCTTCACCAAAAGAGTTGTCAAGCATTGGAACAGATTGCCAAGGGCAGTGGTGGAGGCACCATTCCTGGAGATATTTAAAAGCTGTGTGGATGTGGTACTTGGAGACATTGTTTAATGGTGGCTGTGGCAATACTGGGCTAATAGCTGGACTTAATGATTTCAAAGGTCATTTCCAACCTAAATGATTCTGTGATTCTACTGCAGCCATCCAGGGAGTGCAGAGGATGGCCTGAACCCAGAGCAAGTCAATGCACTGACTGAAGTGGGACATTTGAACTCAGATTTGGGCCTGACCAGCACATCAAGTCAAGACAGTCATGGCTATGGGAAACATTCAACTCAGGCACTTTTATGTGGAATTTAGGCTTCCTGAAACAGAACAAAATAAGTTAGTCCCTGCTGGGGGAGGAGGTAGTAAAGAATTAGCTGCTGTGCTTCAGTTCACACCCTCCTTTATTGCAAAAGAGCTTCCCTGTTTAGACAGGCCCAAAGAGATGTAGACATTTGTAATGTGTATTTAATCTTTCCATCTCTTCTTTTCTTACTGTTTTGATGTTCCCTCAGGCTTTGAAGATTCAAGATCACTTTTTTTTCCCCAGAAACTACAAGCCTTAAAACAAATATAAGGCAGCTGGAAATTGCCTGCTGCCAGTCACACTACAGAGGTTGCAACTTTTCCCAGCACAGGAAATGTTCAATAATTTAATATCAGTGACCATGTATTAATGCATGTATGCCCTTAGGTCTATAGAAATCCTTCATTCACAACATTACACACCCCAGTTCATAGAACCAGTAATATTTGTTCAGTGTTATTGTGCTTTTCAATGGTATCAAAAGAGACATCTCTGCCGCTGACCCTGCTCGCCTTTGTTGTTCTCTTTGCACTTTATTGGGTCTGGCTGGAAAGGAGTTGATCTTCCCCATAGCAGCCCCCACAGGGTTGTGCTGTGTACTGGTATTACATTTTAATTTTCTCCCCATCCCTCCAGCTGAAGAGGGGAAGTGATGCAGCAGCTTGGTGGGCATGTGGTGTCCAGCCAATGTAACCCACCACAGCCACTCTGGTGCCCAACATGGGCCCAAGACAAGGGCAGCTTTGTACGAAGCACGCTGTACTTACAGCAGATAATAAATGACAAGCTTCTGTGTGGGTCACAGAGTCTGTTGGCTGCTTCCCTACTTCACTGAGCTTAGGAACAAGCTCCACCCAACTGCACAGGTATCCTGGAATAGATCATGGACTGCCCAGAAGGCAGAGAACTTGAAGTATTGCCTGAGGAAGCAGATTGTTCCCAAGCAGCACCACCATGTAATGATTTACCAGAAGATGGAAGACGTTATGCTTTATTTACTGATGGAACCTGTCATGTTGTAGGAAACCTTCAGAGGTGAAAAGCTGCTGTGTGGAGTCCCACATGATAATTCGTTGAAGCCACTGAAGGAGAAGGTAAGTCAAGTCAATTTACAGACTTGAAAGCCACCCTACTGAGTGAGAATAGTGGCCACAGTCTGTCTCTACACCGACTCTTGGATGGTGGCTCATGCCCTGTGGGGGTGGCTACAGCAGTGGAAGAAGATAATGGGCAACACAGGGTTAAATTCGTCTGGGTGCTGCATTGTGGCAGGACACGGCTGCATGGCCAGAAAACATCATTCTGGAGATACGTCATGTGCATGATCACATGCCCAAAAGCCACAACATTGAAGAACATAGAAACCCTGAAAACTGTCAGAATTAAAGTAGGTCAGCTGGACCTGGACTAGGAGCATAAGCACAAGATATTTATAGCGCAGTGGGTCCACAAAACATTTAGGGAGAGACTGAACATACAGATGGCTCATGGTCGAGGAGGGGACCTGACCACGGAGGCCATCACACTGGTCATTCATGGATGTGAAAAGTGCTGCAATCAACCATGACAAATCCCCCTGCAAGAGAGGGTGGTGGCTGGATTTTGATATGGTGAGTCCTGGCAATGGACTATTCTGGACACAGCCATGGAGACGCCAAGGCGAGCGCTACAGACTCACCACAGTGGGATCAACCACCAGGAATGAACTGGGCTGAAAAGGAGTGAGTTTCACAAGGAATTGAGTGACTATAATGATGACACAAACCAAGCTGGTGCTGGTGCCCAAGAGCTTAACACCCTGCTTCTCCTGTCCTCCTGTTCTCCTTGAAAGATGGGCTCAAACTACAGCCAGTTCTTATGAACATTTGGAGGAGTAGAGGAAACCCAAAGAATGGGACTTTCTGTTAAAGGTCAGGGGATAGTAGTTAATGAGAATGTACAAACCTGTGTTGGTTATAAAGATGGTTTAAGTATGCCAAATAAGTTGGTAAGAAGATATTTCAGTAGTCCTTGTTCCTTGTGATTATCTCGTGGTCAATGAGGAATATGCTGAAGCTCTTAAGAAATGCCTACTATATTGTACAAATATTTTGAAAAGACAAAAGTTTTATGTACTAGTGAAATACACAGTACTGTCAATGCAAGTGTTTCCTGCTTTATTACTTTTATATGTGTACTGCAATAGCAGACAGTTAGTGTGTGGCAGTCTGCCCACATATTTATGGAGTATTTCATTTTAGGGATAATGTAAGCAATACAGTTTTAATCAGCACCCTAAAATATGAGTTGACTGTCAGAAGCTGCTAGATTTTTGTTTATAACACTCGTATTCAACTGCCTCCTTTTTACTCTCCTTACTTTTTGTGGTTTTACTTCAAAGTAAAAATAACTATTGCTGTGCTCTATCTTCTGTTTGTATGAGTGTTCACACTTATATTAGTGTACTATAAATGCAGAAGTTAAAAAAATACTCCTCTGTGGAATGGCCTGGGAAGAGTGTTTGTTCTGAGTAGTAGTGATGCTGCATTTTTTGGTCACAGTACTGGGTCTGGCTGGGATACATTTCCCTCATGGCAGCCCTCTCAGGGTTGTGCTGGGTATCAGTAGCTGGAAAGGTTTTGAGAACTCACCAGTGGTTTGGCTACATGTGAATAGTGCTCCAAGGCATCCAGGCTGCGGCTCAGTCTCTTCTCCCAAGCAACAAGTGACATTACAAGAGCAATTAGCCTCCAGTTGTGCCAGGGGAGGTTTAGATTGGATATTATGAAAAAATTATTCACCAAAAGGGTTGTCAACGCCAGGAACAGGCTCCGCAGGACAGTGGTGGAGTCACCAACCCTGGAGAGATTTAAAAGACATGTAAATGTGGCACCACGCGGTGACAGGTTTTAGTGGTGGGCTTGACAGTGCCAGGATAAGGGTTGGACTCGATGAGCTCGAGGTCTTTTCCAACCTAAATTCTTCTACAGTCACTTGAAACAGGTTCAGAATGGGAGGTTGGGCTCTTTTTCTTTTTTTTTTTTTTTCCTTCCAGACTTCTGGAAGTGAAGTCCGCAAGAAGAAAGAAAACTCATCACCACAAAAACTAGTGGAACGGCGTCTAGCAGGAGGTGTCCCTGCCCATGGCAGGTAGGTGGAACTAGACTATCCTTGAGGTCCTTTCCAACACAAACCGCTGTGATCTGTGACGAATATCTCATCTCGATCATCCCCCTCGTCCACCCCACGGCAGCGCGGCCGCGGCCCCCGCTCCTCCGCTGCTGTTTCTCCCCCGCTAACTCGCCGTGACGACTCGGCCGGCAGGTTTTATTTGTCATTCACACCCACGCACGAAACAAAGAGCCGGCGGGCAATTCCCTGAAAGGAGGCTCTAGCCAGCTGGGGAGTGGCCTCTTTTCCCCGGGAGATAGCGACTGAACGAGAGATTACAGTCTCGAGCTGCACCAGGGGAGGTTTAGGTTGGACATTATGAGGAATTTCTTCACAGAAAAGGTGATTAGACGTTGGAACGGGCTGCCCAGGGAGGTGGTGGAGTCACCGACCCTGGAGGTGTTTAAGAAAAGACTCAGTGCCATGGTGTGGGTGACATGGTGGCATCAGTGATCGCAGAAGTCTTTTCCATCCGAGTTAATTCTGTGATTCTGCGGTGCCGGGGGCGGCGAGTCACGGAGCGCCTCGGCGCTGCGGGGGTGGGTCCCCACCGCCCGCGCACACCTGAGGCCCCGCATGGGGCGCGGCCTGGGCTCCTGGCCCGCTCCCGGCATGTTCTGACCCCGCTCCCGATCCTCTCCCGGTGCGGAGCCGTTCCGACCCCGCTCCCGAGCCCCTCCCGGCCCCGATCCGGCCGGGCCCCGGCCCCGCTCGGCAGCGGCGGGGCGGGAGCG